>OY720461.1:35670975-36060975 GCA_963082715.1 Harpalus rubripes | reverse complement strand
AAATCCTGAATAAACCTTTCCCTCTTTCCGTGACTTATTACTTTCTGAATCCTTTGCTCTCCGAGCAAATTGACACAGTTTAATTTTTAAAGTGGCCTTCAACACCCGTCCCTGTAAATTCTCAGTTCTCTTCCGGGGTGTATTAGTTATTCAGGCGTGACCAAGGCCGGTGTATGGTCTGTGTCACCCCCTTATTTCCCATGATACTTCGAACCCGATTTTAATAATTTAGCACTGCTGCAACAGGATTTATGGCGACAAGCACTGATTCCGAACTTAACCAAGAGGTAGTTAGAGTCGTTAATCGTGTCATGAGGTATTTTTATTCATGTTGGGAGCTTATTTCAAAATAGGCTATGGTAACGTGAACAACTAATTAAGGGTGATTAGCCAGCAGTTGATTAGCACTGTTTGTCTGTGTCAGTTGTTATTATTTAAAAAATGTTCAGAATTAAATACTGCACCAAATAAGCCTAAATTTATTGATATAATTGGTTCTTGTTATGATATAAACGTAAAATAAAATATCCGTCTTTAATCTTTTTACAGAGTGCCATGCAAGACATTAGGGCAGTTGCAAGAATTTTTAAATAACTTCTAAATACTAAATTTTAAAAGATATTGTTCTTAAAGGTACATTCACAAATGAAAATTAGATTTAGATTTAAAGACTTTGGCCGCATATTATGTAATGACTCCATTCACACTTCTGAATTTAGTGTCTCTAAATCCGAATCATAAAGCTAAACATTGCGAGGTCCAAACTTTAGATTTACGATTTAGTTTGACGTCATAAACTTCACCAATGAGAACGAGTCTGAAAGGATATAGATATATACACCCATCTTTATTTAGTATTCACTTAGTGGATTCGGCGTTTTAAACAAATGCGAGAAGAACATGGAGATTGTCAAAACTTAATTACTGAAATATAACCAATAATGCCAAGCTAATGGCAGTTTCACGGCACACGGGTAAAGGTGCATTCACAAATAAAAATTAGCTTTAGATTTATGGTTTATTCTTTAGATTTAAAGACTTTGGCCGCATATTTTGTAATGACTCCATTCACACTTCAGGATTTACGATCTCTAAATCGAAATCATAAAGCTAAACATTGCAAGGTCCAAACTTTAGGTTTATGATTTAGTTTGACGTCACAAACTTCACCAATGAGAACGAGTCTGAAATGATGTAGATATATACATCCATCTTTATTTAGTAACCACTTGGTGGATTCGGTTTCTTAAACAAATGTGTGAAGAACATGGAGACTGTCATAACTTAATTGCTGAAATATAACCAATAATGCCAAGCGAATGACAGTTTCACGGCGCACAGGTGTCTTGTTAAATACTGCTCTTTTAATCTTGTTTTTGATGCATTTACACAGATGTCTGTACATATCAAAACTAATTTTCAGGTAATTTAAACTTACATTTATGAATGACTTACTTAAACCTAAACAAAAACCATAAACCTAATTTTTATTTGTGAATGCACCTTTAAAGAACCTCAAATTTAAAAACCACAAAATATCCATTAGATATTTTGCAATTAATAATTGAAATTTGTGTAATATTTTGAAAAAGTCATGTGTTCTGAAACACAATGTGACGTCAGAGCACATACAGTTTAGCATGTGACAAACTATCGCCTACTTTTATTTATATAAATAACAAATTGTTTTCCTATTGGCTATGAATGACGTACTGTATGTGCTCCGACGTCACAGGAGTGGGGACTTTTTTTATGACGAATTTTTGGTCCCAATCTTTTTATGTAATTACGAAAATAACAATAAATTATTATTATGATTATTTATATTAATATGAAAAATATTGAACAAACTTTCATTTAAAATACTTTTTAAAAAATCTGATGTGGCCAGCACATTACTTTCCGTCAGTTCTACGTGTTTTGTACAAATTCCACACAGAAAGATTCTTACAAAAGATTCCATATTTCCAGTACATTACCTTCAGTCAGATCTATGTACTTTGTACAAATTCCATACAGAAAATTTCTTGTAAGAAATTCTATATATTTATAATAAAATTATAACACAAACGTACTGTCAATTACACTTGACACATTTGTCAAGCAGAATTTTCTTAATATTGTAGATGTTTCCAGGGTTATAGCACAGCTGGCTGCTTTATGAAATTTAATTTCTTTATTATTTTTTAGCTCTATATCCATTGAATATGAAGTATTCAATGTAATCAAATCGTATAGAGAATAAAATATTCTTTAATATTTATAATAACATTAAACCTGAAAAAATAATATTTAACAGCGTTTTTTCAAGAGAAACTGTTAAAATATTCAAATTAGTGTAATTCTGGTCGCCCAATTATAACAGAAATCTAATCAGCCCTTCATATAGATATAAAGAAAAGGAAATTGCAAAATTTTTAATTTAAGGTGGTATTGGAATTATTATGCTATCCGAAAGAATTGCCACACACTAATACATACATACATGCATCCATACATCCATCCATTCATACATCCATACATACATACATACATACATACATACATACATACATACATACATACATACATACATACATACATACATACATACATACATACATACATACATACATACATACATACATACATACATACATACATACATACATACATACATACATACATACATACATACATACATACATACATACATACATACATACATACATACATACATACATACATACATACATACATACATACATACATACATACATACATACATACATACATACATACATACATACATACATACATACATACATACATACATACATACATACATACATACATACATACATACATACATACATACATACATACATACATACATACATACATACATACATACATACATACATACATACATACATACATACATACATACATACATACATACATACATACATACATACATACATACATACATACATACATACATACATACATACATACATACATACATACATACATACATACATACATACATACATACATACATACATACATACATACATACATACATACATACATACATACATACATACATACATACATACATACATACATACATACATACATACATACATACATACATACATACATACATACATACATACATACATACATACATACATACATACATACATACATACATACATACATACATACATACATACATACATACATACATACATACATACATACATACATACATACATACATACATACATACATACATACATACATACATACATACATACATACATACATACATACATACATACATACATACATACATACATACATACATACATACATACATACATACATACATACATACATACATACATACATACATACATACATACATACATACATACATACATACATACATACATACATACATACATACATACATACATACATACATACATACATACATACATACATACATACATACATACATACATACATACATACATACATACATACATACATACATACATACATACATACATACATACATACATACATACATACATACATACATACATACATACATACATACATACATACATACATACATACATACATACATACATACATACATACATACATACATACATACATACATACATACATACATACATACATACATACATACATACATACATACATACATACATACATACATACATACATACATACATACATACATACATACATACATACATACATACATACATACATACATACATACATACATACATACATACATACATACATACATACATACATACATACATACATACATACATACATACATACATACATACATACATACATACATACATACATACATACATACATACATACATACATACATACATACATACATACATACATACATACATACATACATACATACATACATACATACATACATACATACATACATACATACATACATACATACATACATACATACATACATACATACATACATACATACATACATACATACATACATACATACATACATACATACATACATACATACATACATACATACATACATACATACATACATACATACATACATACATACATACATACATACATACATACATACATACATACATACATACATACATACATACATACATACATACATACATACATACATACATACATACATACATACATACATACATACATACATACATACATACATACATACATACATACATACATACATACATACATACATACATACATACATACATACATACATACATACATACATACATACATACATACATACATACATACATACATACATACATACATACATACATACATACATACATACATACATACATACATACATACATACATACATACATACATACATACATATAGACATCATCGTAAAAAAAATATGATATGGCAGACACCAAACCTCCCGCTATTTAATTTTTATTAATTTAAATATACATACTTACATATTTAGTTGTTACGGAAACTGTATTAAGATCCATTCCATATTACTATGGTTCTATTTTCTTTTTAAAACGTTGCTATTATTAATTTGAAATGATTAGTTCTTTGACAGTGACATTTTGAGATACGAACTGTGTAACCAAGGAGTTTTGCTTGTTTAAAGTGTAGGCGCCGGGATAAAATTATAGATAATTTTATAAATTTATCCATAAAATATATAGAAAAAGTATTTATGCAAATCTGTAGAAAATTTAATAATCTTTAATTTTTATAATAACACAAATCTTGAAAAAATAACATTTGAAAGTATTTTTCCAGGAAATGTATTTTGAGCTTCAAGTAAAGTGCAATTTCCGGTTATCTGATATACACCAAAATCTAATCCCTATACCTCACTTACCAAGGGTAGCGGGAGGTAATAGTAAAGTCGTATTCTAGGGACCCTAAAACGTGCTTATTCATTAAAAACTTATAATCAAATTTTTAACCAAAGACAATACCCTCCTTACCTAAAGGTGACGGAAGGTAAAAAAGTGAAACCGGCTCATTGAGAAAATCGTCTTGTTTGATTTTGACAGATAAAAGTTTATTAATTGCTATTTAATTGTTAATATTGTTTCATTGAGTTTTTTCTGCGATGGTAAATACTGATAAATTAATTAATGAATTCAATAATTATTAAAATTTGATGCTATTGCTCATGGCACTCTGTAAATAGCTAAATATTATTGCTTTTATTTTGCCTCTCTTTCGCAACACGAAACACATGTAAACAATTTTGGATTTGTTAAATGCAGTGTTTAATTATTAACATTTTTTGTATTACACTTTTGTTCTACGATACAGCAATATAAAAAAATTACCTAGTATTTTCTAGAGTCCACAAAAATGTAGACATCCCCGGTATGTATTTTAATATTTATTAATTTAACTATTTGTATTCATATATTAAATATATAAAATATTACACAAATACGATATTATGTTAAATGGTACATTGAATCATAAATATAACTTTATCTATAATACGATTCATATGTAAATACATATCAAAATATGTAAAATACCAAATTATTTATGTTTGTGAATAATGTAAAGTTGCACCCTTAAAAATCTGCTAACTACTCTGCAGCCATTTCC
This sequence comes from Harpalus rubripes, assembly GCA_963082715.1. Taxonomy (NCBI): domain Eukaryota; kingdom Metazoa; phylum Arthropoda; class Insecta; order Coleoptera; family Carabidae; genus Harpalus; species Harpalus rubripes. The sequence goes on along the minus strand of OY720461.1, from coordinate 36,055,287 downwards.
CATTCCCTTTATACAGTGAGCTTTGGAAAGGCTAGGCTTGTTCTAACAACCGAACATCACGGTTATTATAATATGTCCGCCATGCTACATTAACCCGGAGCAGAGGGTCCGGGTTCGTCTCCTGGCAACAAAGGAGCTGCAAGCATGAACAAAGGAGCAGCGAATGGACGAGGCCAGTCTTAGAATGTTAGGGGGAGATTTAATTGTCTTCAGTCTTAATTGTGTGGAATATCAAGGTGTTTCACCTTACTTCTAGGGACGGAACTGAGGAAATTGAAGGGTAATTAAATAGGGTTGAATGGATCAAATTTGAAAAATATTATATTTTATTTTAAATATGTAAATACAAAGTATCGCAAAAATTTATGATATGGTATGACTAGCGAATGAAAGTTGACGTTTAGATTATTTAATAGATGTGGCTTCGTTTCCTTATACAGAATGTCACAACTCGCGCCCCAGACGAAACTGACATTTGCCGACGACAATAGGTTGCCAACAAATAGAAGAAAATAATTTGCGGCTGCTTGCATAACGGAGTTAGAAGTCTTTTTAATCCACCAATCCCGGAAGGATATCTTGAGGTGTGATGATATTATTACAAAATAAAACTGGTTGCTAGGTTTTAAAAATACTACTAGTGAGTTACAAAATTTGTTTCACTTACTGTAATTTTGACACTTTAGAGTTGACTTTTCACTGTCAACAAATTTAGGTTAGCGAAGGTGTCATCCGAGATCATCATTTATATCGTACAGTGCAACGTGTTGTAGCAGCTGTGTAAAATGTATATATATATATATATATATATATATATATATATATATATATATATATATATATATATATATAGTGGCTTAAACACCCCCAAGGGGTTGCGCCGCTTCTTTGGAAGCTCTCTAGATCCTTTTCTGGGGAGGATCAGTCCCCATTTCCTCTCTCTGAAACTTTTTCGCTTATGCTTCTCCAAATATTTCTATCTCTTGTTTTCTCCTGCCATTTCTTTACTCCTGCGTTTTTTAAGTCCTCTTCTACTTCCTGTAGCCATTTGGATCTGGGTCTACCTCGTGTAAAATGTGTTAAACGAAAATATTATCATTTGAATTCTTTGAGATTAAAAAATCAGCGGCTGAATACATGGTAAGAATTTGCCTTTTTTATTCACCTTGTCAAATTTAATTTGACACTGACATTTTTCGAAAACTACAGTCGCCCACACATTTTAAAGAAGATTTGATTTGTATAAAACCCTGGTAACGTTAAAGGTGTAGGCCTCTGATTGGTCAATTTTAAGACGTCTTTTCTCGAATATCTTTTAAGCTGGATTTTCTTTTCTTCGAAATTACACATCCGAATGCAGTCTCGTGTTTCCTCATTCGCTCTGGGGCGCGAGTTGTGAGACAGGCTGTATTTGATTTGAAAGGAAACTGACCGTTATGTATTCCGTGGCAGAAGATTAGAATTGTACTCAATACCAGAAGGCATTTTTAGGGATGTATTTAAATATTTAATACCGCAAATTCTAGTTCGTTCGTCTCAGGTGTAAGCAACCCTCGAGTCGCAATTACTATTAGAGCAAATTAAAAATAATTCTATTTCATAGAATTGCCAAACTAAATAGTTTAAAGATCAAAATATTTTGTTATAATCAACATAAACGAAAAATGTTTAAAATATTTTAGACGCACCCGTGTTTTAATATTCAGTTACCCTAGTCAGCCATCTATTTTCAGCCAGACATAGTAATGTATTTCTGTGCTTTCCTAGTCCAGTATTTAAATGGGTTCATACAAAAATTTCATACCTGAATATTTCGTACAATAGGGCTGTTGCAAGAATTTTTATATGTCTTCTAAGTATTAAATTTAAAAAGATATCATTATTTAAATAGCCTCAAATTTGAAAATATCACTAAATATCCATGAGATATTTTACAATTAATTTTTGAAATTTAGATATTTTGAAAAAGTCACGTGATCTGAAACAGAAAGTGACGTCACAGCACATACATCTTCATTGGCTCCAATTGGTCCCTTTGATAGTGTCACTTCTGTGTGTTTTGTTACAAGTGTTTTGATAAATATATTGTCAAAGTTGTCAAACAAGTATCAAATTTTTGAGTTTGGTTCGCGTTAGATAATAAAAAATTCAATATAAAATGAGTAATTTACAGTATCGTATTGTGCCTTCTTGCAATAATGCTGCTAGGAGCAAACCTACTATTGAATTTATAAATATGCCAAAAGATACGAAAAGAAAAGAAAATTGTGGCTGGAAGTAGCAGGTTGAAGAGCTGATGGTTGGGTTTTTACATTTTATTTTACCTTAACTCTTCAACACCCCTTATTTCGGCAGCAGTAAAACAGTCGTTTTCTGATATAAATTTAGCCACCATCCTGCTATCGACTTTCAGTACACTCTCCGACTTAGGTTGAGTGTAGTCTGTATTAGCTATTATTACTACTTTATTACTCATTTATAATGAAAAATGGCAACGTCAAATGTCAAATTAGAAGTTTGTTATTAACATGTGACAAACTAACGTCTACTTTTATTTATTTAAATAACAAAAATAAACGTAGGTGATGGAAAAACTGTTTTCCTATTGGCTGTGAATGACGTAATGTATGTGCTTCTACGACACAGAAGTGGGGGGTTGTTTTTCATGATTAGTTCCGAAAATATCAACTAACTATTAAAAAAAATAATTATTAATAAGAAAAATATTGCATAAACTTTAATTTAAAATACTTTTTGAAACATGTGAAACGGGCTCATTCTATTCTTCTATAAAATAATTTAAATGTCAACTTTCATTCGCGTCATACCATAATAAAACTGGGGGGGGGGGGGGCGTAAGTTGGATGAAGGTTGGTCAAAAGGTACGTTCTATGTGGTTATGTGTTATTGTTAGTTAACAACTAAAGATAACTTTGTATGTTTATTTTGGATCTTCAAAATGTTGTTATGCAAATATTACAGAGATTATAATTATATAAAAATATATTAAATAATAAAAAAGTAAAGGAGATATTTTTGTTGAGCACAGTCTACCCGAAATATTCACAAATGTGACAGAAATGTACGCGCGACAGTCGGCTAATAAAATTTTGAATTTATCTCCATTCTATATCTTCCTACCAACGCTTCCAACTCTGAAGTTGGAATGATTCGTAGGAGTATTTCGATTTTTTTGACGCAAAAGAACGACCATTGATGTTCTACTAGAAGAAGTAGGAAGATTTCTGACACCAATAGAACGTACCTAAAAATAGTTTGGGTGCTAATTCACAGATGACGCTATCAATTGACTTTATAACCGTTTTTAATTTATTATTTAATCTTTATTATATTTGAAAACGATATTGTCAAAAATATCTTTGGCAGTATCACTATTCATATTGATACAACAATGTAACCGTCCCAATTCAATCATTCGTCTCTGTAAAAGACCTCCAATCTGAAGAAAAAATCGTAATATATGTGAGTGCGTTGGGATAAAATATACAATTTAGTAGGGCTGTTGTTTTCCTCGCCATTATTCAAATGTAGCTCACATTTTGACAGTGCTATCCAGCCAATATCATTCAATCCTTCTCCAAATATATATTTAAGCGCCACGGCTGCATTCACACATAAGAAGCTACTTTACATGCGCCAGCAGACGGAGAGATATCTAGATGGCGCACGGTGCAAAGGATGAGAAATATGCTCAGGAATATTTTCATCATAGAAAAGAATAGGGAGATGTCATAAACTCACTTTGAAGTTGCAGTCATTTTGTTTAATATATCTACAGGTTGTTGAACGCATCACTGGAATATATGACTGTAACATGTGAAATCATATTTTCGTAGTTTTCTGCTTCCCTAATTATTTTAGGTAAAAAATAAATGTTGTAGAGCGTAAAATTCTACATCTTAATCAATAAACAAATTTAATTTTTTATATTTTGCGTTCATAATGAAATCGTTACGATACGCAATTGCGTATAGACGGTTGGTACTAGATGACGTTTCTTTAACCCATTTTTACCTAATTTTTTATTTTAGTTGACAATTCATTTAATAATATAATGTCGAAATTATTATTTTTTTTTATTTAGGGAAGATTATTTACATGAAAATGTACAAATGGTTATAAATATAATCACAAATTGAGTAAGTAAATGTTATTGTAGAAGGCGCAAAATATAAAAAATAGTATAAAGAACTCATTTTATAAGACTTTCTTTCGCACATATCAATTAGGAAACTCGCTAACGCTCGTTCTCTAAATCTTGACGCGTGCGAAAAAAACATGTCTTATAAAACACGTTCTTTAATATACTATTAGATGCTTTCTAACGGCAGAAATTAAATATGAAATAGTTGAAAATCACCCCAAAAATAGCGATAGCCATGGAATTGAAATAGATAAATTAGCAAATGTTAGCAATTTATCCGTCAAGCTAGGTTAATTCTTTTGTTTTTATTATTTGTTATTTCAGTTAAAGTGTAAAATTATTTATTTAAATTAATAGATATTGTTGATAGATATTACAAATAATATCTAATAAAATATAACTATTTCAATTCCATGACTATCGCTATTTTTGGGATGAATTTTACCTCCCGCTACCCTTGGTAAGGGAGGTATAGGGATCGTGCTTAAGATCGCATATCGAGATGGTAAATGACCACGTTTTAGGGTCCCTAGAATCCAATTTTAACATTTGGTGTCTGTGTGTATGTGTGAGTGGATCCTCCACTCTAACTCAAATACTCATTCCTGAAATCCTTGGAACCAGCTTTTGCTGGCTTCCAGTTAGTTGTTTTCTTCAAAATCGGCGTATAACCGGGCCGGGCATAAAAATATTTTTCAGAACCATGTTTATGTTACAAAAACCAAGAATACACGGCATCCTTCACTTTTGGAAATTCAACTTTTCTCATTATTTTTCTTTTGCCTGTCATATTTGTGTGCGAAATATTATTTAAGAATTTAATTCTTTCTTTCCGTTATGTGTCTCGTGACCGCGTACCTGAGTGTCTAGTTACGAATCTGGGGAACCGGGTTCGATCCTGACCGACGCCAAATATTTCAAATTTTAAATGGCACAAAATTGACCCCTATGCACTTTCCACGCCATCAATGAGTGCCCGTAAGGTGACGCCTGGTAAACGCTCGCACGGTACAAATATGTAATTATCATTACCGAATTCTGTGTACAAAACAGATTGGCACACCCAGCAATGGGTAATATGCCGTGATGATATATTTTATATTTATTTATATTTTCCTTTATGTCATTAATGGTCGAGCATTAAATTATTTAGCTTTTACACTATATGGGGTTTTTACATTGAGAAGTTTTAAACACGTTCTGTTGTGAATAGATTCAAGAGAAGGGAAAGTAGAATTCCAAATTTAAGTAATCTACCTACTTGCAATACATATACAGCACGCAACATCTTGGTAGCATTATAACAGTTAACAATTTAATACCTACTCCTCAGAAAAAAAAAAATAGGCGCTAGGCTCACCGGCCTCTTACAAGTAGCACCCTCTCGGGAATTTTTCGATTTCTCTGGTTGTTTTTTTCTCGCAAAATCTATTATTATTTATCTACAACCAAACTTTAGAAATTCACATCAACAGGTCAACAGGTTTTGTTTCCGCTCTACAGTACAGCGTCGCTAAGATTTTCATTACCATACAGAGAACAGAGGATGCGCATAGGCGCAATATGCATAACCTGGATTTAATTTGTTACAGAACATATGACTAGATAGCAGTGATTCGAATGCAAATATGTAGTTTTTATTTCAAAATTGGAAAATTACATTACTAATAATTATTGTTTTAGTTTTATAACATAACATTATTATTAATAAAAAATAGTAATAATTTATCGCTTAAATGTGTAGTGCTGAGCACTACCATTTAATTTTGCGTATGGGGCCCGAGCACGCGAGCACTACTGTTGTTGCCGGCCCCGTGTTCTGGTGTCGCGGGGTACACCTTGTAGGTACAATGTAGTATTCCCCTCCAAAGCACGTACTAAATTTTGACACACAAACGCACGCACCGGTGTGACGGACCAGTCAGTTAAAAAAACGACAAAATAAGCCTCAGTAATTAAATAATTATAAATTATCTGTGAATTATATTTGTTTTTAAAAATTATTAATGCATACTTTTTTATTCAAGATATTTTAACTATCGTTTGTCCATGAGACCGGGTGCGTATACTGAAAGGTGAAATGCCGGTAAAGGTGAAACTATTATCACCCGTCATTTGACCCATGATATTTATAACTTTTAAGTCTATATTTAAATTAGTCTAAAGAATATTTCAGAAAATTTCTCACTATTTTTGTAGGGTTTATAATTTGTTAAAAATGTAACCAGCTAAACTTTTATGAACTTAGGGTGTTACAGTGATGCACTTTATACATCACCCCTTCAAATAAATTAACCCCATTACTTTCAAATTACCCCCAAAGGAAAATGCCTCTAACAACAATACCCTGTTATCTAGTCTAAGTCAATGGCACCGTTTTACAATTTCTCTGCCACATCGCATATGTAATTTCATTTGAATTCATGCGGAGACATCTTACATTGTCTTGACGGCAACTGAAACTGGAGACAGTCGAGTGCAAGCGCAATCCGAAAGCAGATACCTCAGCTAGGATAGAAAGGAATTATCGTAAAAGAATCTATGAATGAATTGAAAAATATTGTTAGGGAGATAGAACAAGAAAGCTCGATGCACTCGCGTTCGCGAACAGAACAAGATTTTGTTGTTGAATTCTCGAGACAAGGGATTTCGTATTCGCAAATGTAATGCAATAATAGGTGCATTTGATTTGCTTCAAGAGGATAAAGAATAAAGAAAATGTACCACCAACGTATTTGTCGAAATCAGAAAACATTGCACAATTTTTTTGTAAAAATATGAAAGCATTTTGAGAGCACGTGAGGTGACGCCTGGTAAAATTAGCTGAAAGTCACACCCAAAAATGGGTACTAAACTGCCTTAAAATATGGCACCAGAGAAATAAAATTATAGTGTTGAAATGTCCTGCACAATCTTTACCTCTCGCTAAGAGAGGTATTGAATTCATGCTAAAAATCGCAAATCCAGATTTTAGTGAATAAGCACGTTTTAAGGTCCCTAGAATGCATGCGTGTGTGTGTGTGTGTGTGTGTGTGTGTGTGTGTGTGTGTGTCTCAAATACTATAATACTTAAGACAATTTATCTACGGATTCGTCAATCCAACTATAATGGGAAGAGTTGATTAAGTTTTGGTAACAATTGGACAACCGGAAGTAGTAGTTACAAGAAAAAAATCATCTAAATATTATTTATCGAAAATTTATGTAAATACTTATATTAAAGAACGTTAAATTCTTTATTCGATAAATATAAATTCATTATTATATCTTCTATAGGTTTAGAGATAAAGAAATGCATATAAAATAATTTGTTGTAAAACATCTCAGATCAAACTACTTCAAGGCAACAAATTCAAATGTAATTGACACATAAATGTCACTGTCAAAAATATTTGTATGCCACTGTCAAAAATATTTGTACATCATTATGAAAATAAAAAAAATGTCAACAACGCAAAAGAATATACGTAAAAAATCTGGTGTGGCCAACACAATACCTCCCGCCATTTATAGCCCGAGTCATAAAAAAGATTACGTTACCTTATTTTTGGATTTGCGAATTTTACTCTAATTTTAACAGTTTATTTCTTAAAATATAGTCTAATCTAATCCAAGTAATTACTTTTTTTTTAAACCCTTCAACAGGATTAAATCCCAATTATACGAGTAGAGTGGGTTCACATTGACCCACATCCATGTCTTAATGGGATTCGAACCCAGAGCCCCGAGGGCACTCATGACATGACGCGTTGCTCTAACCATTGAGCCACCGAAACTATAATAAAATGAAGATTAAATTTTAAATACCGGGATAGAATAGAATTCACTAAACCAAAAATGAGGATTAGCTTAAATATTTTTGCGAATCGTTAATTTTTATTAATCTAAATACGTACCTACATATTTATTTATGCTGGAAACTGTATTGAATTCCATTTCTATTGTTCTATTTACTGTTTTCTTTTTAAAACGTTACTAATATTATTTTGAAATGATTAGTTCTTTGATAGTGTCTGTCAGTTACATACATTTGAATACCTGCGAAAAAATAACATTCAAAGGTATTTTTCGAAGAAAAACTCTTTTGAGCTTCTAGTAAAATGCCATTTCCGGTTATCCGATTTTCACCAAAATCTAATGGGCTCTTTCCATTACAGAAGTTCGAAATACAAGGTTTCAAAATTTTCTGAATGATAGTATTTGAGTTAGAGTGGAGGATCCGCACACATATACACACAGACATCATCGTGAAAATCTTGATTTGCGATTTTTAACACGATCCCTATACCTCCCTTACCAAGGGTAGCGGGAGGTAAAAATGTTGTACCTGTAAAATATTATTAACCCATTCCGGAAATATATTGACGCTACCTTGTATGTACTTTTAAGTCGTTAGATTGCCGATAGATTTGTATGATAAAATAGTTTATTAATATTGGCACATAGAACACATGGTACACTCGTTATTTACGGAAATAAATTGGAAGAAAAAAACGTTTTCATATTCATACTCTTTGTGTTTATATCTTCGCTGTTTTATTAAAATTTCTTTTATTCTTTTAATTACAATGTCCCAAGTTTTTGTTGTGTAAAATGAAACAATTTTCTGTTGTTAATTACATGTTATAAATAATAAAAAATACTCGTGTTCTAATTATTAAAATTTCCCTGTAAATAAATTTGGTTGTTTATTTTTAAATTATTTGGGGCGTAGATACGAAGATGAATTATTTAAATAAACAAATTTGCATTTAATTACTGTAATAGAACAAACAAATTTTAATTTATTCTACGGATTTTGTATTGACAATGAAAATACATAATTATGACCAAAATATTTTCCTATTTCGCGTACACAAAGTGAATTTTGTATGTATAACTGTTTTTGTCAAAAACAGTGATACAATAAACAATTTTGCACAAATGTTTTTGGGGATTGTTAACTCGCGTCATACCGTTGGTAAGGGAGGTAATGTTATCGGTTCAAAAATTCGATGGTGAGTTTTCAGTAAATGAGCACGTTTTTACTATTTTTACGATGATGTCTGTGTGTATGTATGTGTAATGATTTTTTCCTCCACGATAACTTTTACAACAAAATTCCGAAAATTTCTATTTACCGTATTTCAGCTTTCTACATTCATATAAAGAGTTGTTTAGATTTTGGTTAGAATTGGACAACCGGAAGTGATACTTTACTTGAAGCCCATAACAGTTTTTAATGAAAAATTATATTAAAATATAATCCAAACCTTTTCAATTTTAGTATTTAAGACTTTTATATCATGGGAAACAACAAATTAGATTTTGGCTAAAATTAATCAACCAGAAGTGATACTTTACTTGAAGCTCTAAACAGATTCTCGTGAAAAATATATTATGATATACTCCAAAACTTGTCAAATTTAGTATTTACGACTTTTATATAAAGGGCAACAACATATTAGATTTTGGATACAATTAATAAACCGGAAATGATACTTTATTTGAAGCTCTGAACCGATTTTCGTGAAAAATATATTGATACAATCGAAAACTTTTCAAATTTGGTATTTAAGACTTTTATATTTTATGAGAACGTCATATTAGATTTTTTTCTAAAATTGATAAACCGGAAGTAGTACTTTACAGAAAGTTATAAACAGATTTTCTTGAAAAAATATATTAAAACATGATCCAAAACTTATCAAATTTGGTATTTAAAACTCGATTTTGACTATACTTATATGATAAACCGGAAGTGGTATTTAATTTGGAGCTCTTAACAGATTTTCGAGGAAAAACATAATAAAATATAATCCAAAATTTCGTATTACAGACTTTTATATTTATTGGAACGAGAAATTAGATTTTGTTTGCAAACAATCAATCTGAAGTGATACTTTTACTTAAAGCTCATTGCTATTTTAAACATGGAATTGACGGGAGGTTATGTGCTGGCCACATCAGATTTTTTAAATTGTGAAGTTGGTAACATAGTCTAAGTGTCAAATAAATATCTTCAATTTTGTTGTCAATATTTGTCATTGCTCATGAAAAATGACTAATAATAAATAATTGTCTTTATAAATACTAGTGCACAAATTTTAAAGCTTATTCACATACAGGCTGGTGACTTGGACGACGCAGCATAGGAGTTTCAATGGCAAAATCTTAATGTGCAATTATTTGCTCCCCTAATTATTTTAGAAGAAAATTGTATTTATGTTTTTACTATAGAAAAAAAAACTGCATCCGGATATGATATTGTTTATAATTTACAATTTCCGGAACCGTAAAAATAGTCGAAAACAATTACAACATTTTTTCAAAAATCGTTGGTGCCATGGGATAAAACAAATATCACATAACCAATGGACCTTTTCAATGGACCTTTCCAATTTAAAGAGATAGAAGATATGCGCAATGGGGAATTGCGCATAGTAAGAACAACTGAGATCTATGACGTTTGATTCTAAAACATTTAGACGTAAAATGTGAGAATATCTCGGATAACTTTAAAAAATCTTATCGAAATAAGTTACAAAAGCATTTATTGAAGGTAAAATGTCTAACGATGCAAATTTTCACTGAGAATACAGGTATTTTAATGACTGCAATATTTTTGACGTTTCGTTTGACAGCTCAACTGGCAGTTGTTCGCGCCATTTTCTTACTATTTGCAGCGATAGAAAGAGATAGCCCTTAAATTGGAAAGGTCCATTTAAAGAGTTAGAAGATATGCGCAATGGGGATCTGCGCATAGTAAGAACAAGAGAGATCTATGGCGTTTGTATCTAAAAAATTTAGACAAAATGTGAGAATATCTCAGATAACTTTAAAAAATCTTATCGAAATAAGTTACAAAAGCTTTTATTGAAGTTAAAATGTCTAACGATGCAAATTTTCACTGAAAATACAGGTATTTTAATAACTGCAATATTTTTGACGTTTCGTTTGACAGCCCAACTGGCAGTTGTTCGCGCCATTTTCTTACTTTTAGCAGCGATAGAAAGAGATAGCCGTTAAATTGAAAAGGTCCATTAAGAAATGGCAGACAATAATTTTACAACATTGTCTTTTAATTTAAATAAGTTAAGGATCATATTCATAGTTGTTATAATTAACTATTACATTACATTGTTGTCATCAACTACAATAAAGGTGTTTTAATTTTCCTCGTTTTGAAAATACATTTATAACGTCAAGAATCTATGACAGATATTATTGTTTTCGATTATTTTTACGGTTCCGCAAATTTAAAAATTATAAACAATAGCATATTCGGATGCAGTATTTTTTTCTGTAGCAAACACCTAAATACAATTTTGCTCTAAAATAATTATTTTACCATTGAAACCTCTATGCTGCGTCGCCTAAGTCGTCACCCATATATTCCTCGTAAAGTAGTATAAAATATGTACCATAGTACATTGTTGTTTTGTTATCCTCCGTTTTATAAATGAATAATGAGAAGAAACATAGCGCTTTAAATTTATTTTAACCATGGTCATAAATCCTCACAACGAGGTACTTAGGAATACTCAAATAAAATCATTAAAAATCCAACGGTCTATAAATATCAACTCTTTTTACCGATTTACTCAGATTCTTACAGTCCCAATTGCATTTCTTTCAAGAAAATAAATAGAAGAACATTCATTTCACGTCCAAATAAAATCAATGTACATTTATACGAACAAGCAAAATAAAAATATAGTAAGTAACTAATCGTCTTCTTTTTATAGGTCGAGGTGATTCAAAAATAACAGCAAATTGACTTTATTCTGAAATAGTTATTTGTATATCAAGGTCGCGAAATCGCGTTCCGAGAGAAGAATTGCACACAGGGTGCTAAAAATTTCGCGAACAAGATGTACACTGTGTTTTGTACACTCTTAGAAATATGTAATTACAAATTTTATTGTATCGAAACAGTTATTTTATTGAAATAGAAATGCGACTTTTATGGGATTGACATTTTATGTACAAAACAATCGGCCCATCCAAGTCTTCGACTTTTTAAAAAGTACATGTCGCACATGAATTTTGAATATATAAATAAATGAAAACGAAATAAAAATTGCTATATATTTTGTATTTTTATACCTAAAATAATGTAATTAAAGTTCTTAGCGTAAATTGATCGCCATGTTGTGACGTCAGCGTCATTACAGTCGTCCAATTACTCTGTGAAAATGTCACTATACAGTGGACCATGTATATTTTGCTCATAAATTCGCGATTGGCTTTACACATACTCTATCATACACATATTTAATATATCCGAGTAAATTTTTTATTAAGATCTAAAGAAAATTTATTTATTATATAAATTTATATTATAATTTATTTTTCCTACAACCGTGCGTGAAAAGTACTTTTCACGCACTATTGCTTGAAAAGTAAATAAGCGTTGCTAGGCAACATTAAAATTCGGTTAATTTGCCTGTCAAGTATATAATTAGGTAGTAAATAATAATAAAAGTAATAAAATTTATTAAGAAATATGAATATACACTGTAAATGAAATAAATCTAATATTTTTTTAACAGATTGAGTACTGATCTAATTTTTAAGAACATTAACATTTTTTTGACATGTATTCTAACCTAACCTAATTTTTAATATTAATATTAAATGTACAATTTGTACATTATAAAAGACTAATCATCGTCTGTCTGAGATTCTTCCAAGTGTTTAATTTACATTTTGTACAGTGTTATGAGAAAGAGTACTAACAGTATTTGAAGCTGCTGGATGCCTGTACACTCAGTATTATGAGAAATATCAATACCATTTCGGTTGTAGGAAAAATGTATGCAACACGTGTGTAAAATAGTATTTTTTGTCTCGTGCTACAATTTACAAACATCGCACTCGACCATAAAAGTACTACTTTACACACTTGTTACATAAATAACTATTTTAATTATTGTATTCTCACTACTTGTCATTGTTGTAATAATTTAGTAAATAGAAATGTAAATGTTGGATTACTTTTTATTATGAACTATGCTTTGATTATTGTAATCAATACTGTCATTGTTGTATTTCATTATAAACAGAAAATTATTATTTATAATGTGTTAGAAAGTAATGCCACTATTTACGTAAATTTGTCACACCACATAAATTAAATAGACATAGCTCAAATAATATTTAATCTTTCTTTTTCTAATACAAAATGTTGCTAAGCTACTGCTATAAAGTGATGTGTATTCTTTCGTCGTACAAATAACCTTGAATAGCCATCTTTCGTGAATAATAGTTAAGCTGCTCTTGTATTTAATTGCATATTGTAACCATAGATGCGTATCAAAACTACATTGGAAAATAAGCGTTGTCAAAATTAACAACGTGATTAAAGTTACAAATGTTTTATGCAACTGGGCCAGGCTATTTTACAATATTTATTGTATTTATTTTAAAAACAGACCAAGAAACCTATTGTTGTCATATTTTAGAAACGTCATTGTCTTATTATCCATTGTATATTCTCAAGTGTCAATCCAATTTCGCGGCCTGTATTGCGTCTGCGAAATATTTAGTTTCCATCCAATGCAAAAAAATAGAATTTTAAAATCTTCATTGTCATATTATCCAATAAATAAATTCGAACACCGGAATTTCTAGTCGAAACAATATGCAATAAACTTTGCTCCACACGCTCAACAAGCCATCGTATGTGTAACATATGTTCTTTGAGCCATATATTACTATTTTATCGTAAACTGTCGATAGTATACACATACACCATCGTTCAATAGCATGCTGTTCATTGAATATTCAATACACTGCTAACATGTTAAATATATTCACGATAGCTTTCCAACTTTTTGATATGAAATAAAATTTAATATTGTATTGAGGTTATTCTGTGCATTATAAATGAGATATTTGTACAGGGAAACTTACATTTCATTTATTATTCATGGAGTTGTTAATATTACATTGCAATAATAGTCTGTATCAGCCGGCTGCAAATATGAAACTAATTTTACTTATAGAAAAAGATGTACTAAACAGTAGGTCATTATTTCTTTTATTTTTGGGTGAAGTAGGATATCAGTAGGGTACCTTTATAACCAGGGTATGGCCATGGCGTGGCTCACGTTTCGTCCGCCATTACCGGGACATCTGTTATATGTGTTGTTCTTGCGCAAAGTATTATGTATTTTCGTGGCTATTTGTTTTATTTTAATGAAAAACACATTTAATTATCATTATAATATGTATTTAAAGTGTAAGATATATATTTTATCTTATTTACTTGTGTAGTTTGTTAAAATACCCACCACGATTACTGTCACTGAAAACAACTAAAAAAAATCTGATGTGGCCAGCACATTACCTTCCGTCAGTTCTATGTATTTTGTATAAATATGTCATACAGAAAGTTCCTTGCAAAAGATTTTATTTCTTGTACATTACCTTAAGGCAGTTGTATGTATTTTATACAAATTCCATACAGAAAGCAAAAGATCCTATATTTCCAATAAAATTATAACACATACATACTGTCAACTGCACTTGACACTGACACCTTTCAATCAGAATTTTCTTAATACATCAGCTGTTTCCAGAGTTATAGCATAGCTACCTAATATATGATATTTAAATTCTTTATAATTTTTTAACTTTATATCCATTTAATATGAAATATAAAATGCATTCAAATCGCATAGAGAATAAAATATTCTTTAATATTTATAATAACATCAAATGTGAAAAAATGATATTTAACATCGTTTTTTCAAGAAAAACTGTTAAAATCTTCAAATGAAGGTACTTCCGGTTGACCAATTCTAACCAAAATCTAATCAGATCTTCACATGGATGAAACGAAGAGGAATACGAAAGAATTATAATTTTTTGAATTGTAGTATGGAAGTTATCGTAGACGAAAATTTTGTTACACACACACACACAGACACACACACACACATACACACACACATACAGACATCATCGTAAAAATAGTAAAATCGTGTTCTAGGGACCCTAAAACGTACTTATTCATCAAAAACTCACCACCGAATTTTTTGACCAAAGACAATACCTTCCTTACCTAAAGGTGACGGAAGGTAATTACCAATATTAAACACAATCATTTAAATTTTTAAAAGGTAAGTTTAGAATATATAATTATTATGTAATTGAGAACTAGTGATATTAAATTAAATGTGATAATAACAACACATATCATATATTCTACATAACCTATAAATGTATGTGTTAATAATAATTGTATATATCAAATAAATTCATTTTTATTACCTTTTTAAATTCACAGTGTGATTATTTAATATTATTTTATAATATAATATCACATTTATTACAAATAAATAGGAAAATCAATTACCGACAATGGCGGCGATCTTGGCCCATGGCCATATCCTGGTTATAAAGGTACCCTAGATATCAGTGGCCAGGGCCGCTCCATGGGTATTAAGCGCCTTTGTGCTATGTTACATTTTAGCGCCCCTTCCCCTCATGATGTAAAATTTGCAAATTAAAGTTTAAACTATACTTTTTGTTCTTCAAAAATGCTAGATTTATTATATTGATGAAATTTTCCTAGATTTATTCTTGTAATCAATAGGTTATAATCAAAATCGTTTGTTGTAATCAACAAATTTACAACAGATTTCAGAATTTTATATGTATTTGATTCTTCGCAAAATGATAATAGGTATTTAAATATTGGATTAATTGTGGAATTCATTCTTGTAATCAATATTCTTGAGTTATAATCAATATACCATTGTTGTAATCAACATTTTCATAGTTATTATATCAATATAACAATGCTATAGGGAAAATTTTTAGGCAGAGGAGTCACGTCATCATTTCATTACAAAATGAAAAATCACTGTAGTATTGGCCGAGTGATGTATATGTTTAGGAAAACGAAGAAAATAAATACTATTTTTTGCATACTATAAGTAAAGTACATTTTAATTAAATTTACAATTATTTTAAAGTCGAACATAATGTTTTGAATGAGTTTTAATTTATTTAAAATAATTGTAGTTCATTTTTTCATCACATGTTGGTACTATTGGATTTCAATATTTAAACGTTTACATGACATGTTTCTCCCGGAATTGTCAACCGTCGACTGTCATTCGTTACTTTTTCGTATAATTAACATTTTTGTCTACGTTGTTTGTTGTGTTTTCTCAGAATTCCATTACTGTTGCCTTGTTGCGTATCAAATCTGTATTTTTCTATACAAACAGTAACTGTTTTTCGAGTTGTGTTTCTTTGTTTTTTTATTTATTCATAACCTCTGTACACTACTGTACTGTCTGTTAATTTCTTTCTGTGTTCAGTTGTGATTTTCGTTTTGTCTCTTTCATTTTATTGGTGTTGTTTTGTCATTTTACAATGCCGAAAGCATTATCCTCCGACTCGGTGTGCCCTACACCGAATTTTCAATACCATAAATTGGAAATATATTAAATTTTACAATAATATTCAATTATTATTCGACTATTAAATAAATTAACTTGATCACATAAATAGCATCGCAGGTACATACAATTATTTTCTAAAATTAAATTAGTGTACCATGTAAATCTACTATTTCCGTGACGTCATTATACGTCATTATCTAGTTACAAAGTTTGATGACGTGACTCCTCTGCCTAAAAATTTTAATAATAACGAACTGATTGATACGATAAATATTTTACTTATAACTAAAGCTCTAATGCAAACAAATAAAAAAAATATATTGTTCACTCAAGTACATTTAAAGTAATTCAAGTACTTATTAGGGTTAGGTTTTAAAAAAGCAGAATATATATTTAATTAAGTTTATTCGATTAGCGATCGATTTCGGCTTGTTTGTGCCATCATCAGGCTAAGCTAAAATACATAAAAATACATGTTGTACTTATAATATTTATAAATGATAGTTTTTGTATATAAAATTTAAAACAACTGTTGAAGAGAATTGTACATATATAAAGTTTTGTTTATATAAAGGATTTAAACTTAGTATTTTGTTTTATATATAGGTATATATATGTAAATAATGTGGGACTGATTTTTTTATAAAATAATCGTTAGAAATTATTGAAAAATAAAGAAGGGGTCGTATTTTATGGGAAAATTAAAGGGATGTTTTTCAAAAATTTTATATTGGTTAAGCACATGTGCCGGCTAAACTATTATTCACGAAAGATGACTATTCAAGGTCATTTGTGAGCCGTCTGATATAACATTACTTGCAGATAACTTCATTGCATTTCGTATGCATAGGCGTCCAACATGAAATATTTATGGACACATTTTAACGGAAAAAATAAGAGTAATTTATTTGAAAATTATGTTCTAAATAACGCCTTTCTGAAAGATTTATGTTCTTCACTTATGTTTTTGCAAAATTCAAAAACAGACTTAACTTATAAACCAAGGAATAATAATTTGATTTAAACGCCACTGGGGAAATATTAGCACAGAGGGCAGTATAGTAGATAATTAGGTTACTGTAATTCTACGACATACGTCATTATTATTTATAGTGTGTTTGAAAGTAATGCCACTATTTACGTATATCTGTCACACCACATAAATTAAATAGACATAGGCCAAATAATCTTTCTCTTTCTAAAACAAAATGTTGCTAAGCTACTGCTGTAAAGTGATGTGTATTCTGTCTTCGAACAAATGCCCTTGAATAGTCATCTTTCGTGAATAATAGTGTAGGTCTGAAAATGATGTAAAAATGTTTGTGTTGAAAGAATATACTTACAGTCGATGTTATTTAAAAAATAGCATTTTAAATGGATTGTCAAATGTTGGTTTTCATTAAAGATATGAAAAAATTGAAGTTGTAGAATAAAATTGTAGTACATTTAAACACGGGCGCCGACTTTCCAAAATTTCCTTGGGGGCACAAGTTTTAAATAATGACCAAAATTAAATCATAAAATTAACCATTAATGAATTACAAAAAAAAAATAATACTGGAAAAGGATGAAGAAAAAATAACTAATTTTCAATTGAAATTATTTTAAATTTATTTTAATATCTTCAATGTACAGAGTGTAAAGCAAAAGGCCTTTACCATGCGACATCAGTTCTTCTTTGCACAAACGTTATCAAATTATCTTATACAAAAATACTTCAAATTAAAGTTGTACTGATTTAAATTTTGCATCTAAATCATATAAAACGATTATTCTAGTTCGTCATGTAAGCGAATAAATTAATTATAATGTTATTCATTTAATGGGCTTTTTCTCTAGGTAGGCATGGATTATGGCAAAAAATAACCAATTGTGTTAGTTTTAAAACAGTTTATACTCTGTTCCATTTAAGCCATTCAGCAGATGCGCTCACATCAGCGCCAGTTTTAAGTAACCGAAATTATATTAGGTAAACTTATCCCTTGTCTCCAACTTCAGCCAATCAGAGAGATCAAAACTATTCCCTATTCTCTGCAATACTGAATGGCTTAAATGGAACAAGGTATACTTTTTTTTATTAGTTACTATACTCTAATTTATTTTTAAATATGAATTGACTGTTAAATTCAACGAAATTGTTTGTTTCTTGTCCCGTTTTTTGAATTACACCCTATAATTAATATTACATTATATTATATATTTTTTATTTTACTCGTACATTAAATAAAAGTTTTACGCATTTAAAAAAATTGCTGCGCTAAGGGAAAAGATTCCTTGGGGGGCAATATTTTGATTATTGCACAAGAACGTTGATTACAAGAATCCAAAAATGAATTTAGTAGAAAAAAGTATAATAAATATCCTTATAAACGGATAATTTTCTGGCATTGTCATCAGTGTCGGACTGGGACATATTTCTGAGTATGGCGATTTGGATTACCGGGCCCCCTATTCTGGGCCATTCAAAATATTATTAATGAAACAAAGATGGTTATAAATGAAGGTTTTTTTTTTAAATACATTAATGAATAAAAACATTAAGTAAGGACACAAGCTGAACCCAAAAATCCGTGACATTGACGATTAACATGGGAAAACAGATTTATTGAAATACTCCTTGCATGGGGATCTCAAGCAATATAAGAGTTCTGGTGTCGGGTAAATTAGACAACAGTTACCCCGTCAGAAGACCATTTTAATGGTGTATCGTTATTTGAGAAAAAATACATACATATAGACGAAAACGGTAAATTTTGAAATGATTTATTTTTGAGAATAACTAGAAAAAAAATTTAAAGTATTTTATTTATTACCAAAGATAACTGTACTAGTTGTATAGAATTAGCAGTAGTCTAATATGAAAATCGCGTCTCAAACACGTTTTTTTTGCCGAGATTTGGCACATAGATTAAATAACGCATATGCGAAGTATGCATTACGAAGTTAATGAATTTAAATATTAAAATTATAAATATATTGTTATAATCATTTTTGGAACATTTTCATTGTTGTAATCAAATCATATTAATAGTGAATGGTGAATACTATTAAAGATAATCTTTTTTTGTAGGTGCAATGTTTATAATTAATTTCCATTTTAGTGCTATCTTTCACAATTGACTATATTACGTCGATATAAAATGTTAAATGAATTACTATGCATTGTTGTTTCGATTTACATTTTTTGTCTATGGGACGCGTAAAATTTAAGCCTTGTTGGTGCAATTGGGAATACTTAAGTTTAAGTACAATTCCAAGAGTTAAGGCGACAATAATTATTATTAAAATGACAGTTGCAGAATTTAACTCCTACCTTAGGTATTCTGTTTCGTGAACAGATCTCATATTAAAATTTTAATCCGGAATAAAAATGGAGTTAGTTAACTGAATTTAATAATTTTTATGTATCTGGTAATGAAAGTCTATGTGAAAAGTGAAACGTCACATCAAACCACACAGAATTTTGTATCTACTACATAGTAGATTTTGCACATGCCCGTTGAGCACGTATTTCTAGAATACACTGGCCGGGGTGATGATGGAGTTTGGGGTGAAGACAGGGATAGAAGTAAGCCTATATTGGCGTTTAGTTTTCTTTGATACGCTACGCTTGTTCTCTGGTTAAGGTCAGACTCTTGAATTATGTTTATACTTGATCTACAATCAGTTCTTTAAGATTTTTTTTCTCTTTATCATATTGAAAACTATTAACTAAGTACTAGATATGATAGTTACAAGTTTAGACCGGGCCCTTTCGCTCGCCGGGCCTGTGGCGATCGCCACATCGCCACAATGGCCAGTCCGACGCTGATTGTCATGTTGCAAGCTATAACTATAAAATTGTTGATTACAACAATCGATTCATTATAACCTAATAATATTGATTACAAGAATGAATCTAACAACGCAAAATCATAACTTTTCGCAAAGGCGCCTTTTACTGCCTGTGCTGAATTAGAAAAACTTTGTCATTTTAAGCGATCACCTTCTTGGCTCTAGGTAACAATTCCTTATACTTTTTGACGGTTCCTCATAAATTATTATTTTATATTCAATTTTATTTCCTATATAAAACGTTGACTTCTTGTGCACATCTTTTTCTGAATTTAATCCAGAAATGCATACCGTTTATAAACGTCCCAATAAGTCTACGACAATAAAACCCCAATTTCACGATCCAAAGCCAGCTATGGTAAATTTCATCGTTACTGACATGCAGCCAAGTAGTTAGGCCAAACAGTGGAATCCTAGCAACGGGAAATCTCATGAATTAAACATGCCACCCGCCCTGCACATATATTATTTATTTTATTTTGGGAAAACAAAAAACGCGAATCATCCCTGAAAGCATTGCGGCTTTTATGAAGAACAGTTTCGCGGTTGTTACCTCCTTATTCCAGAAGGAAGTTTGTTTATTTATTTAAGCGTTTATTGATTTCCTTTCGGGTTGAAAGGAATTGGAGGTATTTGCTAGAGGAATGCACGAATCTGGGAAAAGCAAAAGAATCTTGGATTTTTAATGGGGCAGTGTATTAAGTTCAATAGAAAAATATTTTATGAAAACAATACAATAGTCAACGCGCTTATTTGGATCATTATTTGAATTTGCGAACAAAATTACAAGGTGCCCTCGACGAGCGTATGCGACAATATTTAACCGGAAGTAATCCCTAACTTTTTTATTTTAAATGGAATGCTATATCTTTTATTTTACCATTGAATTCAGCATATACTTTTAAGAAAAAAACATTAATATGAGAATTTCACGTAGCGTGATTCAAAACTATAAACTCTAATCTACGAATTTTTTATTTTGTAGCATATTAGATTATTACAATAAGCCTTTCATTTATTGTAAATATAAAAATTTATGTCGTCGTCATGCGAAAGAATTATTAAGAAAATCATCATAAATGCTAAACACTGGTATTGGTATCATAAAAATGTTTAGCTAAAAAACTAATACAAATTTACAACAAATAACAAATATAATACAAGTATAAATATATCATATTTATTATAATTAGATAAAAAATACCATCAATGTAAAGTATAGATGTTGTAATAGTAGTGTCTTGTAATATTGATTGACATTTTTACCTCCCGTTACCCTTGGTAAGGGCGGTATAGGGATCGTGATAAAAATCGCATATCGAGATTTTGGTAAATGACCATGTTTTAAGGTCCGTAGAATCCAATTTTAAAAGTTTTACCTTATTGTAATATGGGAAGAGACCATTATATTTTGGTGTATAACCGGAAGTGGCACTTTACTTGAAGCTCAAAATAGATTTTCTTCGAAAAATACCTTCATATGTTATTTTTTCAAGATTTGTGTTATTATAAAAATTAAAATTATTAAATTGTCTACAGATTTGCATAAATACTTTTTTATATATTTTATGGATAAATTTATAAAATTATCTATAATTTTAATCCCGGAGCTACGCTTTAAACAAGCAAAACTCTTTGGTTACACATTTCATATCTCAAATGTATGCAACTGACAGATAAATGTCACTGTCAAAGAACTAATCATTCCAAATTAATAATAGTAACGTTTTAAATAGAAAATAGTAAATAGGACCATAGTTATATGGAATGGATCTTAATACAGTTTCCAATTCCGGTTTTCAGATTTCAACGGAAATATCCATTTTGACGTCGTGACGTCTGTACGTACGTACGTGCGTACGTACGTATCCCACATAACTCAAAAACGGTAAGCCGTAGAAAGTTGAAACGTTGTATTTAGGTCTGCTATAACATCTAGTCATGCACCTCCCTTTTTGGTCGTTACATAATTTCCAGAAATGGTACTTTATTTGAAGCCTTCAATAGATTTTAATGAAAAATTATTTTAAAATATAATCAAAAACTATTCCAATTTGGTATGTAAGACTTGTATGTCAATTGGAATAATATAGTAGATTTTGTTTAAAACAGGCTAACCGGAAGTGATACATTACCTGAAGATGTTAACAGTTTTTCTTGAATAAAATAGTTTCATTTTAATTTCAGAAATAAATGCTTCAAATAAGAGTTTTAGAGAATTTAATTCTGCGTCTAGCACATCAAGAATTATTAAATTAGCCCTTTGTATAAGCGAGATATGTAAATTTAAAACTTATATACTTTTTTATTTTTATAATGAAGCTTGCTATGGATTAGAACAAAAAATAACAAAAAAAATAAAAAAATAGATGTTAATGTCAAATTACGTCAAATACGTGCAATTTTATAATTGGGTCTATACTTCATATTGGTCTTGCGTACAAGGAAGTCGTGTGGTGTCCACATCAGATTTTTTATTATTGTAATCAAGATTCCATTATTGTAAAAAAGCATTTCTTTGTAGTAATCAAATTTTTTTATTTAAGGATTCCTTTGTTTGTAATAAAAAAAATTATTTAAAAATCAAATCAATTTTAATCCAATGTAGAGGGGCGAGGGCCCCTAAAAGACTCGCGGTCCATAGGCAATTGCCTAATCTGCATATTGGGTAATCCGGCACTGCATATTCACGTGGTTGCTGTGGTGTTCGCTATCATGAGTATGAATATAACACAGTCAAACACAGTATTGACATTGCAGTTAGTAGCTGTATTCTTTTTGTACAAAATCTCAGTACATCTCAGATCACTTCATATAAACTCAGAAAATGGTTGTTCTTTTTGTCACAACTAAGCTGAGTTGTTCAGAGCAAACTCCTTTCCCCCTTTTTTATAATTTATTGAAAATAATTAGTAGTAGTAATACTAATAATAGCAAAGACAAACCCAAGTAACCGTATGGTTGGTTTGTGGTACCAGTAATCTTATTTGCTTGTCCTGTGAACTCAGCACATAAAAATTATTGTCTCAAAACTATTCGGCAATTCCCGAGTTAAATGAAAAGTATTCCCTCCACCAAATGTTGGAATTCTCACAGCACCAATTATCTGCGCAGTCCCAAACAATGTGATTGCATTTACACAGCAGATGTCTGTCTTCTCTCCCATCTCCTTTCCACATACGGTGAAGACAAAGACGCGCATAGGTTAATGTACAGGACTAATTGCAAGTCTTACCTACCACTGCAACCTGGGGCGCTAGATGTGGGAAATAATTGAAGAGTAATTGTTTTATGCATTATAAACTAACGAATTTATGGGGATTGAGAAATTGTTTTACTTTGATGAGAAATTTTCTAATTAGAATAATTAGATTCGGGTTGATTCGATTCCTATTTCTAGGAAAATGTAAGTGCACTAGTATTAAAGGGTTACTAGAAGATCGCGGTTCGAATTTCAAACTATAATTTTATTATTTGTAAGAGGATAGTCTTCGCAATTGTTGTACTTCATTTCAGTTCAAAATGAAGTAGATGGTGTTTGAAAGTCTTCCGGTTTTACACCCTATACTTCATTTCACGAAAGCAAATGGCACTTGAGAACCGACTGTTTTTACATGCAATTAATAATTTAAATTCGTGAAACCAAACTTTGTCAATAATATTTTTATCTGTAAATATGTACAGGACCTGAATATTAAAAATCTGGTGTGGCCAACACAATACCTCCAGCTATTTACAGCCCGAGTCAAAAAAGATTAAGTCAATCCTTATTTTTGGATTAGCGAATTTTACTCTAATTTTGACAGTTTATATCTTAAAATATAGTCTAATATAATACAAGTTACTACCTTTTCTTAACACCCTCAACAGGATTAAATCCCAGTTACAGAGTGGGTTCCAATTCACACACACCCATGCCTTAGTGGGATTCGAACCCAGAGCCTCAAGGGTACTCATGACATGAGGCGTTGTTCTAATTATTGAGCCACCGGAGCTATAATAAAATGAAGATTAAATTTTAAATACCGTGATAGAATAGAATTCATTAATCCAAAAATGAGGATTAGCTTAAATATTTTTCTGAATCGTTAATTTTTATTAATCTAAATACATACTTACATATTTACTTATGCTGGAAATTATATTAAATTCCTTTTCTATTCTATTTACTTTTTTCCTTTTTAAAACGTTATTAATGTTATTTTGAAATGTTTAGTTCTTTGATAGTGACATTTATCTGTCAATTACATACATTTGAATAACTGCGTTTTGTTTGTTTAAAGCGTAGACTCTGGGATTTAAATTATATATAATTTTATAAATTTATCCATAAAATATATAGAATAAGTATTTATGCAAATCTATAGAAAATTTAATAATCTTTAATTTTTATAATAACATTAATCTCGAAAAAATAACACTTAAAAGTATTTTTGAAGCTTCTAGTAAAGTGCCATTTCTAGTTATCCGATTTTCACCAAAATCTAATGGGCTCTTTCCAATACAGAAAAAGTTCGAAATACAAGATTTCAAAATTTTCTGAATGATAGTACTTGAGTTAGAGTGGAGGATCCACACACACATACACACAGACATCATCGTGAAAATGTTAAAATTGGATTCTATGGACCTTAAAACGTGGTTATTTACCAAAATCTCGATATGCGATTTTTAGCACGATCCCTATACCTCCCTTACCAAGGGTAGCGGGAGGTAAAAATCTGATGTGGCCAACACAATACCTCCCGCCATTCAACTTTTATTAATTCAAATATACATACTTACATTTACTTATGCTGAAAACTCCATTCCATATAACTATGGTTTTATTTACTATTTTCTTTTTAAAACGTTACTATTATTAATTTGAAATGATTAGTTCCTTGACAGTGACATTTATCTGTCAGTTACATACATTTGTGATATAAACTGTAGGAGTTGTTTTTTATTTATGTAACCGGGTTACATATGGTTAACCGCACGTAACCGGTGTGAATAAAAAATGTCAGGTTACTACAGACGTTTCAGTCAAATTAATTAATTGATATTTTAAAATAAATTCTATGTACATATAACATATATAGAAAAAGTATTAATAATAAGTGTGTTTAGGTATTTATTAATTTAAATCATTGAAAATACCATCTCGCCGTGATTTATTAAATTAGCTAAACGATACAGTTTACTTGTTTAATCTCCAACTTTTCCTTAGAAATAATTTACTTCGGGCCCCTTTGAAAAGTTTCGCGCACGCCTATGAAATACATATTCATACTACGAAGGCAAAGAAAATTGCTTCTTCAGAATAAATTTTTGAAAATTAAATCTTGCTGGGAAAATTCAGGATGGCCAAGCCCTGAAATTATGAAAATTATTACATGCGTCGTCCGGATTTACTTCAGTTTCACTGAAACTGAATTCTGAAATCTGAATGCCAACTTTGTAATTCTAAAGTTTAAGTTGATATGGTAACTTCTATTTAGATGAAATTATATCTTAATTTAGAAACTTTCAGGATGAAAGATAATATCAAATACTAACTGAAATATGTTATTTCAACATGCAGCTTTAGCTTTAGCCAGAAGTTTTTTTTTCTAAAAAATAAAATATCTCAAAAACTACGAGACTATGGGGTGTATTCTGTAAAAAATGTTAATTTTAACATGCCTTTAAAAAATTAGATTTTAACATTACTGTTAACAATAAACTCATTTTTTGGTATTCTCTATCCGAAAATTTGAAACTGCTGTTCAAATCATAAATTTGAACAGTCTGTTAAACACAAGAATGAAGTGATCAACAAGACAGAAAAAAGGCACGTCTTAAGTTAAAGTCATGTGCTTAATAACCATAACACAAATAAATAAACATAATAAAAAAATCTGGTGTGGTCAACACAATACCTCCCGCCATTGACAGTCCGAGTCACAAAAAAGATTAAGTTTTTTGGATTAGCGAATGTTATTCTAATTTTGACAGTTTATTTCTTAAAATATAGTCTAATCTAATCCAAGTAACTACCTTTTTTTAAACCCCTCAACAGGATTAAATCCCAATTACAGAGTGGGTTCACATTCACACACATCCATACCTTAGTGGAATTCGAACCCAGAGCCCCGAGGCCACTCATGACACGAGGCGTTGCTCTTAACCATTGAGCTACCAGAACTATAATAAAATAAAGATTAAATTTTAAATACCGGGATAGAATAGAAATCACTAATCCAAAAATGAGGAATAGCTTAAACATTTTTGTGAATCGTTAATTTTTATTAATCTAAATATATACCAACATAATCACTTATGCTGGAAACTGTATTGAATTCCTTTTCTATTGTTCTATTTACTTTTTCCTTTATAAAACGTTACTAATATAATTTTGAAATGATTAGTTCTTTGATAGTGACATTTATCAGTCAGTTACATACATTGAAATAACTGCATTTTGTTTGTTTAAAGCGCAGGCTCTGGGATTTAAATTATAGATAATTTTATAAATTTATCCATAAAATATATATAAAAAGCATTAATGCAAATCTACAGAAAATTTAATAATCTTTAATTTGTATTATAACATTATTGTCGAAAAAATAACATTTTTCGAAGAAAAACTATTTTGAGCTTCCAGTAAAGTGTCATTTCCGGATATCCGATTTACACCAAAATCTAATGGGCTTTTTCCCTTACACAAGGTAATGTGCTGACCACATCAGATTTTTTTACTTCCTTGTACGATGTAAAGGAAGTATTGTAATCGCGAAAAATTTCGGTTTTCAAATTTCAACGGAAATATCCATTTTGACCATCCCTGAATCCATTTTGACTAATTTCGTCGTGACGCCTGTACGTACGTACGTACGTGCGTACGTGCGTATGTATCTCGCATAACTCAAAAACGGTAAGCCGTAGAAAGTTGAAATTTTGTATTTCGGACTGCTATAACATCTAGTTGTGCACCTCCCTTTTTGGTCATTACATAATTTCTAGAAATGGTACTTTATTTGAAGCCTATAATAGATTTTAATGAAAAACTATTTTAAAATATAATCTAACACTTTTCAAATTTGGTATATAAGACTTTTATGTCAATTGGAATAACATAGTAGATTTTGGTTAAAACAGGCTAACCGGAAGTGACATATTACCTGAAGTTGTTAACAGTTTTTCTTCAATAAAATGGTTTCATTTTGATTTTAGAAATAAATGCTTCAAATAAAATTTTTAGAGAATTAAATTCTGTGTCTAGCACATCAAGTATTATTAAATTAGCCCTTTGTATAAGCGAGATATGTATATTTAAAACTTATATACTTTTGGTTTTTGTAATGAAGCTTGCTATGGGTCTTCTGTACAAGGAAGTCATCAGATTTTTTTTAGACAGTAAACAGTAACAGTAAACATATTATAAAGATATGCTATATAATTTATTATAATATAATACACAGCTGCCCAAAGCACAAAAGGATAATAATTTCGCGCATTAATAATAATATTTATGTGACATGTTTGCTTGAATTAACTGAAACTAATTCCATGACATGTAATCTATTGAGAAAACCTCTACTCCGATCCTGAACGTAATATATTCGTAGTCCTGATATACCTACATTGCTAAAAGTGTATCCTTATAATGTAATGCAAATTTACTCTGAAATAATTGAATTTACATTTTCATTTTCAGGTCGAGTCACTGTGCTGAAAGAAGCCTGAAATATTGACTGAACGGCCGGCATCTCTTGACTATATTAAGCACTTCTGTCATGTTCTGAAAGTTAAATTATATTTCAACAAATTTAATTTTTAAATTATTCTACTAATTCCGAGAAGTTTTACTATTTTGCATTTATAATTTACAATGTTAAAGGACACTTTACACGTGATTTTAGAACCTTAATTTATACAATATGTAGGGAATAGTTGCTATTAACAGTAACAACGTTATTACTAAAAAAAGTATTAATTTTTGTATCGATTAAAAATCAAACACCTCTCAAATTATTCATCCAATTTTGCCGATAGTATTTGTATACTTTTAAACCAATTTTTTCTATCAATTTAAATATCATAGTATTCAATTCTTAACAAAATTTTAAAACAATAAATTACAGCTCATATTTTTCTCATTACTTAAATACTGCAGTATAAGTTGTTCATCAAAATCAAGTATCTTTTACATTATTGTGTCCAATTGATTCTGAATTCAATAAAAAAAAATGATTCAATTTCTATTTTGAATAATAAACTATTGTTCATTTATGAATTTAAAATTTGTAAAGATATAGTGGATTCATATTTAATAAACATCTATAATTCCAACTTAGAACCGAAATTTAGTAAGTTTTTGGTATTTGACTCAAAATTTTTAACTATATATTATTTCACATATTTTTAATTCATTTGTTAACAAAATCTTTTACTAAATATAAAACAATTTATTTGTCATAAAATTTAGAACCAGTACAACATTTACAGGTCCTTTTCCCTGCCCATAAAAATGCAATTAAAATCGTCATTAAACTATGTAGTATTTTGCCTCATACTCCGTTGGAGTTAAATAATTATAAAAAGTGAAAAAACCAATTTCAAAATGGAAAAAGATTCAGGGCGTTATCGCTACGAACCCTACCCTCAGCTAACCAAACAAAACAATGGTACCAACTCCCTAAAACGCGAAACCAAAAAAGAACCAGAATCCACCTGCTGCAAATGTTTTGGTCAAAAAAAATCCCGACGTATCAATTTCCTCCATGGATGTATTACCAACTTAGGAATATGTTTACTATTATTCATTTACACATTAATAGGGAGTTTTATTTTTCTTGCCATCGAAGGTGGCAACAATGTTGAACAACAAATACTAGCTACGACATCTAACCAACATTATAAGAAACCAAATTTTAATACGTCGATAGAACTTACACAAATAAATGCTGAAGCCAGGGCTAGGACTGTTGAAAATATTTGGAACATGACGGAGTCGCTTAATATACTTTATAAGGATAACTGGACGAGACTTGCGGCTCAAGAAATCACGAGGTTTCAAGAGCAAATTATCAAGAGATTGACAGAGCAGATTAACAGTCAATTTCAACCAGTCAAGCAAGAAAAATCAGTTGCTGTAATAAGAAATGATTACGAATGGACCTTCGCCAAAGCGTTCCTATATTCATTGACAGTCCTAACGACAATTGGTAAGTCTTTTTTGTTATTATTGTTTATTTATTGTTAAGAAATATGACAAATCGCTGGTACATAATTTAGATAAATATTATTTTGAAATAGGGGCTGTAATCAGGGCCGCTCCGTGGGTATTAGGCGCCTTTGTGCTATGTTACATTTTAGCGCCCCTTCCCCTCACGATGTAAAATTTGCAAATTAAAGTTCTTTGCAAAATGATAATAGGGATTTAAATATTGGATTCATTCTTGTAATCAATATTCTTAAGTTATAATCAATATATTCATTGTTGTAATCAACATTTTGATAGTTATTATTTCAATATAACAATGCTAGAATAATAACGAACCGATTGATACGATAATTATTTTACTTATAACTAGAGCTCTAATACAAACAAATTAAAAATATATTGTTCACTACTATCAGGTTATTTTGCAAGTTTTATAGTAATTTTGTCTTCACGAATAGCATTTTATAAAAATTTACTATTATTACTTTACTGTCTTGAAACGGCGCCCCTCAAATTCAGGCGCCTTTGTGCGGGACACAACCTGCCCACCCGCACGGCGCGGCCCTGGCTGTAATAGTTATTACGTCTAGAGGGTCGAAAGAAAAGTTTACGCCTGCGGACGAAATTTGAAGCCCGACGCGTAGCGGAGGTCTTATATTCGTCCAAGGGCACAGTATAAAAAGTATTATACATAGTAGCGAAACTCATGATTCTCTGTCACAGCGCGCATGCGTCAATCAGCGCAACGAGAACATGGCGTCCCTTTAATTAGGAAACTGAGCGTAGGGTTTAACTTTTATCACAATTAAAATATTCAATACTATTATTTATTTATAAAATACAGGATGTAAATGAAATAAGTGCATTAAATTTAACCAGTAATCTAACTCGACGAGAGCAACAATATTTCTTAATAACTTTTTCTCGAAATCGCATATTTTTTTAGCATTTTTACAACCCCGTAAATTGACGAGTCGTTCCACGTATTTTTCTAATAATTGAATGCAGTAGCAATACCTATGAAAAAATTTGTTTTGGCAATTGGCAGTCCTGTCAGTTGTTGCAATTAAATTTTGACATTAGTAATAAACTTGTTTATCAGGTAAAATTCTGTCAAAATGCTTACTTTTACAAATAGCGAGTACACAGACATTGTAATTACTTACCTATGGTTTATTTATTTATTCGTATTTTTACTACATTTTAATTTGTGGTTGATATAAAGACAGTGTTATAGAGTTGCCAGCGCATTTAGATGGAGCGTTTCCAAATCATACTGTTCCTAATATTCGCACATTTGTTAATCTTGTACACCTTCATCACAATACGAAGTGTCACATATGACAATTTTAAATAAAGCAACAGTTGTATCCATATCATGTGCAAAAAGATCTTATGTTATCAGCAGACTTCGATTTTGGGAATGGCTCATAATGTTCATTAATGAGACTGAATTTACTTGGGAAGGTGTATTTATTATGCACAATACACATTTCAACAGACGAAAATGCTGTAAAAATTTTCATTAAAAAATGTTTGGGCGGGGACAATAAATGGACGACTAATTATTGGTACTCATGTACCTCGTTTAAATGGACAAAAGTTTGTACTTACATGTTTTGAATAACGAATTTAAACTATTATGATTTGTCGACGGTAAATAATCATCCCATAACCTAATAACTATGCTTTTGCTCTTCCTCGATACCTCGTACCCCTCGTTCCTCCTTGTCATCCTCTATTCACAGGTGATTAAAAGCCTGGTTTAATACATAACTTTATAATTTTGTTATCCAAAATTTAAATTTCTTTATTTTAAAAATTGTACTATTACGAATTAATTAATAATAAATGTTATTTCCGTTGATTCGTTTATTAATTACTGTGACTGCAAGTGTAACCGATAACCGACAATTTTTGAGCTATTTGTATCCCACTTTCCCACTTGAATACGGCAGCAGCCATTTGTTCTCCATGGGCGGGTAACGAAATATGCAGCAAATCTTTAAAGAATTTTAACTCAAAATCTAAAAAACTTAGAAAAAAAAGTTATTAAGAAATATTGTTGCTCTCGTCGAGTTACATTACTGGTTAAATTTAATGCACTTATTTCATTTAAACCCTGTATATTGAACGGTCATATATATTAAATTTATAACAATTTAGCTAAATTTCAGTATATTATTTTGTACATAAAATAAGGCTCAAGAAATATGCATCCGTGTCTGCCTGTTAATATCGCCGCCTATGGCATTGTTTCCAATGATTCTGACAGAAGGCGGGAATATAATAGTCTTGAACGATAATAAAATCCCAGACAAAATTTTTTGTATAAAGACATCATGCTGTATCCTGTTATTATACTAAAACCATGTAAAATACTTTTTATTTGTATTGTATAACTGATTGTAGTGTAATACGATATTATGCTTTGCGGTACCATTTGAATTAGCGCCACTTCGCGCAACAGAAACATGGCGGCTTCATTTAAGGTCACTCAGTTTGGTATCAAAAGTTCAAAGGTGCTGACACAGACTTTCGCTACTTTATACAGGCTGTCTCATAACTCGAGCTCTAGAGCGAATGAGGAAACACGAGACAGCACTCGGATGTGTAATTTCGAAGAAAAAAAAATCTAGCTTAAAAGATATTCGAGAAAAGTCGTTTTAAAATTGACCAATCAGCGATCTACACTTTAACGTGTGTTTGCCGTAATTTTACGTTACTAGGGTTTTATACAAATCAAATCTTCTTTAAAATGTGTGGGCGACTGTAGTTTTCGAAAAATGTCAGTGTCAAATTAAATTTGACAAGGTGAATAAAAAAGGCAAATTCTTACCATGTATTCAGCCGCTGATTACCTAAAAATGATTATAATTTTCGGAGAATGTGGACGTAACGCCAGAAAGGCAGCACGAGTCTATTCGGAACGTTTTCCGGATAGAAATCTTGTGGATCATAAAATGATGACACCTTCGCTAACCTAAATTTGTTGACAGTGAACTGTCAACTCTAAAGTGACAAAATTACAGTAAATCAAACAAATTTTGTAACTCACTAGTAGTATTTTTAAAACCTAGCAACCAGTTTTATTTTGTAATAATATCATCACACCTCAAGATATCCTTCCGGGATTGGTGGATTAAAAAGTCTTGTAACTCCGTTATGCAAGCAGCCGCAAATTATTGTCTTCTATTTGTTGGCAACCTATTGTCGTCGACAAGTGTCAGTTTCGTCTGGGGCGCGAGTTGTGAGACACCTGTATGTTGTGTATACTGTGTCCAAGGGTGTAAACTTCTTTCGGCCTGAGGTTCGTACAACGTACACTATACTGAAATCAAATGAAATGTTTTAAAATTATTTATTAAATACATTTAAAGCTTGATGCTATGTAAAAATATTACGTGGCCAGGTGGCTATACCACAAAACAATAAGGCGATGTGTTGCTTTGCTATTTGGTTAGGTGAATTTTTTTTGAATTGTCAAGCCTTGTTGGCATTTTTTGAAGAAAACCTTGAAGCAATTCCAATAAAAGCTAATGAAACTTTAGCGGAACTTATATCATTTAAAAAAAAATAAAGAATTGGCACCACTTCGCACAACAGAAACATGGCGACTTCATTCAAGGTCACTCAGTTTGGTATCAAAAGTTCAAAGATGCCGATACAGTTTCACTACTGTATATGTTGTGTATACTGTGTCCAATATCTCATTGGCATAAATAAATATATACATATTCATATAAATGTACAAGTTTATTTAATTTACAAATTCATTACTTAGAAAATATTCTCCCCTCTTTATACGTGTCAAACCCTTTTCAGCTGCAGACATAGAAACGCTTTGGAGCTGTTTGTTTAATTACCAACCCTTTTCAAGTGAGAGCTAAATGTCCCTAAATGTATTTTTTATGAACAATGATTAGCTGTACAAGAAAGTCCAATCTAGGTTTTCATTCGAATTCCGCGCCGAACGAAAACCTGCTTCCGGGTAATTTATTGTAAAAACAATAGAAGGGGGGCTGCCGCTGTCATTGTTAGAGTAATTATTTTAATCGAGAAAAAGGATTAAATGCACTAGAGACATTGATATTTTTTAATTACAGTTTTTTTGTAAGGGACGCTTTTAAATCAAATTGATCGGTTCGTTAATTAATTTTCTTATTCATTATATTTAAATACGTAGTAAACAGTTTGATGTATCAACCAAAATATTTTAGTATATATAGGGTGGGTCTTTGAAATGACCGTCTTCGATATCTCTCTTTTCGTTAGAAATACAGCATAAATTATTAACAGAATTTATTTGTCTGCTCAAGGAGCATAACCTAAAATTATTTTCACATATGCAGGTGTTGCATTACGGCTCGAAGAGAATTGTTTCTCTTTTTTTACCTTCCGTCACCTTTAGGTAAGGAAAAAATTCGATGATGAGTTTTTAATCAATAAGCACGTTTTAGGGTCCCTAGAATACGAATTTACTATTTTTACGATGATGTCTGTATGTGTGTGTGTGTGTGTGTGTGTAACAAAATTTTCGTCTGCGATAACTCTAATTCTACAGTTACAAAAATTATAATTTTTCGTACACTTCTTCGTTACATCCATATGAAGAGCTGATTAGATTTTGGTTACAATTGGTCAACCGGAAGTACCATCATTTGAAGATTTTAACAGTTTTTCTTGAAAAAACTATGTTAAATATAATTTTTTCACATTTGATGTTATTATAAATATTAAAGAATATTTTATTCTCTATACGATTTGACTGCATTTTATGCTTAATATTAAATGGATATAGAGTTAAAAAATTATAAAGAAATTAAATTTCATAAAGTAGCCATAGCTATGGAAACAGCTACTATATTAAGAAAATTCTGATTGAAAGATGTCAGTGTCAAGTGAAATTGACATAGTGTGTTTGTCTTATAATTTTACTAAAAATATAGGATCTTTTGCTTTCTGTATGGAATTTGTATAAAATACATACAACTGCTTTAAGGTAATGTACAAGAAATAATAATAATAATAAATCTTTTATTTCTGCAGATACATTACACAGTATATAGAAAACGTCACAAAATAATAATTTTCTGTATGAAATTTGCATAAAATACATGCAACTGCCGGAAGGTAATGTACAAGATATAGAATATTTAATTTAGCAAGAAACTTTCAGTATGAAATTTGTACAAAATACATACAACTGACGGAAGGTAATGTGCTGGCCACATCAGATTTTTATTATTTATTACCAAGTTATTCCGTGTTTTCTCTAAAAAAGACCTATAATACACGTATTGATTTATAAAGGCATACTAACTTATTTTAATAGTAAAAATCTGGTGTGGCCAACACAATACCTCCCGCCATTACAGCCCGAGTCACAAAAAAGATTGTCAATCCTTATTTTTGGATTAGCGAATTTTACTCTAATTTTGACAGTTTATATCTTAAAATATAGTCTAATCTAATCCAAATTACTGCCTTTTTTAAACCCCTCAACATGATTAAATCCCAATTACTGACTGGGTTCACATTCACACACGTCCATGCCTTAGTGGGATTCGAACCCAGAGCCCCGAGGGCACTCTTAAATACCGGGATAGAATAGAATTCATTAATCCAAAAATGAGGATTAGCTTAAACATTTTTTTGAATCGTTAATTTTTATTCATCTAAATACATACCTACATATTTACCTACTGATGCTGAATCGAATTCTTTTTCTATTCTTTTTATTTTTTTCTCTGGGATTTAAATTATAGATAATTTTATAAATTTATCCATAAAATATATATAAAAACTATTAATGCAAATCTATAGAAAATTTAATAATCTTTAATTTTTATAATAACATCAATCTCGAAAAAATAACATTTAAAGGTATTTTTCGAAGAAAAACTATTTTGAGCTTCTAGTAAAGTGCCATTTCCGGTTATCCGATTTTCACCAAAATCGAATAAGCTCTTTCCATTACAGAAAAAGTTCAAAATACAAGGTTTCAAAATTTTCTGAATGATAGTATTTGAGTTAGGGTGGAGGATTCACATACACACAGATACCATCGTGAAAATGTTAATATTGGATTCTAGGGACCTTAAAACGTGGTCATTTACCAAAATCTCTATATGCGATTTTTAGCACGATACCTATACCTCCCTTACCAAGGGTAGCTGGAGGTAAAAATTAACTATAATTATACTCTATGTTCTCATATAATTTAAAAAAATATAATTGTACAGGGTGTTCAATAAAGCCAATCAAATTTAGTCAATTTCAAATAATTATAACTTGTCATTTTCAGATGGAACACCCTATATTTTATTATTTAGTTGGGTTTCTTTTTGTGTTATCTTTCTATGTCATTAAGGGTATCCTATGCCTAAAACCAATAATTTCGAAATTTTTCGCCATTTTTGTCTAAATTTATTTTAATTAAATCTATTATACAGTGGAAATTGTGTTTTAAATAAGAACAATTGCAATAATGGACAGTAGTTTGTATTAGCCAACAAATAAAACTGTTTATTATTAATATTAGTGCAAAAAATTCATATGTATAAATTATTATTACCTAAACAGTTGTATTTATTGGCTAATGCAGACTGCTGCCCATTATTGCAATTGCTTCTTATAAAAACATAATTTCTATAGCATACTAGATAAAATTTAAGTAAATTTAGACAAAAATGATGAATAATTTGGAAATTATTGGTTTTAGGCATAGGATACCCTTAATAACATAAAAAGATAACACAAAAAGAAACCCAAGTAAATAAAAAAATATATAGGCTGTTCCATTTGAAAATGACGAGTTATAGTCATTTGAAATTGAGTAAATTTGATTCACTTAATTGAACACCCTATATAGTTATTTTTTTTAAAATATATGAGAACATAGAGTATAATTATAGTTGTACAGAAAAAAAGTTTTCTTAGTTTTTACTATTAAAATAAGTTTAGTACGCCTGCATAAATCAATGCGTGTATTAGGTCTTTTTTAGAGAAAAAAAGGAAAAATTAGGCAACGCCGAGGAAAACTAAAACAAAATAAATGAAAATATATAAGGTGTTTAAAAAAAGAGACACAATTCTCGCCGAGCCGTAATGCAACATCCTGTATATGTAAAAATAATTTTAGATTATACTCCTTGAGTAGTCGAATAAATTCTGTTAATAAATTTATGCTGTATTTCTAACGAAAGGGAGATATCGAAGACGGTCATTTTAAAGACACCCTGTAGGATGTGTTTGTTTACCTAAACAACGCTTTATTGTTCATAAAATTAGGTCAATCTTTGTTGGATTTACACTTCAACCACGCCTGGAATTTTTGATACTTGACATATTTTTAAAACAATGAGCTTTAATGAATTAATTAAAATTGTTATTGTTTACGATTTTAGTGCATTAATTAACATTAGAACTTACTAATAAATAATAAATATATACTACCATGTTTTATAATAATTAATATTTTATGTTAATCACAGTATCCCAGTGGTTTATGAACAGAATCCACTATAAAATCTATATAGATATCATTTTCAAAGACTGCAGACAGTAAATAAGCATCCTCAATGAATAAATAAACCAAAGAGAATTTGTAATCTTGAAATAAAGCTCTATTCTAATTAGTACTAATTGTAAGTAATAATTAATAACAATAACAATGTCTGACTGGTTTGAAATTCACTATAAACTGTAAGGTTCTTACTGTAATATTATACGTATCATAGAGTTCTAATAAATAAATGAACGTTATTAAGAGTCGATTATACAAATCAATAAAATAAAACAGCTGTCTTTTGAAAGATTGATGGTTTAAAAATGTAGCATTTTTCCTGTCATTCATATTATTTATAATATTAAAGGGAATGCATGCATATTCCTAAATGCACCTATATCACTCTGCACCAAGGGCGGACCGTGTACTTTGGAGGCAGGGAGCTAATACTGTTTGGGGGCCCTGGGTTAATACTGTTTGGGGGCTAATTTACCATAATCGCCAGTTTGTCAAAAAACTTTAAATTGTTTTTTTTTAATGCAGCATGGTGTTTTGGGGTATATTTAGTCAAAGAGAGTAGAATAATTAGCTTTTATTGCAAGAATTATGAATAACAAAGGGTATCTTGATATTTTAAAATCAACTGTAAAGCTATGTGCCTAAAAGGCTTAGTACACAATTTTAATTTCATTCATAACAACGATGCGACAAATAATTTACGTCTTGTAAGAGAATAACTGAGAATATTTTATTCTCTATACGTTTTAATTACATTTTATTTTTCATATTCAATGGGTATAGAGTTAAAAAATTATAAAGAAATTATATTTCATAAAGCAGCTAGCTATGCTACAATCATGGAAACCGCTACTATATTAAGAAAATGAAGATTGACCGATGTCAGTGTCAAATGCAATTGACATGTTTGTGTTATAATTTTACTGGAAACATGGAATCTCTTAGCTACATTAAACTTTCTGTATGGAATTGGTACAAAATATAGAATTGACAGAAGGTAATGTACTTGAAAAATGGAATCTTGTACAAGAAACTTTCTGTATGGAATTTGTACAAAATATGTGGAATTACAATTGTAATTCATAGACAATTAAACCCTTTACCCAAAAAACCCGTGGAAACCTCGTTGGAAACTTTTGCATCTATCCCTTACATTAAAGGATTCTCGGATAAAATAGGTATAATTCTTAATAAAAACAATATTAAGGTCTTTTTTAAACCTCAACAAAGAATATCAGAAATACTCCCCCAAACTAAAGATAAACGCGAACCTTTGTCGTCACCCGGTGTTTATAGTATTCCTTGTTCTTGCGACACAGTATACATAGGTGAAACAGGCAGGAGTGTTCACACTAGATTGTCAGAACACAAACGCTGTCTGCGTAATGGTATGGTATTAACATCTGCGGTCGCAGAACACCAACACAACACTGGACATAACATCTTATTTGAAAATTCCCGCATTTTAGCTCCTGTCCCTAAGTTTTACAGACGTAAATACAGGGAAACTTTAGAAATATGGAAACATCCTAATAACATCAATCGGGATGATGGCTATTTCTTGAGCCAGATGTGGAAACCGGTGATTCTCAGAACACGACACGCCCAATCTACCATTACGAACTCGATTCCCATTGATCCTCATTAGCTTTGC
The DNA here is from genome assembly GCA_963082715.1 of Harpalus rubripes. NCBI lineage: Eukaryota > Metazoa > Arthropoda > Insecta > Coleoptera > Carabidae > Harpalus > Harpalus rubripes. The sequence continues at coordinate 36,016,515 of OY720461.1, read as the reverse complement.
TCATCTACCGTACCTTTAGATTAGTATATAACTGTCTTCTCGGCCTTCCTTTCGTCACTTGGTTTATTTGGCCTCTAGCGTGGTTTACACGTCGGGTAACCTTGTAAACTCAGTCTCCCCCTCTTGTTGCTTAAACTCGGTCTCTAGCGTGGTTGACACGCCGGGTAACCTTGTTTAAGACAGTACTATCCCCCTTGCTCCTGAAGATGCCCCATACGACTGCGGGCGAAACGTTGAGCTCTGACTCAAAATATGACACAGTCCATTCCCGGAAAACGAATATTTCTCATGACTCAGACTGTGGAAGCCTACGCAATTATTTCACAGACCTTTTCAATTTAAAGATATAGAAGATATGCGCAATGGGGATCTGCGCAGAGTTACAACAACTGAGATCTATGGTGTTTGGTTCTAAAAAATGTAGACTTAAAATGTGAGAATATCTCAGATAACTTTAAAAAATCTTATCGAAATAAGTTACAAAAGCTTTTATTGACGTTAAAATGTCTAACGATGCAAATTTTTACCGAGAATACAGGTGTTTTAATGACTGCAATATTTTTGACGTTTTGTTTAACAGCCCAACTGGCAGTTGTTCGCGCCATTTTCTTACTATTTGCAGCGATAAAAAGAGATAGCCGTTAAATTGAAAAGGTACATTGTAATGATATGTCAATTTCTTTTTTCTCATTTTTTGTAATCTGTAATATTTAAACAGTTTTCGTTGTATGGTTGTGATGCCCGCAAAATATAATTGAGAAATAACGATTACCATAGCTTTGTGATAAAATCGGTGTCATAAATTCAAATTGAAGTAATAGCCTTGCAATCAGCTCTGATCATAACTCTTATTTTAGCCGCCGCCACTGTAATATATTATCGTTTTCCGCCTCCCTCCATTTAATACCTATTCTCCTTCATGTTTCTTTCATTCGTTCTGCTTTCAGCAAGCCGATTTTTCTTCGAGAAATCGTTAACTTATTGCTACGTTTTTTGATGAATTGCCTTACATTTATTAAAAGTTAATTGGGCATTAATAACATTTAATAAGAAATATGATCTTTGGTAGGAATAAATTATCCAATTTATAATTAATGAAATACGTCTGTGAAAGAAAAATTGCTTCTGTCTTTGACACGGCGCTCACCTTTTCTTGTTCTGTGAAAAGGAAGGAACGGAGTAATAAGCAAATGTATCAGGATGCCTTTGAAATGTGAATGCATTTGTTTAATGAGACTGGCTTCGTGCTTCGTGATAAAAATAAATTCTTCATCATACCATACCTTCATTTTATACATGTTTTTATGGGGTAACTCTGCATGTATCTCAACAAAAAATAGATGATACGAGTGTCCCAGGATGAGCTTTCGCTATCGTTATTTTAAAAACTACTCAATTTTATTTTACGAAATTTGGTATCTAGGGTTTTTCCAACATGTGTTTCAACTAAAATATTTTCATATACAGGGTGTAAATGAAATAAGTGCATTAAATTTAACCAGTAATGTAACTCGACGAGAGCAACAATATTTCTTACTAACTTTTTCTCGAAATCGCATATTTTTTTAGCATTTTTACTACCCCGTAAATTGACGAGTCGTTCCACGTATTTTTCTAATAATTGAATGCAGTAGCAATAGCTATGAAAAATTTTGTTTTAGCAATTGACAGTCCTGTCAGTTGTTGCAATTATATTTTGGCATTAGTAATAAACTTGTTTATCAAGTAAAATTCTGTCACAATGCTTACGTTTACAAATAGCGAGTACACAGATATTGTAATTACTTACCTATGGTTTATTTATTTATTCATATCTTTACTACATTTTAATTTGTGGTTGATATAAAGACAGTATTATAAAGTTGCCAACGCATTTAGACGGAGCGTTTCCAAATCATACTGTTCCTAATATTCGCACATTTGTTAATCTTGTACATCTTTATCACAATACGAAGTGTCACATATGACAATTTTAAATAAAGCAACAGTTGTATCCATATCATGTGTAAAAAGATCAATGTTTTCAGCAAACTTCGATTTTGGGAATGGCTCATAATGTTCATTAATGAGACTGAATTTACTTGAGAAGGTGTATTTATTATGCACAATACACATTTCAACAGACGAAAATGCTGTAAAAATTTTCATTAAAAAATGTTTGAGCGGGAACAATAAATGGACGACTAATTATTGGTACTCATGTACCTCCTTTAAATAGACAAAAGTTTGTATTTACATTTTTTGAATAACGTATTTAAACTATTATGATTTGTCCACGATAAATAATCATCTCATAACCTAATAACTATGCTTTTGCTCTTCCTCCCCTCGTTCCTCCTTGTCTTCCTCTATTCACAGGTGATTAAATCCTGGTTTAATACACAACTTTATAATTTTGTTATCCAAAATTTCAATTTCTTTATTTTAAAAATTGTACTATTACGAATTAATTAATAATAAATGTTATTTCCGTTGATTCGTTTATTAATTACTGTGTCTGCAAGTGTAACCGATAATCGACAATTTTTGAGCTGTTTGTATACCACTTGAATACGGCAGCAGCCATTTGTTCTCTATGGGCGGGTAACGAAATATGCAGCAAATCTTTAAAGAATTTTAACTCAAAATCTAAAAGATTTAGAAAAAAAAAGTTATTAAGAAATATTGTTGCTCTCGTCGAGTTACATTACTGGTTAAATTTAATGCACTTATTTCATTTACACCCTGTATATATATATATATATATATATATATATATATATATATATATATATATATATATATACCGGGTGGCACTCGAAATCCGTTACATAGGCATTTAACATGGGAAAACCGTTTTTGCTAGCGCGTTGCTCGCCAAATTATTCTAGAAAAAAAATCTTCCAATAAAAGTTGTAGAATATAAAATTCCGCATGTAAATCAGTAAACAAAATGCATTTCGTATGTTTAGTAACTTCAGAAATTGAATATAAATTTTTTAAAAATTTCAGTTTAATAGTGCTAGCCATGGAATTAAAAGAAAGAAGATAAACAAATGTGTTGATTTAAATGTCAAATATTGTGATTTTTTGTCCAGAAAAATGAGTATTTGAACAGTATAGAAGAATTAATTTATTATTCAGCTTCAGAATTTTACGTTATGATAATTTTATTAAAAAATTAAATTGTAAATAAATTTTTATGACAGATAAACACACGTTTGTTTGTTAAGCTTTTTGTTAATTCCATGGCTATCACTACTTTTGAGTAGATTTTCGACATTTTCATACCTAATTTCTGCTGCTACAAAGCATGCAAAATTAATTTTGCTTATTGATCCAAATGCAGAATTTTATGTTCTACAACTTTTATTTGAAGAATTTTTTTCTAAAATAATATGGGGAGCAACGCGCTAGGAAAAACTGTTTTCCCGTGTTAAATGCCTATGTAACGGATTTCGAGCGCCACACGGTATACCGTGTGTCTATCTTAAAGATGTACATACATACTTGACGTTTTATTTGTCACAACCGTCACAACCTAAGTTAACTTATTTGACGTTTCTGACAATTTGATAAAACGTCAAGCATTTATTTATTTTTTGTTGAATTCCATGGCTGTCGATATTTTCAACGTAATTTTCGATATTTTCATATTTAATTTCTGTCGTTACAATGTATGGAAAGGTAATTCTGTTTATTGATTTAGATGCAAAATTTTATGCTCTAAAACTTTCATTTGACGCGTTTTTGCTTAAAATAATTAGGCGAGCAGGAAATTGCAAAAAACTGATTTCCCATGTTAATCTCCTATGTACACCTTTAAGACAGACACACGGTATATATATTAGATTAGGTCCAATCATATTATGTAGTGTGAATTAGTAACGTCAAAAGTGTGGCATTATATTTAAGATTATATTCGTTCAATGTTTGCAAAAATCAATAACTCTTTTTGCGTTGACGCCGTTAAAGAAGTAATATGAAATTGCAATTCCGAAACCAAGATTGTATTCTTCTATTTCAACTTGTATTCATTTATACTAGAATACAAATTCTCTCTTGAAAATTTCCTGAGTGTGGCTCTGTTATACCCCCTCAGCTATGTAGAATATCAGGAGCAATTATTATCCCTAACATTTAAAGTGGTTGGAGCTGTAACAGTAGCTACGTGCTAGCACGAAATGTTCTAAAAATTCCCCGTGGAATCCCAGCCAATGTTCTAATATACACCTACACAAATACGATTGTACAATTTCCTTCTGGCTCTATGTACTTCTCTTGAATTTGATATCAATACTAAAACCATACTGAATAAATTAAAATGAAATTATTTATTTATAAAATTTGTTTCAAAATATTTGTCTAATTTTAAATGAAATCATAAATAAACTTCAGTTTTATTTATATCTATTTTGTTGAAATTTTGTGGTTAGATATGTTTCCGTAAGCTGCACTAATATAAACTGACATCTTAAAAGCACTAAACAAAAAGTAAGGGGCAAGCCGAAAATTTTTGAAGCAGTAAAAATGAAAAGATTTAGTGTGACATTTTAAAAATATATTCCTCAAACAAACTTTTAAATTAAGTTTTAGGAAATACTTGAGTGGCCGATCCTAACTTATCAGCCGCCTTTGTTCATATATAAAAATGCTCCCTCCTCCATTTAATTTTTTGACGTTTTTTAAATAAATTCCATTTAAGCCATTCAGTATTGCAGAAAATAGGGGAATTGTTTTGACCTCTCTGATTAACTGAATTTGGAGACAAGGGACAAGTTTACTTAAAACTGGCGCTGATGCGAGCGCCATCTTCTGAATGACTTAAATGGAACAGAGTATAGTTCTATTTAATAGCACACAATGAATTAGAAATAAAATCATTTACATAATACCATGTTAAAAAGCAAGTTTAGTGAATTGGGCGTAGAATTTAATTATCTACAAGTTTTATTCGAAACATTTTTGTCTAAAATTAATTGGGAACTTTTGCGCAAAGGAAAACTGATATCCAATGCTAAACGCCTATGGCCCGCTTTTTGTTTAACACCCTGTATCTATGTATATGTGTATCCATAGTGCGGTAATTTAATTAAAATATGTTCCTCTCATTATCCTTAGGGTTTTTTCTAAGGATTTTTGATTACAATAAAGAAAAGCTTGATTAAAACAAAGAAATTTAAGGAAAAAGATTATGCAAAGATAAAATTGATTATAATATTATTGTCACCGTATAACGTAAAAATTAAGATTATTTTTGCTTCTAAATTTTTTCTTGGAGCGGCCCAGAAAATGTTCTCATAGGGGAGCAAGATTTCTAGTTACACCACTGATTGACATCATAAGTATACTCAGTCTTTTAATAAAATAAACTATAAATTAGGATAGTTGAGATATGTTATCAGTCAGTCAAACCAAGTATTTAAAAGAATAATGCCATATTAATATGTTTATTTCATAAAGTGTTAAATATTTAAAATTCTTAAATAATATTTTTTTTTTTTTGCTATAAGAAATTAGGATGGCTTTGCCGCCCCCATGCTTAGCCGCCTTAGCACAGACAAACATAATATGTTTGTCTGTGGCCTTCGTTCTGGGAACAAAATGAATACCCGCCAGGATCCGGCCTGACCACAAACATTCACCTTTAAAGCAATGGTGCTATTTTGTAACTTTGCTCTGTAAGACAGTAACTCTGTAGACTCTATAAGCTATAGAGCTCTGTAAGACGACATGCTGCTTACAGAGTAGTAAAATTACCTATTCTGTAACTCCCTCTATAACAAGTCTCGCTACAGAGTTATTCTTATAGAATGCCTAACTTCATTCCTGTCTAGCTGTCAAATATACTACAGTATATTTGACAGTAATTTTGTAGGCATTGTAAAAAATATGAAATAGAAACGATTGTTATATAAAAATACACTATAAAATGGTAGGATGTTGGTTTAAAGATACATATTCCATAATATATTTATGTTGTTGAATAAGCAATAGATTCCATCACGATTTTTTCATTATTATTAATTTCTATAAATACTTCAGATTTACACATATGTAATATATAGGTTTATGATTAAATGAAATATATAATTATTGAATCACAATACGTTATGTTTTGATTTTTGCCTTGGATACCCAATCGGTAATAGCTATTAACAGACCTAGGATTGTTATGAATATCATAACTGCCGCGGATGTCGGTTTGAAATCCGAGCTCGTAGAGCGAGGATTTTAAGCATAAGACTTGTTATGATGCATAACATCCGTGGTTTGTTCAATAGTTTATCGCTTTCGGGAAATGCAGACATTATTAATAAATATAAGTTTTTTAAATTCTCTTATTAATGCTACTTTCAGATTGCTATGGTTAACAGAACAATTATTTTGACATATGTCAGTATGACAAATATTCAAATTATGTACTTTATTCCTCATGTTTATAATTTTAGAATGAAGTAAACCGTATTAAGAACGATATACTAACGTTATACAGTTATTACTTAGTTACCTGTCTACTTTTGTACATGTAAACAATGGATTAATATCCTGTAACCGGTAAACATTAAAAACGCCGATCGTTCAAAATAATTATTTAAGTATTAAGGGTAGTAAGTGCTTCCTACCGGTCAGTTGGTAAACATTAAAAAATCTGGTGTGGCCAACACAATACCTCCCGCCATTAACAGCCCGAGTCACAAAAAAGATTAAGCTAATCCTTATTTTTGTATTAGCGAATTTTACGCTAATTTAAAAAATATGGTCCAATCTAATCCAAGTAACTAACTTTTTTTAAAAACCCCTCAACAGGATTTAGTGCGATTCGAACCCAGAGTCCCGAGCACACTCATGAGGCATGGCTCTAACCATTGAGCCACCGGAGCTATAATAAAATGAAGATTAAATATTAAATACCGGGATAGAATAGAATTCACTAATCCAAAAATGAGGATTGGCTTAAACATTTTTGTGAATCGTTAATTTTTATTAATCTAAATACATAGGTACCTACATATTTACTTATGCTGGAAACTGTATTGAATTCCTTTTCTATTGTTCTATTTACTTTTTTCTTTTTAAAACGTTACTAATATTATTTTGAAATGATTTTTTTTTTTTGATAGTGACATTTATCTGTCAGTTACATACATTTGAATAACTGCGTTTTGTTTATTTAAAGCGTTGGTTCTGGGATTTAAATTATAGATAATTTTATAAATTTATCCATAAAATATATAGAAAAGTATAAATGCAAATCTATAGAAAATTTAATAATCTTTAATTTTTATAATAACATTAATTTCGAAAAAATAACATTTAAAGGTATTTTTCGAAGAAAAACTATTTTGAGCTTCTAGTAAAGTGCCATTTCCGGTTATCCGATTTTCACCAAAATCTAATGAGCTTTTCCATTACAGAACAAGTTCGAAATACAAGGTGTCAAAATTTTGTGAATGATAGTATTTGAGTTAGAGTGGAGGATCCACACATACACACAGACATCATCGTGAAAATGTTAAAATTGGATTCTAGGGAGTTTAAAACGTGGTCATTTACCAAAATCTCGATATGCGATTTTTAGCACGATCCGTATACCTCTCGGTATACCTCCTTTACCAAGGGTAGCGGGAGGTAAAAAACCGATCATACAAAAATGTCATTTTAATACGAAAAGCACATTGTAAATAGGGAATAGGTGTGTTATAAACGGGCAGGTAGTTACGGTATGCTTTCTATACGAGTGCATAGGTCTGAATACGATTCATAATGCCCCTTTCTGGGACCAAGAGTCCGAAGGTCGGGTCCGACCCGAAATTAGAATCGAAACTTGGTAAATTGAAACTAATTAATGCCGAAACTCTGAAATAGTCGCACACGAGTAAAGTTCGCATTAATACTCTGTAATTGAAAACGTAGCTGGTAGCTTTTACTGATATGACGTTGCTGCAAATCGTTATCGCTCAAGGGGTGTTCACCACACTTTTGCTGACTTCTCGATGCTCTTTTCATTCGTTTATTTGCCTACTTTGCTGTGCTTGCTTTCATTGCGACGAGAACGAGAACCAACCACTTTTGTTGCCTTTATCGGCCATTATCGCTTATTTAGCGAAATTATTTTTGTCGCTCCTTTATGATACTTTCCGGATTATTTTTGCCAAAGGAAATTAATATTCAAGGAATCAATGGAAATTTAGGTAACTTGACACTGTACTTACTTTATCAATGATTTGAAAGAGTTTTAATTATACTTCGTTTCAAAATGATCTGGAGTAATAAATTAATCCGTCAAATATATTTCATTGGGGCGGCAATAATAAGAGCACAGTATGGCGGTTGACCGCTATACTGTGATAAGAGCTCTTGGCAAAAATACAGTCCAAATATTGTAAACATTAGCAATATGTACTTTCAAGGATGCAGGGCCGCTCCGTGGGTATAAGGCGCCATTGTGCAAAGTTATATTTTAGCGCCCTACATGATGTAAAAATTGCAAATGGGCCCGTCCAAGTCTTCGTCTTTTTAGAAATTACATGTGAATTTTGAATATAAATAAATGAAAACGATATAAAAATTGCTATATATTTTGTATTTTTATGCCTATAATAATGTAATTAAAGTTTTTAGCGTAAATTGATCGCCTTGTTGTGACGTCAGCGTCATTACAGTCGTCCAGTTACCCCGTGAAAATGTCACTATACAGTAAACCATGCATATGTTGCTCATAAATTCGCGATTGGCTTTACACATACTCTAACATACACATATTTAATATATCCGAGTAATTTTTAATTAAGATTAAGAAAAAAATTACTTATTAAATAAATTTATATTATAATTTATGTTTTAATTATTGTAACCTCAATACTTGTCATTGTTGTAATCATTTAGTAAATAGGAATGTAAATGTTGTATTTAATTATAAACTATTTTAATTATAATAATAGCGCACTTGCTGAGTATGATAACCTTCAGTATTATATTAAAGGATCTTAAAGTCACATTAATTAAAGCGAATAATTTACATGATTATGAAAACGAGTAAAAATTATTAATTTTACTTACCTAATTTTTATTTATATATAATATGTACTTTGGAAGTTTTTCATAAATTATCATTTAACACTACTCCGATACCTATTCATGTCAGTAAATCAAACAAATATATATTTTGAAATGATACAATAACTATCTCGTTTATTTATTACCATTAGCTCTAAAGATTTTTGATCACAGTTTGTAATGGATACGTATTTTTATTCTTGCACCATTTATTGTATATGTTGTATTACCAATATTAATGGTAACGTATGTCGGTTCTCTCTACTTATGACGGAGTGACGCTAACGTCACAACTTTTGAGCCAAAACTTTAATAATTATTTTAAGCGTATTAAGCATAATTTCAAGAAAACAAAAATTACGGAATTTCTATTTTTAAATTCTTCGTAACATATAAAAAATTCAAAAAAAGTTGGACGGGCCCATTACCATACGCTTTAAAGTTTAAACAATACCTACTTTTTATTCTTCAAAAATGCTAGATATAATATATTGATGAAATTTTCTTAGATTCATTCTTGTAATCAACAGATTATAATCAAAATCGTTTGTTGTAATCAACAATTTTACAGTTATAGTTTGTAACATAACAATGAAACAATGAGACAAAATTATCCGTTTAGCAGGATATTTCTTATACTTTTTAATTTTTAATAATAAATAAGGAAAATTCAGTATTGGTAGAAAATAAAAATAAAATTATCTCACTGTGATTTCAGAATTGTATGTAAATCATAAAGCATTTGATTCTTCGCAAAATATTTGATTTATGGTCGAATTCATTCTTGTAATCAATATTCTTGAACTATAATCAATATATTCTTTGTTGTAATCAATATTGTCAGTTCTTATTTCAATATAACAGTGCTAGAAGAATAACGAACCGATTGGTACATTAATTATTTTACTTACAACTAGAGCTTGTAGAATAATGCAAACAAATTAATAAATATATTGTTCACTTCTATCACGATATTTTGTAAGTTGTATAGTAATTTTTTCTTTACGATTAAAGGCCACTTTTACAATCGTTAGATAAACCTCGTATAACGCTATACCAGGTATAAAATTGAAAATTGTATTTTACAAACCTCGGATAAACCACAGATAGTCAGATAGAATAAACATCAGTATTTCTTATCCAATGGAAATCGGGGTTACAGAGATCGTTTCATCCAACTATAATGAAGCTAGAAAGTCATTTCCTTAATTACATATAACAAATTCAAAAAATCTGATGTGGCCAGCACATTACCTTCCGTCACTTCTATGTATTTTGTACAAATTCCATACAGAAAGTTTAATTTCTTTATAATTTTTTGACTTTATATCCATTGAATACGAAGTATAAAATGTAATCAAATCGTATAGAGAATAAAATATTCTTAAATATTTATAACATTAAATGTGAAAAAGTGATATTTAACAGCATTTTTTCAAGAAAAACTGTTAAAATCTTCAAATTAGGATACTTCCGGTCGACCAATTGTAACCAAAATCTAAACAGATCTTCATATGGATCTAAAGAAAAGGAATACGCAGAAATTATAATTTTTGGAAAGGTGGTATTGAAGTTATGCGATCCGAAAAAATCGTCACACACACACATACATACATACATCCATCCATACATACATACAGACACACATCATCGTAAAATAGTAAAATCGTATTCTAAGGACCCTAAAACGTGCTTATTCATTAAAAATTCATCATCGAATTTTTTGACCAAAGACAATACCTTCCTTACCTAAAGGTGACGGAAGGTAAAAATGGACTAAAGTTATTGTTGCTAACTGCTGTTCAATTTATATTGGACAAAGTTTTATCATCAAATAATGAATTTTACTGACGCGGTATTTGTATAAATACATCAGTTTCAGTTATTTTAGCAAAATAGAATGGCTGACGTAATGCATTAAACATTTACATTCTCATTTGTACCAACTGCATACGTATCTAATAATACTTACATACATTAATAATACACCTCTCTGTAACCTATATGCATCCAGCATAAATGCACCAACAAACCACCCTAATACCATACACAGAAATTCAATTTAGCAATTTAAATTTCTATTTCATCTTGTCACTTGATTTCGTTGACTATATTTCTTGTTTGTGACTTTAAAACTGAAAAATAAAACGGAACAGTTCCACGTACACCTAATGTAATATACTCTGAAAGCCGGAACAAAAAGTACGCGCAAAATATAAAAGAATAATTAACAGAATATTCTCATTTCGCTGACCCGAAATGTAAAGGCGGCTTGTTAACAGTGGCAGATCATTGAAATTTTTATTGGTAGGGCATAAAAAAGATAATACAATAAAGTTGTTATGATCAAAAAATATTCAGATAAAAACAAAACAAAAGTTGTATGTTTTTTACAAAGGAAAAAATATAATTATTTGAAAATTCGTTAGCATTGTAATTTGAGTTTTTCTTTACGTGACAGCTAGTGAAATTATGTTTTGGACCGGATGTTACAAAAAGTCTCAATGTTAGGGCTTTTGGCTATATTATAAGTTCTCAGAAATATTTGTCAATTGAAGGTATCTCAGTGAATACCAACAGTTTTTGTAAGAAACTGGAAGTTTTCTGTAAGACAGAGCCGAAGTTAAGGGTTTGAAAGTCACTGGTTTTTTCCCCTTGGAAGTATATAGGCAGAGTTTGACTCTGAGTCAGTGTTGCCAGGTATACCATAATTATCGAAAATATACCATAATTTTTAGTTCAATACCCACAAAAAAAAAGTACTACCATAATCGATAACCATAATTTGCGAAATTATGTCAGAAAGCAGAATGTAAAATTATTTCACATTTACTTCTTGTATTTCATAGTTACAATCATTCAAAATTAGTGTAATATTTGACTACTCGTTAGTTCAGCGCCACAGTCCACCCGAGACCAAAATATTGAAGCGTAGTGCGTAGTCGCGCAAGTCTGTATTGTGTTTACATGGTTATCCTGACTGCATTCTTCATCAAACGTTAGACAAAGATAACAAAAGTTAGTGCCGTATACCCATCTTTATTTATGATATTGCAGGAGACAATTCGATTATTTTTGCTGGTTAGTATTTGTTTCTTCATTAGGAAGGTAATTAACAATAGTAAGTATGACGGGTACTATATGTTGCGTACCTACCGGGTAGTAATAATAATTTAAAAAAAAAAAACATTTGATTTCATTCTTTTTCTCAATATATGAACGGGAGAAAAGAAAGGATCACGTAGAATAAATAGACAGCAATGGATACCAAGAAAATTGATAACATATGCGGAATTTGAATTTATTTTAATATTACTGGAAAGAAATCATAAGATAAATATCCTAAATATTTTCCTGATGGTTGAGTAATATAATACAAAAAAATCGGTTATTATACCAAATTTATCATATTAACATAATTAGTAAATAGGTGAATAACTCCATTTATTTCGATAAATTTTCATTTTCAACATAAACATTTTACTTTGTACTTAAATTCATTTTGACGTTTCTCGTACGTTGTCATTTAACGGCTCTAAGTTTTTAGTTCAAAAAATAAACACGTACAGGTCACGGATATTTTTGATATGTTCTATTATTGATAACGATAACAATATGATTATTCTGTAATGAACTATTTTGCGTTTTTTGGAGATTTTGATAATAATACCATCAAGACGTGCATGTATATTTTATTCAAGAGAATTTAAATTATTTCATGCGTGTAAAACCAGCTGGCTCTCAAGCGCCATCTATTATTTTCTTACGTGAATCGTTAATCGTAATTCAGTAATTTTTTTTGTACGTACACCCTAAACCCTACCCTAAGTAGAAAGATAATATATGTATATACAATTGTATACATGTACCTACTATGCTATATACAAAATTGGATACCATAATTCCCGAGTAAAATCGATAATTTTGAAAACACTGTTCGATAATTTAAGTTTTAGACCTGGCAACACTGCTCTGAGTCATACGGTTGTTTGAACATTTGTTGAGTTGTTGTCTCCGTGATTTCTGCTTGTTATTTTACAATTCTTGTTGTTCAAGTCTATGACTTGAGTGTTTTAGACTGAGCTTGGTATTTCTGTGAGAAATAACCGATTGGATTGTATTGTGGACTCTCTCAAATAGTACTGTTACAACTTTTTGATATCTAGCGGTGGCATATAAAAATACTGTTACACAGTCTTATATGGTATTTCGGGATTTTCAAACCTTAGAGGCGGTGTGCACAAAAGTAGTCAGCGGCGACAGCGGACAAAAATGACAAAAATGGTTACTCATTGAAACAGAGCAAGGTTATGTTTTATGTCAGAACAATTTTGCAATTTTTATTTTATAAAATATTTGCAATGAATGCCAATGATAGGACGTCAAATATTATGTGATGCAGTAGGGGATGTAATATTTCTTACAAAATTATCGATTGAAGTATCAAATTTTATAAATTTCCTAGGAGATTATATGAGGAACAGATGTATATGAAAATAACTTTTCAACAGATATCTTCTACTAACATGAAAAATTATTTTAGGTATACATATTTTCTCATTGTAAAAGATACTTATCATATGAATAAAATTCCAACAATGATCGTCTGATTGCAATAATGAATTATATAAAAATGTGTTTCTTAAGTTAATATTTGAACAAGATATAATACAAGAAGCAGAAAATTGTCTTAAAATACTAGCCGTTGTATGAAATAGAAGTCTATTTTTGATATAATTCGTCTATTTATTATAGATTTTGTACATGTAATGTTAATGTTAAAGATAGAAATTCACATGGTTCGTATTTTTCGTGTATTTTCTTCATTTATTACGAATATTAAAGAAAGATGCTAACATCATACACTGATATCGTGATATGTAGAAATTTTCTTCTTTCCAATATTCAAGTTTTCCAACCTTTTAATCTCAATTTCCATGTATTGTGCATCTTGTAACATTTAACTAATATTATAAATTATAATATAAATTTAAATATGATAAAATGGTTTACAGAAATAATTGCGTAGGCTTCCGCAGTCTGAGTCATGAGAAATATTCGTTTTCCGGGAATGGACTGTGTCATATTTTGAGTCAGAGCTCAACGTTTCGCCCGTAGTCGTATGGGGCATCTTCAGGAGCAAGGGAGATAGTACTGTCTTAAACAAGGTTACCCGACGTGTCTACCACGCTAGAGGCCGAGTTTAAGCAACAAGAGGGGGAGACTCAGTTTACAAGGTTACTCGACGTGTATAGCATTTTAAATATTTTCTTTATTTATTTCAATATATTATGATGTATAATATTCATACACAATAGCAACAACTCAAAATAAAATTGTAAATTGTATCACTTTCTCGAAATGTCAAAATTGATTCGGTAATCAAAAATGCGAATGTAGCCGTTAGAGGCGCTGACGCTCAAAATGTGCACATCGTCTATAGGTTACATCCTTGGTTCACATAAATTTCATTGCTTACTTGAAATGGGTGTTACTCTTCCTGTACAACAACAAGCCGGTGCCCGATATTTGTGGTTGCCAAGTTAATTGTATCCCAACTTGGAAACGGGAATAGATAACGATCAAGGCCAGACGAAAAAAATACCCGCTCTGACCCGGATTCGAACCCGCAATCTCTGAGTCTAAACGTACCCTTTGATCTTGCAGTGTTAGCATTATAGTGGAAATATAATAAGCTTTAGTGTTCCATTAGTGAAAGGCCTAGCACTCATTTGTCCGTTTCAACCACGTAAACAGAGTACCGGTAGAGGGGGAATAACAGTGCTCTATCTCTTTGACACAGCAAATCAGGTTATCTTCGTCACTTTTCATCAAATTTAGAAAGAAATTCAATTTATTCTGACGCGCTCGAGACCTGAAAAAATTGTCTAGCCAATTTTTTTTCACACTTCGTTTCCCCTCTTGATATATTCCATTTATAACTGTGGTTACGCTCTACGGTTTTACTTTGCCGTATACCGACAATGAAAACATGAATTTCCACAGTTATTTATTACGGAAATATCAAATACAGGAAGGAGATGGAAACCGCAAGTAAACACTGCAGATTGCAGAGAATATGTGTCGCACACAGATTTTCTTATACGAGTTAAATTAGTTTAATTTTACTTTCATTTACCTAATTTTATCTTGTCAAGTACGGTACAAGAATTCTACCTATTTCAACAACAGTTTCAAATTTTGTAATTAAATGTATTAAATTTCTTGCCTCTTAAATTATGTTGCCACATAAACACCGAATACTTATATGTATTGCTGGTCACAAAATTCTTTACTAACATATACTGAGTTTACATGCAGTTTTGAAACCGTTTTCAAAACGTTTTGAGTTTTAAAAACGCCATGTATACAGTGTCAAAACGGTTTTGAGTTATCTCAAACCAAAACTAAAATTCATGGGTTTGACTTGAAAACTAGTTTCAATACTACTCATGTAAACGCTTAAAATTCGGTTTCGTTATTGCGCATGCGTACATAGCATAACGTTTCTATCGCTGTGTGTTACTTCGTGTTACTAACCTACAAATAAACTGACAGTTGTGTAGTTTTAGTGTGTAGTGGTACAAAGTAGAAAAAAATAATTGGAATAATAGCAAAACGAAGAATTTGGAGTGAAGAGGATTTGTCACTTACATCAGCCATGTGCGCAGGCGCCGAAACTGTTTTCAAATCAATCTGTAAACCTGTTTTCAAAATTACATGTAAACACTTTCGCGTAATTTTGACTGAAAACTGAAACCATTTTCAAACTGCATGTAAACGTAGTAATATACTACGTTTACATGCAGTTTTGAAACAGGTTTCTGTTTTCAGTCAAAATTACGCGAAACTGTGTACATGCAATTTTCAAAACAGGTTTACAGATTGATTTGAAATCAGTTTCGGCGCTTGTGCATTTGCCTGATGTAAGTGACATATCCTCTTCAGTTCAAATTCTTCGTTTTGCCATTATTCCAATTATTTTTCTACTTTGTACCACTTCGCACTAAAACTATACAATTGTTGGTTTATTTGCAGATTAGGAATACCAAGTAACTCAAAGCGACAGAAACTTTATGCTGTGTGCGCCTGCGCAATATGGAATCTGAATTTTAAGTGTTTACATGAGTAGTTTTGAAACTAGTTTCCAAGTCAAACCTATGAATTTAAGTTTTGATTTGAGATAAGTCAAAACCGTATTGACACTGTATACACGGCGTTTTCAAAATTAGAAACGTTTTGAAAACTGCATGTAAACTCAGTAATATGAAGCGAACACAAATAAATTGTTCTTGTACTAAAATTATCAACATTTTAAAAAATTCGTCATTAGTCGTACATACTTCAGATATGAACCTGCATTTAAAATATCTGATGTGGCCAGCATATTACCTTTCATCAGTTCTATGTACTTTATAAAAATTCTAGACAGTTTCTTGCGAAAGGTTCTATATTTCCAATACATATTTTGTATGGTATGACTAGCGAATGAAAGTTGACGTTTAAATTATTTTATAGATGTGATTTCTTTTAAAACCCTATAGAGAAGAATAGAATTATACGAAATATTCAGATATAAGTTTTTTTCATGAACCCATTTTAAATACTGGACTAGGAAAGCACAGAAATACATTACTATATGTCTGGCTGAAAATAGATGGCCAACTAGGGTAACTGAATGTCATCAACAGGGGTGCGTTTAAAATATTTTAAACATTTTTCGTTTATGTTGATTATAACAAAATATTTTGGTCTTTTAAATATTTAGTTTGGCAATTCTATAATGTAGGATTATTTTTAATTTCCTCTAACAGTAATTTCGACGCGAGGGTTGCTTACACCTGAGACGAGCGAACTAGAATTTGCGGTATTAATTTTTTTAAATACATCCCTGAATCCTGTTGCTAAGGTCATTTTAAATGCCTCCTGGTATTGAGTACAATTCTAATTTTCTATAACGGAATACGTAAGGGTCAGTTTCCTTTCAAATCAAATATAAGGAAATGTTTTCAAAAGAAACCATGTCTATTAAATAATCTAAACGTCAACTTTCATTCGCTAGTCATACTATACAAATTCCATACAGAAAGTTTCTTAGAATTGATTCTATATTTGCACAGTAACATTATAACACAAATACTATGTCAATTGTACTTGACATTGACATCTGTCTAAATATATTAGCTGTTTCCAGCTGTTTCCAATATTATTGCATAGCTGGCTGCTTTGTGAAATTTAATTTCTTTATAATTTCTTAACTCAATATTCATTGAATATGAAGTATAAAATGTAATCAAACCGTATAGAGTATAAAATATTCTTTAATATTTATAATAACATTAAATGTGAAAAAATGATATTTAACAGCGTTTTTCAAGAAAAACTGTTAAAATTTTCAAATGAGGGTACTTCCGGTCGACTAATTATCATCAAAATCTAATCAGCTCTTCATATGGATGTAACAAAGAGGAACACGACAGAATTATAATTTTTAGAATTGTAGTGTTGGAGTTATCGACGGAAAATAATCGACACTCACACACACACACATTGTGTATATATATATATATATCTGCAGTTTATTGAAAAGCGCCTGAAAGTGCTTTTTCTTTGCCAAATAATTATTACAAAATGTCCAGATTACCTTTATAATAAACTTATGATGAAAAATAGTAACTACAGTTTACGCGAAAGTGATCTGTTTACAATACCACCTGTTAAAAAAATTAAATTCAAAAATTCCTTTTCATATTTAGCACCAACACTATATAATAGTATACCAAAGAATTTGAAATCTCATTCACATATAAGTTTCAAGAAAAACATTCAAAATTTCTTTAATTAATTTTTAACTTTAAGTTTCATAAAGTATATAAGCAGTAATTAATTAATTTCACACCTGTCATGATTATGTACTTTATTTATTCCTCTTACACTTAATATTTTATATTGTATCTTATTGTTTTTTGTATTATGTTTTGTATTTACTTATTTGTATTTTCAAAATTTATTATTACATATATTCTTATTTTTTTGTAATTTTCTTTGTAAATTCGGTTAGGTGGAAGATCAGCCTTGGCTGAACCTCGCCTTTGAGGTATTTCCCTCAATAAAGTTTATTATTATTATTATTATTATTATTATTATTATTATTATTATTATTATTATTATTATTATTATTATATATATATATATATATATATATATATATATATATATATATATATATATATATACCGGGTGTCCTACGCCGACCGACACATGGGCGATTAACATGTAAAATTAGTTAATTGTGAATAGTATCTCCCCAGTGCAAGATATTAAGATGAAATTTTGCATGCTTATCCGGGGATACTATTTCTATGGATTTCAATTCAAATCAGTCAATTTACAAGTGTAATATTAGAATAAATTAAGAAAAATTGTAGAAGTACCATGAATGTTATTCATATCTTGAAAATAATAGTATCTAAGCAACAGCTCTGATAGAGTAGGGGTAACGTGCGCGCTTCACAATTTAGAGAGTCGGGTTCGAAACCACCGACAGCAATATTTATTTTTTAATTTTTTCTTTTCAAAATAATTTTTATTATTAATATGTTTTTTTATCTTTTTTACATTGTACGTAATAAGATTTATTTATAAATAAATCTTGTTACGTACAATGTATCCACTTTATTAAATTAAATATTAATAAAAGATTAAAAACATATTAATAATAAAAATTATTTTGAAAAGAAAAAATTAAAAAATAAATATTGCTGTCGGTTGGTTTCGAACCCGACTCTCTAAATTGTGAAGCGCGCACGTTACCCCTACTCTATCAGAGCTGTTGCTTAGATACTATTATTTTCAAGATATGAATAACATTCATGGTACTTCTACAATTTTTCTTAATTTATTCTAATATTACACTTGTAAATTGACTGATTTGAATTGAAATCCATAGAAATAGTATCCCCGGATAAGCATGCAAAATTTCATCTTAATATCTTGCACTGGGGAGATACTATTCACAATTAACTAATTTTACATGTTAATCGCCCATGTGTCGGTCGGCCTCAGACACCCGGTATATATATATACATACAGACATCATCGCAAAAATAGTAAAATCGTATTCTAGGGACTCTAAAACGAGCTTATTCATTAAAAACTCACTATCGAATTTTTTGACCAAAGGTAAAATGTAATATGGGGACTCTGCTCCGTCCATAGAATGGTCCACAAATGATTCGCTGTATTTCGTTGAGGTGGTACGAGCACGCATGATGCTGAACACCCATGACGTCCTAATGACGTCACAACTGAAGAGATGGTTAATAAAATCTATGATATCGTATTGGATAGCCATTCCTCTTTTCGTAGTAATTCGGCGATTAATGCACAATATCTTAAATTTTTGCCACATTTTCATTGGTGGTTGATGTGTTATCTTCCATGTCTTCATGGCCCTCTTGAAAACGTTTGTATCATTCATAAATCCTTTGTTTCGACTTCGACACCAAAAGTCTTTTTCAACATTGACACCACCCCTGCACTTCATACCGTTTCAAACACAAAATTTAATGCAGATTATGTATTCCGTCATTTTAAAATTTTAAAAAAAATCGCCTAATATTTCAAATGATTCTTCCAAACACCAATGTTGCAAACAATACCACTATCAATTCAAATTAATTGAAACAGATTACCGTCCAATAAAAAAATGAATATTTATTGAAAGTAATACATTTGTTTTGATTGAAAACCAAATAGGACAAAATTTACAATTCAAATTTGTATTAACCAATTCATGAATTCGAAATATGAAAAGTAATTGTAAACAAAATTCTCTAGTTTACTGAAACTTCTAGCAAAGTATCAAATGTTTTCTTGTGTTGTTTTTGTAGGTTATAGTTTGACCTAATATAAGCTGTATTCTTTTTGACCCAATTGTATCTCAGCTCAGTACATAACTGAGTTGAGCTGAAGTGAGTTGCGATTTTGCAAAAAGAATAAGTTTTATTCCATTTTATCATTTCCTTCTTTACCAATAGCATTTGCTGTAACAGCTGTCAAATTAATTGACATTTTTCTGATCTATGATACTGTTTATAAACGAAAAATGAATAATGTTGACTATTTCACTCATACATATATGAACCAATCCAAATTCAGGATTCTACCTAATTACCAAGTTTCATTTCGACAAAACACCGTCACAAAAATTTTATCGCACCCTTTAAGCCAATAAGACGTCGTATTTTTACAAGTAAGTGAGTTTTGATAAGCGAAAATTTTTTGACGTTTTAGAAACATATTGTTTACATATCTGTCAAAGTCTGTATATTTTCAGTGTTATCAGTTTTTATTAAAAACGAGTCGATTCGTACAGGAATCTATTTAAAACGTTGGAAAAGCAAACTGAAACATAATACCTCTAAACACAATAAAAATTATAAGATTTTTGTCAGGAAAAAAATTATATAAATGATTACCTGATTTTTATTTTGGAAATAGTCATCCGAATACCATTCGTGGTTAAATTTTATCCTGGAAAAATTTTCCTATTGCTTTACTCGAGCCCGTTGCCAATTTATCTCGTGACATTGATCAAAAATTACTCGTTTGACAACTCGTAATTTTTTTGTCAATGCCACTCAATAAATTGCTAGGCAACCGGCTCTCGTAACAATCTGAAAATTTTTCCGGCAAAAATTTACCACTTATGATATTATATATGAAAATATATTACTTGTAAGTATATCTGTAAATGTGAATATAAATTTTGTTGAATTATACAACTTTAAAATGCAAACTGAGTGTTTCAAATCATTTTGGCTCGTAGTATGATCACGGTTTTATCTAAAACGCTGTTTTAAGAAATGTCAAATTTGAATATTTAATATCATTAATAAATTTTATTAAATTTATCAAAATATGATTTTAAAGCAGAACATAGTTTGTATTCAAACAAATATTTTTTTTAAAAATCGTTCTTTAAACATAAGGGCGAAATTAAATATTGAAATTTGAATTTGACATTTCTTAAAACAGTGTTTTAGTTAAAACCGTGATCATACTACGAGCCTTTGAGTTTTGCAAAATGGCAGAGTAGCATCGGAAAGGGGGGAAGTGGGTTTACCCAGAACAACTCAAATCAGTTGTGTCAGAAAGAACAACGAATTCCTGAGTTTATCTGAAGTGATCTGAGATGAGCTGAGATTTTGTCCAAAAAGAATACAGCTAATATATACCAAACTTATAAATCAAACAAATAAAATTAAAATGATTTATCTTCAATAATGGAATAGAATATAAAACATAACTTACAGAAGGCAACTTATTCAAGCACGAGTTTGAATTTCAAACACGGGCTTTTGTAATAAAGAGAGTTTTATGTACCATTTTCTCTGTTTCGTGTTTCCTTTACTTTATTTCCTTATAAAAATTATTTACAATTTCCATTAAGTGAAATGTTATTTTGACAAGAACAATGTCACGTTGACAATACCATATTTTGACTTAAACTATTATTCAAGGTCATTTGTTCGAAGAAGGAATACATATCACTTTATAGCAGTAGCTTAGCAACATTTTGTATTAGAAAGAGAAAGATTATTTGACCTATGTCTATTTAATTTATGTGGTGTGACAGATATACGTATATAGTGGCATTACTTTTTAACACACTACAAATAATAATGACATATGTCGTAGAATTACAGATACCTAATTATCTACTACACTGCCCTCTGTGCTAATATTTACCCAGTGGCGTTGACGTTTAAATCAAATTATTATTCCTTGGTTTATAAGTTAAGTCTATGTTTTTGTATTTTGCAAAAACATAAGTGAAGAACATAAATCTTTCAGAAAGGCATTATTTAGAAAGAAACATAATTTTGAAATGAATTGCCCTTATTTTTTCAGTTAAAATGTGTCCATAAATATTTCATGTTGCACGCCTATCCATACGAAATACAATGAAATTATCTGCAAGTAATATTATATCAGACGGCTCACAAATGACCGTGAATAGTCATCTTTCGTGAATAATAGTTTATTTTGATTTCGAACTGCTTTAATGTTAAATGTTTAATGTAAAACATATGAAATTAAAAAATAATAACATTTTAACAGTTAAAAATCAAAATGAATCAAAACATTGGTCTTGTCAACGTGACATTGTTGACATTGTTCTTATCGAAATGACATGCGCACACAAATCAGCTGATTCCAAGAACGTCAAGGTCGCTTGCGTTACGTGTCCGTTTATATATATATATATATATATATATATATATATATATATATATATATATATATATATATATATATATATATATCCCAAAGTAGAATGCGGTAATTTTGTAATTTATATTATAAAAGAATATTAAATTATTAAATTCTGTGTTCTGAAGAAAATTTAATTTGTTTGGGAAATGTATACAATCAATACACACTCAGATGTAAAAATGTTGAATTTTGAAGCAAATAAATTGTGGTTGAGTGGTTTTTTAAAGGTTAATGAAGTATACAATTTTAATTTTCATTTCATTCTTAAATTATAAATGACTTTTATGATTGAAACAAGGATAATAAAACAAAAATGTGTTTTCAGTAGAGTAAATATATTAATAATAAAACAAATGAATGAATTCAAATATTTATTTGACATTTATTAATTCAATAATATTTATTTCCACCAGCAAACTCAACGAAAAGTAATTTCTATTTCTATTTTTGCAAGAAAGCCTTTCTTGCACTTTGCACAAAGATAAGTATGAAGTCTACTGTATTTAATTACATCCTTGTGTATACTTTGTATTCCGTAGGATAAAATGTGCTTTAAATTATTTTAAAACAATGTATGCCAGTGAATAAAGAGAAAAGGAGAACGTTTTTAATGGTATCATTACAGTTTCAATTTAAATTCAATGTATTTTATTCAGTAATCGCTGAGATAAAGAAGCCGTAATATTAATGGCGGTATACATTTAATTTGTACTATAAGAAACATCTTGCAAGATAAACTTTCGTACAGGCACGTACTCAGGGGGTAGTTCTCACGAATTTGCTTTAAAAATATACAGTAATGGAGAGAAATTTTTTCAGAGGTATAATTTTACACAAAAACATGAAGGAAAGTATATTCTATAACTAGTATGGAATACAAAATTTACGCGCGAGCGAAAAGTTTGTAGACCGAGCCGTAGGTAAGGTCTACGGTTTCACGAGCGGCACAAATACTATGCTATACGAGTTTTAGACTATACTGTCTCTAATACTATTTTTACCTTCCGTCATATCTTTGTCTTTGATCAAAAAATTGGATGATGAGTTTTTAATGAATAAGCACGTTTTAGGGTCTCTAGAATACGATTTTACTATTTTTAAGATGATATATGTATGTATGTATGTATGTATGTATGTATGTATGTACATATGTATGTATGGATGGATGTATGTATATGTAAGCGCGTGTGTGACGATTCTTTCGGATCGCAAAACTCCAATACCACCTTCCCAAAAATAAAAATTTTTTCGTATTCCTTTTCTTTACATCCATATGATTAGATTTTGGTTATAATTGGTCGATGGGAAGTATCCTAATTTGAAAATTTCATCAGTTTTTCTTGAAAAACGCTGTTAAATATCTTTTTCACGTTATAAATATTAAAGAATATTTTAAAACTATACGATTTGCTTACATTTTATACTTCATATTCAATAGATATTATGGAATGCCGTTTTAACATTTATTCCCACATTTTAAAACAGTCGCACAAATTAATGTATCGTAAAAATAAACTCTCATTAAAAAGAAAGATTTAAACTGATTGTTGTATTAAAATGTTTGTTGATAATATGATAACAAATTTTTCAAACATTTTAAATCAACAGACAACACAATACTTTCTTTTAAATATTAGTTTAATTTTATGTTTGTTCAATTTATATGATTGTTGATATTTTCTAAACAAACGTAAAAATTCAAGTATCGTAGAAATGAAGTAACATTTATAGGAATAAATTAAATTGACCCTTTATTTTCATGACATGAATTAAAACGATTGTTTATTTCTGTGATACTTGAATTAAATTGTTTGTTTAATTCTACGATACATGATTTAATATGATTGTTCATAATTTTGAAACAATCAATTTAAAAGGCAGTGTCATATAAATTCATGTATCGTAAAAATAAACTCTTCTAACAAACATTTGAAATCATCAGTCAATACAAAACTATCTTTTCAATAATTCTTTCATTCTATAATATTAGTTGAATTTATATGATTGTTCACGTTTTCCAAACAATTGTAAAAATTCAAGTATCGTAGAAATGAAGAACCATTTATAGGAATGAATTAAATTGACCCTTTATTTTCTCGACACATGAAATAAAACGATTGTTTATTTGTATGATACTTGAATTAAATTGTTTGTTTAATTCTACGATACATGAAGTAAAGTGACTGTTGATAATTTTAAAACAGTCAATTTAATTAGCGCTGTCGTGACTATTTCAAGAACTATTTGCAATTTGGTCACTCTTCCTCAGATGGCTCGTCATATAGTAGCTTTGTACAGATCTCTGTAATTTTAAGTTAGTGAGTGACACTTGTCATATCAAATGAAATAAAACTTTTAGCAAATAATAGCTTTGAAGAATTATTATCTTCGCTTAATATATATATTAAGCACTAGGCAATGGATGTTAATTCTGTAAATTGTCGATTATTAATTTATACTAGTGTAAACAAAAGCTTGCTTTATAAAACTCATTGTTATGTTTCAATGAGTAACCATTTTGTCATTTTTGTCCGCTGTCGGCGCTGACTACTTTTGTGCACATCGCCTATATTAAATTTAAAAGATAAAAATTTTGAGTCCGGGTCTGCTTTAAAAGGAATAAAATCCCTGATAGCATCTTAGGGAATTTAGTGCTGTCAGTTTAACACTAAAGAAGTAAAAGATCAGTACAAGCAAACAGTAAATAGTTTTCTTAGGGTAGTTACATTACATGTACATTGAATGCACCCTGGATTACACAGCTTAAAAACAAAATGAAATAAAAGCGCTACACTCTAGGGATTTTTATGTTGTTCCTCCTTAAGTTTCCACTTCATTAGGTGGCAGACATGGGTTTTTAATACGCTTTAATGATCGACTATTAAACTAAATGAGTGTTTTTAAGTGTTCGATAATTAAAATGCCTCTAGTAGTTTTGCGATAAGTGATTCTGAATTGAAAATCATTTGTTCCAAAGACAAAATGATTGATTTTTATTGCCTCTCTCGGGGAAACTTTAGATATTAACATTTTAACACCGAAGTTTAGAATGGATGCTGAGATAGTTTAGATCTATGGCACCAGTTTCTCAAATAAACGCATAATTAAATTTACTTCTTTTTACTCACGAACCACCGTACTTGATCTTATATTTCATACTTAAAACTTTCTTAAATTGTACACTTAAATTTTATGGCAAAATTTTTAAAACATCTTTTATTTTCATTAGGTTTGTTCGTTCCACTACCCTGCGTCTACCGCAAACCGCAGCGGTTAAATTTGTTGTTCTTTTCACTTTGCAGTTCACTGTAGACCCTAGATTCTGTTCGTTCCGTTTTTCTAGTAACTTGCGGTAAAACGCCGCGGCAAGCGGTGATATTTTTACAGTGGCCCGTGTGAAATAATCGACGGTAATGTTAGCGCATACATAAAAAGTTCCAGTGTGATAACATCTAGTGTGGCCAACACAATACCTCCCGCCATTTACAGCCGCGAGTCACAAAAAATATTAAGTTAATCCTTATTTTTATTTTTGGATTAGCGAATTTTACTCTAATTTTGACAGTTTATTTCTTAAAATATAGTCTAATCTAATCCAAGTAACTACATTTTTTTAACCCCTCAAGAGGATTAAATCCCAATTACAGAGTGGGTTCACATTCACACACATCCATGCCTTAGTGGGATTCGAACCCAGAGCCCCGAGGGCACTCAAGACATGAGGCGTTGCTCTAACCATTGAGCCACCGGAGCTATAATAAAATGAAGATTAAATTTTAAATACCGGGATAGAATAGAATTCACTAATCCAAAAATGAGGATTAGCTTAAAACATTTTTGTGAATCGTTAATTTTTATTAATCTAAATACATACCTACATATTTACTTATGCTGGAAACTGTATTGAATTCCTTTTCTATTGTTCTATTTACTTTTTTCTTTTTAAAACGTTACTAATATTATTTTGAAATAATTAGTTCTTTGATAGTGACATTTATCTGTCAGTTACATACATTTGAATAACTGCGTTTTGTTTGTTTAAAGTTTAGGCTCTGGGATTTAAATTATAGATAATTTTATAAATTTATCCATAAAATATATAGAGAAAGTATTATAGTAAATCTATAGAAAATTTAATAATCTTTAATTTTTATTATAACATTAATCTCGAAAAAATAACATTTAAAGGTATTTTTCGAAGAAAAACTATCTTGAACTTCTAGTAAAGTGCTGTTTCCGGTTATTCGATTTTCACAAAAATCTAATGGGCTCTTTCCATTACAGAAAAAGTTCGAATTACAAGTTTTAAAATTTTTCTGAATGATAGTATTTAAGTTAGAATGGAGCATCCACACATACATACACACACACAGACATCATCGTGAAAATGTTAAAATTGGATTCTAGGGACCTTAAAACGTTGTCATTTATCAATATGCGATTTTTAGCACGATCCCTATACATCCCTTACCAAGGGTAGCGGGAGGTAAAAATTGATATTTTCAATAAGCAACATAATAAAAAAATAGCATAAAGAATTTATTTCATAATTGTCGATTATTTTTTTCGAAGGCTTCCTTCTCACAAAATAAAATAACAATTATAACATTCGTTCTTTATAGTATGTTCCGTAACGCAACTGGTTCGACCAGATTTACGGTTTTGTGTTCCGTAAGTCCTGACATTATTTACCGGTTACTATTTGGAACGCGGTTCCTGAAAAAAGTTAGTAAAAAGTCTGACCACGGCAACCACGAAACTGAAAGTTAACAACAATGTTTAGCAACTCTTGTAAGAACTGTCATTCAATTGATATTCAGTAAATCCATAATTAACGACATTGTTAAAAATGTTCGTTGTGAACAATCGTTGTTAAATATAACAGTGAAGTTATTAACAAGTGAGTTAAAAGGCATGTCGATTCTCAATATTTGTACATAATATTTCTACTGTATTGACAACGTAAAGTGACAGATTTTGATTAGTATGGCGTTTGAGTTTTTAATAATGAGTGATAAGAGAATTCGGGGTGCAAGATGTTCCGCGGAACAATATTGTCTAATGGTAGTTCATGATGATTTTGGACTAATTAAACAACAAAGCTAGTTTTGCATTTTATTTCTGATAACGTCTAGTTGGAAACTTTTCAAATCGTTGATTGACTTCACGGCAAATTGTAATTTTGCCCTTTTTATAAGATCCATAACCACGCGTAGAAATGAAGTGTTAGGAGTATCTGATGAAATTCTGCAGTTTAGTTGGTATACATGTTTATTCAATTCCTATGGTTGAATACGATCGATTTCGAAATTTCAAGAATCTCATCATCAGGCATGACCATCAGCCTTTAGAAGTTTTAGTTTGGAATAAATATAAATCTTTCATCTTGTGACATGAGACCTTCGAGCATATACTGACTCAGTATCCAATTCACGAATTAAATCATGAACAACACCTTGCTCAGTTTGAATATCTCTGTAAATATTTTTTGCCCGATACTGAGAATGGATTACTAACATCTCACAAATATCTTTGTATAAATCTTGTCTAAAAAATGTATATGATTATTGGTCATTTAGGTATATATTGTCATCCCTCTATTTCCTATAAAAGTTCATTTCCTAACACAAAATTTTCAAGAAAAACCATTTACCATCGATTGTACAATACTAACTAATGCAGTTGCTAGATTAACAACTCGACGTAACGACTAGTAACTAGTAACTTGATGTAATAGTGAATTGGGATTTTGCTTAGAGAATTAGACCGATAATCCTGGTTTCTATAGTATTTTTACCCCCCACTACCGCTACTTTCAAACATCATAACATCATCATAATAGGTCTGTTCGTTTCTCTACTTTGCATTTATGGTTTACTGCTCCTCTATATAAAGTGTATGAGCGCGGCAGTAAACCGTAGACGCAAGGTAGTGAAACGAACATACCTAATAACTAACAATTATTTTAGATATAAGTATGAAAACATTATTTATATTTCATTCATTAGGTTAATTTCTATTTTTGTTAGGTTGTGTCAATTTTAAATGATGTCATATGATTCAATGTCAATCTGTCCCGAAATATATGAAAATATTCGGGAACCATAGTGTACCCGGAATCAAGATACTGTTTTTTTTGGTTGATTTACGAAACACAGTATTACAGTATTAATATACTATTATTTTTATATTCCCGTATTTGGAATCAAGCATGCCTTGGCTCGCAACAAGGCACGCGCGAGATCGTGTTTTGTCAGTTTGTTTATAGCAGTGAACTTTTTCATGTCGCTCCGTAGTTTTCGCATAAATTTCGAAGTATAATGATTGATTCTATTATTGAAAGTATATACAATAGTTTCAGTATGTTTTTCTGGTTAATTTGATATAAAATACGTGGACGTTGAAAATAATTTTGGTGTGAAAAACATTTGTGTTTGTTGTTCCCGTGGTTCCCAATGTGCCGGTTGCAGAAACAGCAAAAGGTAGTTGAGATAAATTCATTTATTTATTTATTTATTATAAGAAGTGTATAGAAAACGTATGTAAATAATAAAAAGTATTTGAATAGGGCTATAACTCATTGGTGTTCAAAAGCCGACAAAAATATTAAAAATATTATTTGTATCATATTCACATATAACCTAACTAAATAAAATGAAATTGAAGTGGGTAGCCAACTAATGTGGGACGGGACTCATACTAACATAAATACAAAGCATGTTTTTTTTTCATTTAAAAAAAAATCTGATGTGGCCAGTACATTACCTTCCGTCAGTTATATGAGGCATTTACGAAAATTCTACCGGTGAACTGTTACCGGTAAACAGCTTTTTATCAGGTTATAGCTACCAGAATCGATATTTTAAGAACGCAAGTGGTAAACAGGGTAGATCCACAACCTATGAAAAAATTTGTAACAGGTTAGAAATTTGACGTAGTTAACAAACTGAGCAGAGTCCTACTTTGAACACATTTCCACTTTTAACACGCGCGCTTCGCTTTACATCACTACCCTTGTTGAGATTAGATTCTTCATGAATGCGGTAGATGGATCTGGTAGATATTGAACAACACGGTAACTTTTTACCACTCGTGTTTTCGAACACAGTCGGTAGATGCGGTATCTACCGGTAGAATTTTCGTAAATGCGTATGTATTTTATATAAAATCCATACAGAAAGGTCCTTGCAAAAGATTTTAAATTTCTTGTGTGTACATTACCTTTCGACAGTTGTATGTATTTTATTCAAATTCCATACAGAAAGTTTCGAGCAAAAAGATCCAATATTTCGAGTAAAACTATAACACACATATACTACGAATATGTCAATTGCACTTGACACTGACATCTTTCAATCAGAATTTTCTTAATATAGTAGATGTTTCTACCATAGCTGGCTAATTTATGAAATTTAATTTCCTTGTAATTTTATAACTCTCTATCCATTTAATATGAAGTATAAAATGCATTGAAATCGTGTGGAGAATAAAATATTTTTTAATATTTATAATAACATTAAATGTGAAAAAATGATATTCAACATCGTTTTTTCAAGAAAAACTGTTAAAATCTTCAAATGAGGGTACTTCCGGTTGACCAGTTACAACCAAAATCTAATCAGCTCTTCATATGGATGTAACGAAGAGGAATACGAAAGGATTATAATTTTTGGAATTGTAGTATTAGAGTTATCGTAGACGAAAATTTTGTTACACACACACACATACACACACACTGACACACACACACACACTCTCTCTCTCACACACACATACACACACACACACACACACACACACACACACACACACATACATAAATACACATATACAGACATCATCGTAAAAATAGTAAAATCGTATTCTAGGGACCTTAAAACGTGCTTATTCATTAAAAACTCACCACCGAATTTTTTGACCAGACAATACCTTCCTTACCTAAAGGTGACGGAAGGTAAAAATTGTGACAAGGCGAGGGTAAGCACGATAACAGATAAATAACTTTTTATAAACTCTTCTAAATTATAGTTTCAATATTCATATTTTAGCTCTGTTTATCTATTTAAGTCAAAATTCATTTTAGAAATTCTTATCATATTGTGGTAGTCACGACATTTATTTGTTGATCTTAAGTCTGGAAATTATTATATATACGAGCGTGACTTTAGAATGACCTCGCCTATGCACCCCATACCCCTAAGATAATCCTGTCCTGGAGATAGCGTTTTTGTTTTAAGGCAGTCGGTATTAGTTAGCCATGGTATAAACATGGAAGAGTCGAAATTAGTACGTGGCGTCAGAAAGATGTGTTTTGGTTTGGACATGTAGTGTCCTTTAGTTTTGGGGCGACGCTCGTCCGCTGGGTTACGGAATGTAACACTTGTTAGTTGTGTATGTTAGGCTTAGTATTAATTAATAATAATGTAACCGTGTAAATAAAGTATTAGTTTTTAAAACAACAAGTTGTGTTCATGTCCGTAGTGTTCATCAGTGTAAAGTGTAAAAAGTGAAGTGTCTGTGTGTTCTTCCTTCTCACAAGCCGTGGACGCCAGCCATCAGCTACAGGAGACCCCCCCTCGTGTTACAAAATCGATGCCACGTTAATTCGAAAAATTTCAATTAAGTAGTAGACTCACAAAAAATAATTGTATTTTATCCATCGTCATATTTCATTATTATCGTCTGTATTATTTATTTTAAACCGCTAATGACGTTCAAACTACATTCGCGTTTCGTCTGTAAACACAGTATTTCTATATATGCAGATTTGCGAGTATAAAATAAATAATTTGAATGAAATAACAATAAAAACATCGAAGCGTGAATAGTGTATACATACACGGTAGTGGATTTCAACCGGCTCTCGTTTATGTCCAGTAGGAATGCATATAAACATAACATAGAATGCGACCTGACAGCTTTATGTACGTAAATATGTAATGTAGAACGACATACATGACGTCACAGTGTTTGCTAGCAAAAGAATATAGAAGATAAATTATCATCTTCATACAAAGTAGTTGTCGAAGATGCGAAAATATATGACACAAAAAGGACGAATAAACGTTAGGGAATTATCCTTTTTACTTGTACTGAAAAAGGGCAGAAATTTCAACTGTTTTAGAGACAATTGATAAATGCATTTATTGAAACAACCAAACAAATTATAAAACTTACTAAAAAGAGGAGATATTTCTACAAAATTATTTCGACTACTTTAAATAGACTTAAAAATTACAAAAATTATACTGCTTTTCAGATAAAAATAGACTTAGGAGTAAGATAGGACTTATAATTCCAGCTTTCTGATTGGTTTAAACGCAAACCAGGTTTACAATAGCGATATGTAAACAGGTATATTATTTATTCCATTTTGACTTTATAACCTATTTAACAACTTTAAGTAACTGTTTATTTATTAAAGGATTAAAAATCTGATATGGACACCACACGACTTCCTTGTACGTAAGACCAACATGAAGTATTGACCCAATTATAAAATCCATAGCAAGCTTTATTACAAAAACCAACAAGTATATATTTTTAAAATTTACATCTCTTGCTTATACAAAGGACTAGTTTACTAATACTCGATGTGCTAGACGCAGAATTTAATTCTTTAAAACTCTTATTTGAAGCATTTATTTCTAAAATCAAAATAAAACCATTTTATTCAAGAAATACTGTTAACAACTTCAGGTAATATATCACTTCCGGTTAACCTATTTTAACCAGTCATTCCCAGTGACATAAAAGACTTATGTACCAAATTTGAAAAGTTTTGGATTATATTTTAAAATAGTTTTTCATATATAATATCATGTGGTAAATTTTTGCCGGAAAAATTTTCAGATTGTTACGAGAGCCGGTTGCCTAGCAATTTATTGAGTGACATTGACAAAAAAATCACGAGTTGTCAAACGAGTGATTTTTGAACAATGTCACGAAATAAATTGGCAACAGGCTCGAGTAAAGCAATCGGAAAATTTTTCCAGGATAAAATTTAACCACGAATGGTATTCGGATGACTATTTTCAAAATAAAAATCAGGTAATCATTTATATATTTTTTTTTCTTGACAAAAATCTTGTAATTTTTATTGTGTTTAGAGGTATTATGTTTCAGTTTGCTTTTTCAACGTTTTAAATAGATTCCTGTCCGAATCGACTCGTTTTTAATAAAAACTGATAACACTGAAATTATACAGACTTTGACAGGTATGTAAACAATATATTTCCAAAACGTCAAAAAAATTTCGCTTATCAAAACTCACTTACTTGTAAAAATACGACATCTTATTGACTTAAAGGGTGCGAAAAATTTTTTTGTGACTGTGTTGTGCCGAAGTGATACTTGGTAACTAGGTAGAATCCTGAATTTCGATTGGTTTATATATTTATGAGTGAAATAGTCATTAAAATATATTATAGACTCTACAAATATGTCATCATCATTACCGATATCTGCGAACAAAGCAGATTGGCACACCCAGCAGTGGGTAATATGCCGTGATGATATATTTATTTATTTATTTATAGACTTCAAGTAAAGTATCACTTCTGGAAATTATATAATGACTAAAAAGGGAGGTGCACAACTAGATGTTATAGCAGTCCTAAATACAAAATTTCAACTTTCTACGGCTTACCTTTTTTGAGTTATGCGAGATACGAGATACGTACGTACTTACAGACGTCACAACGAAATTAGTCAAAATGGATTTAGGGATGGTCAAAATGAATATTTCCGATGAAATTTGAAAACCGAAATTTTTCGCGATTACAATAGTTCCTTTACTTTGTACAAGGAAGTAAAAACGATTGTTTTACTCTTGCCGAAATAAGGTGTGTTAAAGAGTTAAGATAAAATAAAATGTAAAAACTCAACCATCAGCTCTTCGACCTACTGCTTCTTTTCTTCGCATCTTTTGGCATATTTATAAATTCAATAGTAGGTTTGTTCCTAGCGCATTTTTGTGAGAAGGGACAAAACGATAGTGTAAATTACTCATTTTATATTGAATATTTTATTATCTAACGCGAACCAAACTCAAAAATTTGACACTTGTTTCACAACTTTTACAATATATTTATCATAACACTTTTAACAAAACACATAGAATTGACACTAGGGACGTCACAGCCTGTTTCAGATCACGTGAGTTTTTCAAAATATGCAAATTTCAAAAATTTATTGTAAAATATCTAATGGATATTGGGTGACATTTTCAAATTTGAGGCTATTTAAATAATGATATCTTTTTAAATTTAATACTTAGAAGAGTTAGAAGGCATATAGAAATTCTTGCACAGCCCCATTGTTTAAGTTCATAAACGCTTACGTTTTGATCAATCTGTCTATCATTTTAAACTGTTTCTTTCTTATCCCTTCCCTCGTGTTCCGGAAGTGACGTTTGGCGTTTCGATCGGAACCGGATGAGCTGGGAAAACAGAGGTCAAGGTTCGGGCCGAGCGAATCAAAGAAACAATTTGGTATGTGACGTGAACAGAGAATTTCTAACCGCAGCTAAAGTCAATTGACGAGCTGATGCTGAACTCGACCGAAGGACGATATGGGTCTAACCAACGTTTGGCTTTCTACACACAAATAGAATGATTTCCTCAAGACAAGGGGGGGGGGCACTTGTACGCTCTGGAGTCGAATAACTAAAAGGGCGGAATAATTAGGTAGCGTTTATATAGTTGGCTTTAATAGGTAAAATATTTTATTTTCTGTTGAAACTTCTATCTTTTATTCGTCAATAGGCGGTGTGCACAAAAGTAGTCAGCGCCGACAGCGGACAAAAATGACAAAATGGTTACTCATTGAAACATAGCAAGGAAAGGCCGGATTGGGAAGATTCAGCGCCCCGGAAAAATTGTAGCATGATCGGCCTCATCTCCATTTTTTTAAAATTTAGAATTATATTGCCACAAAGTAATAAATTAGTTTTGGTGTTGGATAATACGAATTTTTTGCCTTCATAGAAATTGAACAGTTATAAAAGATGTAGAAATTTAAAAAAACGCTCCTAAAAATAGTATTTAAAATATAGAACATTCTGTAGTTAAGAAAATAACATTTAGTTTCGTTTAAAAGTTGTAGACAATATTAAATTATTAATAAATGGAGAGTGAGGAAAATGTGATCAAACGTAATCTTGAAAACGAAGAAAATAAAGCATTGAAAGATAACACAACCGAGATTCTACCCGCAGATAATGGAAGTGTTACAGTAATATTGGATACCAATTTAAATGATCAGAAAATAGAAGAGCTTTTGAATCAAGGAAATTATAAGAAACTTGGAAACATTCTACTACGTCTATAGAAAACAAAGTGTACCGTGCTCTCAAGAAATATAAATAATTATATTTCGTTTAGAACAAGAACAGATCTCACTCCATATTTTAGCAAGCTTCCACACCTGTACGGAGGACTTCCAAAAATCCATAAGAAAGATTTAAGCATCTCAGAAATCCGTCAAAAGTTCCATAAATTCTCCTACTTACAAACTATCACAATTTCTATTTCCAATCATTCAGCTACTTCAAGGAAAAAGAACACCATATGTGAAGAATTCAAAACATTTTGTAGAATTTTGAGTTAAATACATTTACAATCACAAAATCTTCTTGTCATATTTCCAAGACAAAGATAGATATGTTGTACAAGAAGATGGTTTGCTGGTGGGTTCTTCTCAGTTATAGCCAATTTATACAAGGAATTTTTTGATGAATTAACACTAGATACAGCCAATATAAGACCTAAACATTGGCTTAGATATATCGATGATACTTTATATTAGGTTCACAATGGAGAAAAAATCTCATGGAGTCCTTCTGTTCTTGGATGATTTAACATAGAAAACGAACCATGGACTAGTAACATCAGTCTACCCTACCGTAAACCAACACCGGACAATACCATAACTATAATTCCAATCATTAACAATCTAAAAAGTAGGAAATTATCAAAACCTCATATATTCGACCTCGGACTATATCTGCAACACCGAAAGAAATTTTGTCAAGAATTAGAAAATATTAAAAACGATCTAAGTAAGAACGGTTGCCCGGTTAAGTTAATTAGATGATGCTACGTACTCAAATTTTAGTTTGTAATCACCGAGCAGCGGCCTCAAAATGATTGATTATCATATCACATATATAGCATTTTAAATATTTTCTTTATTCATTTCAATATACTATGATGTATAATATTCATGTACAATAGCAAAAACTCAAAATAAAATTGTACAATGTATCACTTTCTCGAAATGTCAAAATTAATTCGGTAACCAAAAATCTCAATGTAGCCGTTAGAGGCGCTGACGCTCAAAATGTGCACGTCACCTATACTGAAAATTTGACAGCGGTCTATCCAGTAGTTTGATATTAGTAATTGATCAAAAAAAAACGAATTTTCTACATGTGATATAATGGAAGAAAAGCATATAACAACTTTCTTATTATTAGACTTATGCCGCTCTCGTATTACCAACTACTGGACAAAAAGTAACCCTTTCTTTTCCCCTGGAAACAAATTGTGGACGGAGAAACTTGAGTTGAGTTGAGTAGTACATATAAATCTCAATTAGATGTTATTATTTTATAAGCTGTACGTGGAATCAAGCTTCAGTTCCCGACTCCGGAATTTGTAAGTTTCCCGTCAGCCTCGCAGGAATTCCGGAAGGTAATTTAAAGAAAACTTCCGCTGTTGAATACAACTTTCTGTTTTGTTATTATTAAAAGTTATAACACTCCAAGCATTTTACACAACGTATTTTATACCATATTGATTTTCTAACAAATGGTTATATAGGCGGTGTGCACAAAAGTAGTCAGCGCCGACAGCGGACAAAATTGACAAAATGGTTACTCATTATAGCTGTATTCTTTTTGGACAAAATCTCAGCTCATCTCAGATCACTTCAGATAAGTTCAGGAAATCGTTGTTCTTTCTGACACAACTGATTTGAGTTGTTCTGAGTAAACTCACTTCCCCCCTTTCCGATGCTACACTACCAGTTTACAAAACTCAAAATTGATTTGAAACACTCAGTTTGCATTTTAAGGTTATATAATTCAACAAAATTAATAGCGTTTTCAGCTTACAAGTTGAGTGCACACTGGTGCGCACTTTTTTGCACTGACCGTTTTCAACTTGTCATTGAGTGCAAAATTTAGTCAGCTGATGCGTTTTCAGCTTAAGGGTCTCGTCTCCGCATTCAGAATTGGACGAAAAAGTGCTCTAGCTTACCAGCAATTACTCAAAAGCCATTAAATATTTTTAAATTTTCTTTTAACATATGTCTTAAAAAAACATTAATTTAAGCTTCTATTTTTTTGTTTTTAAAATATTATTATCCATATAACGACAATAAGTTTCTGAAAATGACATATTTTTGGTAATTTAAACATTTATTTTTACTGATATGAGGTAAATTTTTAGAAATTTAAAAAGATATAATCTTAGATTGATCTTTTGTCAGTAGAAATAATAGAATGTATCTTTGGAAACATATTCTACCTGTAGTTTCGATGGAACTAGGTTATTTATGCTACAATAAGACAAAATACACTGATTTTTAGTGAATACAAGCTTTTGGAGGCATTCCGTGGTGCACTCGCCAGCGCAGCTAGAGTGCCGATTTGAACTATAGAAGTTACTGCAAAACACCTTAAAAACACGTAATTCGCTTAGAAAACGCATTTTCAAGTGATTTGGAGACATGTTTTGAGAAACAGTTTTTACATCATATTTGAGCGTTCCACGGTCTGAAACGACGATTTTGCATGTATCTTTGGAAACATATTCTACCTGTAGTTTCAATGGAACTAGTTTATTTATGCTACAATAATTCTCAATCTTATAAATTTCTCTTGCCCTAGTCCAGACAAGGTAAGGTGTGCGGCAGGGGGTATACTCTCAGCCAATAATGTAACATTACTTATTCCTCATTCTGTATTGGTCTTATTGGAGTGTTGGTCGGTCTCTCTGTAAGCGTTCTATTTGGTTGTTTTTTATTGTTATAATTATTTGCTTTTTGTTATTTCTAATTGTTCCTTGATATAAATATTAGAAGAAACCATCTTACAAAATCAAAGCCAATTATGTCAAACAGAAAGAATTAAAACATTGACGGCATCGAATTTCGGTCAAGTTTACAAAACGCGAAACACTACACCATCGAAAACCATTCTGGAGACAATGATATATAAAACTTTCTACGGCAATAAACATACGCAGTATCGTATACAAAATGAACCTGTCGCAAGGCAAAAATTTGAAGAAGCAACCCATATGAAAGTAGAACCAGCGGGATTATTTATTGATAAAGAATATTCTTTTCCGATGGATTAATTGGTGAGTCGGGATTGTTAGAAATTAAATGTCCCCCGTCATCACAAAATCTGCCACCAATTCAAGGAGGTCGCGAAAAGAAAATTAAATTTTGTTGCGCCATGCACTGGCTCAGTGCGACTTTTGTGCACTGACACGCTAGGGAAGTGCCATAGTGTTAGTGCAAATATGGCGGCTAAACAAAATCGTTTTCAGCTTAAACTGCACTGCCACCGGATGAGGGCAGAACTCGTTCAGTGTGGTCACGTGATATGTTGCACTCAGTGCGCACTTGCACTTTGTAATATATTTTCAACATTATCCATTTTTCGTTTATAAACAGTATCATAGGTCAGAAAAATGTCAATAAATTTGACAGCTGTTACAACAAATGCTATCGGTAAAGAAGGAAATGATAAAATGGAATAAAACTTGTTCTTTTTGCAAAATCACAACTCACTTCAGCTCAACTCAGTTATGTACTGAGCTGAGATACAATTGAGTCAAAAAGAATACAGCTATTGAAACATGGCAAGGTTATGTTTTATGTTACAATAATTTTGCAATTTCTATTTTATAACATATTTGCAATAAATGCGAATGATAGGACGTCAAATATTATGTGATGCAGTGGGAGATGTAATAATTCTTACAAAATTACCGATTGAAGTATCAAAATTTTATAAAGTTCCTAGAAGATTATATGAGGAATAGATGCTTAAGAAAATAACTTTTCAACAGATATATTCTACTAACCTGAAATAGTATATTAAAGAACGTGTTTTATAAGACATGTTTTTTTCGCACGCGTCAAAATTTAGAAAACGAGCGTTAGCGAGTTT
The DNA here is from genome assembly GCA_963082715.1 of Harpalus rubripes. Taxonomy (NCBI): domain Eukaryota; kingdom Metazoa; phylum Arthropoda; class Insecta; order Coleoptera; family Carabidae; genus Harpalus; species Harpalus rubripes. The sequence continues at coordinate 35,978,009 of OY720461.1, read as the reverse complement.
TCTAATTGACAAGTGCGAAAGAAAGTCTTATAAAATGAGTTCTTTATACTATTTTTTATATTTTGCGCCTTCTACAATAACATTTACTTACTCAATTTGTGATTATATTTGTAACCATTTGTACATTTTCATGTAAATAATCTTCCCTAAATAAAAAATCTGATGTGGCCAGCACATTACCTTCCGTCAGTTCTATGTATTTTGTACAAATTTCATACGGAAAGTTCCTTGTTAAATTAAATACATATTCTATTTCTTGTACATTACCTTCCGGCAGTTGCATGTATTTTATGCAAATATCATACAGAAAATTATTATTTTGTGACGTTTTATATATACAGTGTAATGTATCTGCGGAAATAAAAGATTTATTATTATTATTATTATTTCTTGTACATTACCTTAAAGCAGTTGTATGTATTTTATACAAATTCCATACAGAAAGCAAAAAATCCTATATTTCCAGTAAAATTATAAGACAGACACACTATGTCAATTTCACTTGACACTGACATCTTTCAATCAGAATTTTCTTAATATAGTAGCTGTTTCCACAGCTATGGCTACTTTATGAAATTTAATTTCTTTATAATTTTTTAACTCTATATTCATTTAATATTAAGTATAAAATGCAGTCAAATCGTATAGAGAATAAAATATTCTTTAATATTTATAATAACATCAAATGTGAAAAAATTATATTTAACATAGTTTTTTCAGGAAAAACTGTTAAAATCTTCAAATTATGGTACTTCCGGTTGACCAATTGTAACCAAAATCTAATCAGCTCTTCATATGGATGTAACGAAGAAGTGTACGAAAAAATTATAATTTTTGTAACTGTAGTATTAGAGTTATCGCAGACGAAAATTTTGTTACACACACACACACATCCACACACACACACACATCCACACACACACACGCACACACACACATACAGACATCATCGTAAAAATAGTAAATTCGTATTCTAGGGACCCTAAAACATGCTTATTGATTAAAAACTCATCATCGAATTTTTTGACCAAAGACAATACCTTCCTTACCTAAAGGTGACGGAAGGTAAAAATAATAATAATAATTTCGACATTATATTATTAAAATGAATTGTATTTAAATTTTTATTTTTAATAAGAACATGTTAGATTTTTTCTAAAATTGATAAACCGGAAGTGATGCTTTACGTGAAGCTCTCAACAGATTTCCGTAAAAAATATATTATGATAAATTCCAAAACTTTTCAAATTTCATATTTAAGATTTTTATATTATTGAGAACGACATGTTAGATTTTTTGTAAAATTGATAAACCGGAAGTGATACTTTACTTGAAGCTCGCAACAGATTTTCGTAATAAAATATATTATAATATATTCTAAAAAATTTCAAATTTCGTATTTAAGATTTTATATGAATGAGAACGACATGTTAGACTTCTTTAAAATTGATAAACCGGAAGTGTTACTTTACTTCAAGCTCTAAACAGATTTTCGAAAAATATATTTTGATATATTCCAAAACTTGCCAAATTTGGTATTTACGACTTTTATATGAAAGGCAGCAACATATTAGATTTTGGCTAAAATTGATAAACCGGAAGTGATACTTTATTTGAAGCTCAGAACAGATTTTTGTGAAAAATAAATTGATCCAATCCAAAACTTTTCAAATTTGGTATTTAGACTCGTACGGGGAAAAATTCTTATCTGATCTGATCCATATTTAATACCTAAAAGAAACCTTCTCGAATATGTATGTATATTGTGTTGAAGAAAACATAAAAATCGATAGTAATTTTGACATGTTTTATTCCTTTTCAAGTGGAAATAACTCTCTCTTCCGTCATTGGAAGAGAACTCTGGCTTTGTTCAAAACTCTTCAAAATTCAATTTCAAAATCGTGACGCATTACAAACGCAGACAAGTCGATCAGGAGAGAAACTAAGCGAAATAACAAAATTAGAACGCGTTTTAAGATAATCGATTCACAGACTGGCAGACCGATAAATTATTTTAAAGCCTAGTGCTTTCAAACCAAGAAAACTTTTTCATCCAACAAAATTTATTTATTATTTTAATTTGCGATAAAATCTTCGCGAGAAAATAAGAGAAATATGGGAACTTTTTCGTAATTTAAAATTACCAAAGTCGAAGTTTCTTAATTTAACTTTGTTAGCATCTTTGATGTTATTATACATTACAGCCGTATTCATAATAACTAAGATAGATCCGATAAATCCAGTTTAAAATAGGTCTAAGTAGACTAGGTTTAAACTAGGTCGAAGTTAGACCACCCTGGACTTATTCATATTAAATTTTAGACCTAGTTTAAACCTAGTCTACGTAGACCGAGTTTAGCCCTTCTATCCACCTGGACATTGTCTGCGATGAATAAGTAAGCTTCAGACATAAATATTCGAATATTTTCAAATGTCATTTAATTGCCAGTGTAAAATTTAATACTTAATATTATCTAAAATAAAAATAGTACGTAGTACAATAGGTTTATAGAAGCGTGTATTCATATGTACGAGAATACATGAGGAAAAATGGGAAGAAAAAAATTTATAAATTAAAATATGAATGTTTAATAAATGAAATTGCTCGAGGCTAACGGCGGTGCTTGTTTTGACAATATATACACTAAACTATTATTCACGAAAGATGACTATTCAAGGTCATTTGTGAGCCGTCTGATATAATATTACTTGCAGATAATTTCATTGTATTTCGTTTGCATAGGCGTGCAACATGAAATATTTATGGACACATTTTAACTGAAAAAATAAGAATAATTCATTTGAAAATTATATTTCTTTCTAAATACTGCTTTTCTGGAAGAATTATGTTCTTCACTTATGTTTTTGCAGAATACAAAAGCATAGACTTAACTTATAAACCAAGAAATAATAATTTGATTTAAACGTCTACGCCACTGGGTAAATATTAGCACAGAGAGCAGTGTAGTAGATAATTAGGTATCTGTAATTCTACGACATATGTCATTATTATTTATAGTGTGTTAGAAAGTAATGCCATTATTTACGTATATCTGTCACACCACATAAAATAAATAGACATAAGTCAAATAATCTTTCTCTTTCTAATACAAAATGTTGCTAAGCTACTGCTATAAAGTGATGTGTATTATTTCTTCGAACAAATGACCTTGAATAGTCATCTTTCGTGAATAATAGTGTAATTCGTTACAATGAAAGGACTGAAGGCCCATTCAGAATAAAAAAAATTAGCGGTAGTGTAAGAATTAGTGGCATCGGTAGCGTAAGAAATTTATAGTAAAAATTATTTCCGTTCATAATGAAAAATTATTGAAATTTTAGTTTCTAGGAATTTTTATTATAAATTACTAGGGTGCAAGGTTGACAGTTATAACTGTCATTTTATTTTTGCACAAAAAGCAAATGACATAGAAGATGACTTATTAATTACACTTATCCATAAGCACTCCATTGTGTGAGATAAACGAAGAGATTAAGAGAATTTAAAATTATTTCAAAAAATTATAATGCGTGGGCACAAATTGCCTTTGTAATAAGCGAAAATGGTGTTACGTGTTCACTTTTAATTGTGCAAAGTTTATTAATAAGTCTGTTTGTTTATATAGCGCAACGTCTGAGGCACGCCACAAAATGATCCTTTTTCTATTGCTCATTTTATCTGATGAAATTAAAAATCAAAGGTCAATAAACGTCAAAACTGTCAAAAAAAAATTAAGCGGTAGCGTAGCAACGTAGAAGTTTGGAGTTTGCAAACTCCTACCGCTGCCATTGCCACTGCGCTATTACTAATTTTCTTAATTTTTGAATGTGAACGAATACATTTGCTATAACGCATTCAATTTTTTACCCACGCCACTACCACTGCCACTAATTCTACCGCTGCGTTAATTTTGTTGTTGTGAATGATACTTTAGACCTAGTTTAAACTAGGGGTTCGCTCGGTCTAAATTTTAGACTAGGTTTAAACTAGATCCAAGTCAACCGTTACGGTGAATAAGGAAAAACCTTAGACCGAAGATAGACCTGGTTTAAACCACGTTAGAATTACTATGAATACGGCTGTAAGTCTTAATTAGTATTTAATTTTTGTTTAATCATAGTAATCGTTTGATTTTTTTCACATCACTCAAATAAAGAAACGTTACATATTAATAAATCATGTAAATTAACAGAAGACAGAAAAATGCTACAATGCTATACTACAGAAATACCTGCTTCCTCAAAATGTGGGTGGCATGTATCGCGATTATTGCTACCGTTACATGTATTAATAAATATTGAGATTTCCAGAGTCCACCATAAAATGAATCCTATATTAAACAAACATTAATATTTGCCAATTGGATTTGATGTTTGGCAGCAAATATTATCATCTTCACGTCAACAGAAATATGATATACTTGCTCAAAAGGAAAATAAGAGTGTTCCACAAGAAAATAATATATAAAACATGTTAGGCTATTCAGTGCCGCAGACGTATTTTTTTGTATAGAACGAGAAAAACGTAATATGAAATATAATAAAAAGGACTTCATCCTTTCTGACATGGTTGTCTGACGTAAAGGAATTTTTATAAAGAATGAAATATTAGATATGTTGTCTTAATTATCAAGATATATTTTCGGAAATTAATAGCCCTATATCAGACATTTCGTGAAAGAATATTGTCAACAACTTCTCAAACATAAAACAGTTTGTTTTGTAGTTACCATTAAGAGCTACGTTAATAAATAAAATAATAACTATATGATTAATTTTTTATTATTTAAGTTGAGGGCTCTAAGCGCTATATTAAAACCGGTTTTGTCACTGCAACCTGTGAGATATATTATAACATGTCCCTATCTTAGTTTTCTGGAAGTAGTTCCAGTGTTCTTATGAAGTCAATTACTGCTCCAGAAAGCAGTTTCCTGATCTCATTTGCCGTGAGGTACCTTTTATCTAGATGGTTAAGTCTACTTGCGGCCACAGCATACATACAACGTATTCCGAAGTTTCTTCATCCTCTTCGCGGAGCCAACAGATGTTTTCAGCCATACCAATCTTTCATAGATTTATATAATAAATAACTATTAACATATTTAATTAAATGTCAATTTGACACGAGATATTGTGAAAAATGTTATCTAAAGAAATCAAAGCTTTTCTTCTTGAATCTTATTTTAGAAATGGAAATTAGAAAACGGCGAATGGTAAAATACTGTATCCTTCTTTATTATCTTTTCTCCTTAAAATTACATTTCAAGATCAATAACAATTTACTTCAAAAATGTTTCACCTTAAGATTCGCATAATAAAACAATCTGATGTGGACACCACACGACTTCCTTGTACGCAAAACTAATATGAAGTATTTTTATTTTTTTATTTTATTTATTTTATTCAATCCAACAGGACTAATGCCCCAATTACAGGATGAATGTTATACATAAATATTTCATTCCAAATACATATATACAAAAATACACAAAAAAAACACAAAAACAATACTTAAAGTGTAGAGAGAAGTAGTAATAAACAAAAGATATCAAACTGTCAAATAGTAGGAAATTAAATTACGTTTAAACACTAAGAGAGAATCATTAAATACATCAAAGTATGATGGAATTGAGTTGAAAATGTTACACATTTGCCTGATCGGTGACTTAGTTTCATAATTCGTCCTAGCTTTATTAACCTTAAAAATAATTTGGTAACGTGACGTTGTACGGGGTACATGAAATGGAAGTTGCTGCAAAATACATGGATCATTTGTTACATTATTGATTATTTTATTAACAAAAAGACAAGTCTGAAGCCTTCTACGATTGACTAATGATAAAATATTACTTTCAGACAACAAGGAATCATAAGTCATATCATAACTAGGGTACTGTTTGTATTTTTTATAATAATAGTATTTAATAAACCTTTTTTGTACTGATTCAAGTGTAGATATTTGTTTGCCATAAATAGGGTTCCAAACTAAAGCACAATATTCTAATTTTGACATGACCAATGACTGATACAAACTTTTCGCAGATAATATATTGTTAAAGGATTTAGCTGAACGAATTATGAATCCTAGCATTTTGAGAGATCCAGAGGTTATGCAGTCAATGTGTAATTGAAAAGATAATTTGTCATCAAATAACACGCCAAGGTCTTTAAATTTAGAAACTCGATCAAGACACGTAAGTTGCATATAGACTCAATTATAAAATTTCACGTATTTGACGTAATTTGTCATTCACATCTATTTTTTTTTTTTTTTTGTTATTTACAAAAACCAAATATATATATATATATATATATATATATATATATATATATATAAGTTTTAAATTTACATATCTCGCTTATACAAAGGGCTAATTCAATAATACTGATGTGCTAAACGCAGAATTTAATTTTCTAAAACTCTTATTTAAAGCATTTATTTCTAAAATCAAAATGAAACCATTTTATTCAAGAAAAACTTCAGGTAATATATTACTTCCGGTTATCCTGTTTTAACTAAAATCTGCTATGTTATTCCAATTGATATAAAAGTCTTATATACCAAATTTGAAAAGTTTTGTATTATATTTTAATATATCTATTATAGGGTTCAATTAAAATACCATTTCTGGAAATTATGTAATGTCCAAAAAGGGAGGTGCACAACTAGATGTTATAGCAGTCCTAGATACAAAATTTCGACTTTCTACGGCTTACCGTTTTTGAGTTATGCGAGATACGTACTTACGTACAGACGTCACGACGAAATTAGTCAGAATGGATTCAGGGATGGTCAAAATGGATATTTCGTTGAATCTGAAAACCGAAATTTTTCGCGATTACAATACTTCCTTTACTTTGTACAAGGAAGTAAAAAATCACATTCTGGCTCTTCAATGCGTACAATTTTTAATTTAAATATTTTTCTCTAAAATAATCCATAAATGAGTGACAGAAAAAGCAATGCTAGTCAACAGTCAACTGTTTGCTAATCACACTATCAGTTGTTGTTCATACGGTCAATAAACTAGGTTGTTTAATCTCAGAACATCCCGTATACTTTTCATTTTCCAAAAAGCAATGTCAAAGACCCTTTCAAAAAATAGCAGCTAATTTATCTTTTAAGTCCTGTGCTGCATTATACACACCCTGCTTCTTTTACTAATGCAGCTTCATAAATAAATCTAGCTTACCCTTCCTAATCCGCACGCCACTGAATCCAAAACAGCTGAAAGCGGAAAAGAAGGGCAGAAAAATACGTCTCCTGCGGTTATTAAGTTCTCCATCTTCCCTTGACAACGGTTCAAAGTCAGGAGCCCTTATGATTTCCCCCTCTCTACGCCTATGACATCAGAGACAATTTCATGGCCGTCTTTGATTGACTCCCGCCATTTTGAATGGAAAAATCAATTACAAGATTCAGGATTCCACTTTTCAGGAAATTTGTTTTCATTTTCACTTCGATGCTGTTTTGTTAATTAGTTTTATTTGATTTGTAGAGGAAATTAGAAGAAATTACCTTTCGACATTTTGTTCAAATTGGGAATTTAATATTCGGAAGCAAATATTTTATAAATAAATTAGACGGATTTGCACGTTACATTTTCTTGATTATGATGAATAAGAAATAATTAAGCAGAATTATCGCACATTTTCATTATACATTTTGTGCTTGTTTTGTTCTCTTTTCGATAGGTTTGTCTTTCTCATAAACTAAAATTAAAACCGTGCCAAAAATAATGAACGCGCTGATACATACCCAAATTTCATTTCTAAAAATCTGGTGTGGCCAACACAATACCTCCCGCCATTTACAGCCCGAGTCACAAAAAAGATTAAGGCCCGTATTCTCACCTCTTTGAAGTAGCGCTACTTCCGAAAAATCGCTACTTCTATTGTTAAATGTCAACTTTAATGTTAAATATTAAAGAAATAGAATTAAATTAAATTGTAAATAGCACTTATTTCAAATATTATAGGCTTTATTTACAAAAATATGACACCTATTCTCGTCTATAAATAAAATTTTAGAAACCGAAATAGCGCTACTTCGGAAGTAGCGCTACTCCAAGAGGTGAGAATACGGGCCTAAGTTTTTTTGGATTAGCGAATTTTACTCTAATTTTGACAGTTTATTTCTTAAAATATAATCAAATCTAATCCAAGTAACTACCTTTTTTAAACCCCTCAACAGGATTAAATCCCAATTACAGAGTGGGTTCACATTCACACACATCCATGCCTTAGTCACTGGGTTCGAATTCCACTAAGGCTTAGTGGAATTCGAACCCAGAGCCCCGATGGCACTCATGACATGAGGCGTTGCTCTAACCATTGAGCTACTGGAGCTATAATAAAATGAGGATTAGCTTAAATAATTTTGCAAATCGTTAATTTTTATTAATCTAAATACATACCTACATATTTACTTATGCTGGAAACTGTATTGAATTCCTTTTCTATTGTTCTATTTACTTTCTCCTTTTTAAAACGTTACTAATATTATTTTGAAATGATTAGTTCTTTGATAGTGACATTTATCTGTCAGTTACATACATTTGAATAATTGCGTTTTGTTTTTTAAAGCGTAAGCTTTGGGATTTAAAGTATAGATAATTTTATAAATATATCCATAAAATATATAGAAAAAGTATTAATGCAAATCTATAGAAAATTTAATAATCTTTACTTTTTATAATAACATTAATCTCGAAAAAATAGCATTTAAAGGTATTTTTCGAAGAAAAACTATTTTGAGCTTCCAGTAAAGTGCCATTTCCGGTTATCTGATTTTCACCAATATCTAATGGGCTCTTTCCAATACAGAAGTTCGAAATTCAAGGTTTCAAAATTTTCTGAATGATAGTATTTGAGTTAGAGTGGAGGATCCACATACACATACACACAGACATCATCGTAAAAATGTTAAAATTCGATTCTAGGGACCTTAAAACGTGGTCATTTACCAAAATCTCGATATGCGATTTTTAGCACGTTCCCTATACCTCCCTTACCAAGGGTAGCGGGAGGTAAAAAAGTCGTGGTAAATTAATTTGATTATTTTTCAGGAAAACAAAATTAAATATTTGAGTAAAAATTCAACAAGGTGCCTATTTATATCTGATGTTTATGTAGTTCATTTTCAATTAATCTCGCCCCAGTTGTCGCGAATTTGAAACTTAATCAAATCAACTGTCAACACGCACCATGTATGTAAATGTTCTTGTAATTAAAACAAACAATATTGTATTAAACTAACATTATCGGTGAGCATTCGAGGGGGTGCCAAAAATAACAGGAATTATTTTCTGGCGAGTGGTAGGGCTCTAGTTTCGACTTCACCCACTAGGTACGAGACACTGTTGCAGCTTGCAGCGTTTCTTAACCTTTTGAAGGCGCCAAATTTAACTATTAACTATTAGCTAAAGAATGGTTTGCCGCAAATAACTTATTGTTAAATGAGGCCAAAACGCAAAAATTAATTATATCAAACAAGACAAATTGCAATCAAGGGAAACCTGTAAATATTCTAGGTTTTTATATTGAACCATCTCTTAATGGTTCTGCTCATATTTTAGTTCTTAGTAAGAAACTATCCGGAATATTATTCTTACTTAGACGATTAAAACATACTGTAGATATGATTACTTTAAAAGTTAGCTATTTTTCTTTATTCCACTCACTAATATCTTACGGGACAATTCTGTGGGGGAACTCTCCAAATGCAATAAAAATCTTTCGGATGCAAAAAACAGCTATACGAATCATGTTAGGCCTTAAATATAGAGACCATTGTAAACAAGGCTTTAAAAATTTAGGTATATTGACTCTACCGTCTATTTATATTCTACACTCAGTACTTGAAGTACATAAGTTCAATTTAAACTTCACTAAAAATGGAGATTGCCACCGCTACAACACTAGATCTGCAAACTTATTGCGCAAACCTGCTTACAGGCTACAGAAGTCTATTAAATGTTCATTAAATTTAGACCTGTATAATAAATTGCCTGAGAAAATAAAAAATATGAATCACAAAACTTTCAAAAACATAATTAAAAATTTTCTGGTAAAACATGCATTTTATGATTTAGAAGAATATCTGAATGTTGATATGAAACAAATTTTGTAATATGTTTTTTTTTTCGCAATTTATTGTTTCTATTTTATAATTGTTTTGACGTACTATAAACTTGTTTAATACATTGTAATATAGTTAAATAAATTATTATTATTAATTATTATTATTATTATTATTGTATTGGTCTCGCGATCCATTATGTAGAAAATTATTTAAAAAATAAAAACACATTTCTTACTATAAACAATAATCTATTTATTAGAATAAGAAAATGAATATGTACGAATATACCACATACCTATTTATAAACAAAATAATATAAATTTAACACTACAATATCAACAAATCCCAATAAAATGAAACTTATTACAATTTGGTACATGATTTTGACACAATTTTAATCTTGTCTGATAATCAAATGTCCGAAACGCGAAACATTAATATTATCTTCCCATATTTGTCTAATTTGACTTACTTACATGATTGAATACGGATATCTGTAAATTTTAAAATAAAAAATACGAGTATCTTACAAAAAATAATGTTAATTAATATAACCCCTAACGACCGTGGTTATAGTTTTCTTGTGGTTCACGTGGCAGGTTATGATTATTGAAAAGTGGTTGTGATTCGGAACACCTTGGTTAATTTGTGGCGGTAAAGCAGGTATAAGAGCCCAGTCACATATGTATTGAACCAAGGAGTTTTGTGCCGAAGGTTATTTTTTCAGAATTAAAATTTATTATATACAGGTTGTCTTCGGATGGACAGATAAGTGTATTAAATTCACTGTAGTTTAGCAATTAAATTATTTTTTCAAAAAAATGCATGGCTCACTAGATAATGACGAAAAACTGATTATTGTCATTTTTACCTTCCGTCACCTTTAGGTAAGGAAGGTATTGGAAGGTCTTTGGTCAAAAAATTCGATGATGAGTTTTTACTCTATAAGCACGTTTTAGAGTCCCTAGAATACGAATTTACTATTTTTACGATGATGTCTGTATGTGTGTGTGTGTGGATGTGTGTGTGTGTGGATGTGTGTGTGTAACAAAATTTTCGTCTGCGATAACTCTAATACTAGTTACAAAAATTATAATTTTTTCGTATACTTCTTCGTTACATCCATAGGAAGAGCTGATTAGATTTTGGTTACAATTGGTCAACCGGAAGTACCATCATTTGAAGATTTTAACAGTTTTTCTTGAAAAAACTAAGTTAAATATAATTTTTTCACATTTGATGTTATTATAAATATTAAAGAATATTTTATTCTCTATACGATTTGACTGCATTTTATACTTAATATTAAATGGATATTGAGTTAAAAAATTATAAAGAAATTAAATTTCATAAAGTAGCCATACCTGTGGAAACAACTACTATATTAAGAAAATTCTGATTGAAAGATGTCAGTGTCAAGTGAAATTGACATAGTGTGTATGTTTTATAATTTTACTGGAAATATAGGATCTTTTGCTTTCTCTATGGAATTTGTATAAAATACATACAACTGCTTTAAGGTAATGTACAAGAAATAATAATAATAAATCTTTTTTTTCTGCAGATACATTACACTGTATATAGAAAACGTCACAAAATAATAATTTTCTGTATGAAATTTGCATAAAATACATGCAACTGCCGGAAGCTAATGTACAAGAAATAGAATATTTAATTTAGCAAGGAACTTTCCGTATGAAATTTGTACAAAATATATAGAACTGACGGAAGGTAATGTACTGGCCACATCAGATTTTTTTCTTCTTCAAATTACTTCTAAACTATCAGTTATCGAGAAAAATGTTTCTAATAAAAATGTCACAATATTATAGTGCTTATCCAGTGGCGCACAAAAATAATTTTTCTATTGCTATAATTTTTAAATATAACATATATAAATTCGTTTCTGAGATATCTAAGTGTCGTAAAAAAACACGCTGTATATTAATTGTTGTTAATTAATTGCTAGAACTACAGTGTCTTTAATATACTTGTTTGTTTTTCTATAAATGATTTGCATATAATAAATTTTAGTTTTGAAAATTGATTTTCTGCACAAGGAGTCTTTGGTCCAATACATGTGCGACTGGGCTCGTATTCCACTGAGTTCATCCAATTCATTGAATGTTCTACGACGATCAGACATAGGCTGGTAGCACGAGCGTGGTTCTAACACCGGTTTTAACTAAAACCATACCAACGACTTAGCACCTACTTCAGGGTTATTATCGAAATCAATGTTGCCAATGTACTGAATAAGCCGAATATGTACTGACAGCCATATTCATTAAATTTGACAGCATTATTTGAAACTATTTAATATAATTTTTGTATTGTCTTTTTTGTAGTTTAAAATAATAAAGTCAAATTTATTGAATATGGTTGTCAATATATTTTCGAGTAAATCAGTATATTGGCAACACTGATTTTGTTAATAACCCTGAAGTATGTGCCAAATCGTTGACAAGGTTTTAGTTAAAACGGGTGTTAGAACCACGGTCACGCTACCAACCAATAGCATCACGGACTTTTCAGTGATATTAGACGTTCTGGCAGGGCCGCGCCGTGCGGGTGGGCAGGTTGTGTCCCGCACAAAGGCGCCTGTCTTTAAGGGGCGCCGTTTCAAGACAGTAAAGTAAATAATAGTAAGTTTTTATATTATTCTCTTATTCGTAAAGACAAAATTACTAAAAAACTTACAAATTAATGTGATAGAAGTGAACAATATATTTTTGAATTTGTTTGCATTAGAACTCTAGTTATAAGTATAATCATATCAATCGGTTCATTTTCATTATTATTCTAACATTGTTAAATTATGTAAAATAATAACTATGAAAATGTTGATTACAACAATGAATATACATATTGATTATAACTCAAGAATATTGATTACAAGAATGAATCCCACAATGAATATTTAAATACCTATTATCATTTTCCAAAGATTCAATTGCATATACAATTCTGAAATCTATTGTAAAATTGTTGATTACAACAAACGACTTTGATTATAACCTATTGATTACAAGAATGAATCTAGGAAAATTTCATCAATAAATTAAATCTAGCATTTTTGAAGAACAAAAAGTATAGTTTAAACTTGAATTTGCTAATTTTACATCATGAAGGGAAGGGGCGTTAAAATGTAACATAGCACAAAGGCGCCTAATACCCACGGAGCGGCCCTGCGTTCTGGAAGTCGAAGAAAGTCTCGGTTGAAGGTCAGATCCAAAAGGGTGTCTAGTAAAGATACCTAGTAGATGAAGTCGAAACTGTAATAAAATATATAATGATCAAACTTATTCATTTACTATTTGTAGTCCTTGTTTACAAACACCGAAAGACAATTACTTGTAAAAAACAAACTATGTCGAGAATTAATTATTCGCTCAGATAAACAGACAAGTTGAAAACTAAGTACAGGGTTGCCAAGTCGAAGAAGGAACTAGATTCGTACAGCATTGTATTGTTTACAACACGACAAAGTCTGCCAGCAAAACGACAAGTTATATCTTCGGGCGACCGGAAGATACAAAAGACTCATAATTACTAATTAACTTAATTACAGAAGTGTTTTAGCAAACATCAGGTGGTGTCAAAGGTTCAGTTAATTAGACGGGGTGAGAGAACTTTTATTGCAAACTTTCTGCATTTGCGTTTGAGATTTTTAAAGAAGTCAATTTTATAATTAAAGAAGTCAGAAACCAGGTCTGCTGTTGAGTTTCAAAATGAGCCATACCTTTTTTGGTTTTGTTATGCATCAATGGGCTACTTGCGTATCAGTTTTTTATTTAATATTTTTGAAGAGACGATAAAAACTTGCTACCCATAGTTTTTCTTTTAGCAAAATTTTCATTAATTGGCCAGAAAAAAATTAATGAAATTTTGATATTTAAATTACCGCCATGTATGACGTAGAATTACGCCGAACCAATGAATGGCCGTAAAGCAATAACATCGGTACGTCCAATAGCAACGGCATGTGCGGGTAATTTAAACATGACAGATCATCTGTTTGACGTTTGAATAATAATTTGGAGGTGAATATTTTCGTTTGTCATTTTAATCTTGTACGAGTATAAGCTAAGTTAAAATCCTTCAAAATCCTGCTTAACAAATCGAAATACGTAATAAAAGTAACAGAAACCACGCAAATTGTAAATAATAAAGAAGAGAGACACAGTGACAGAAAAATGAACTGTCAAAATCAAATTAAGACTCGCACTCGCTCGCCATCTACAGGTTACATTCTTAAATATGCATTCCTTTCTCCAGTTCAAAATAATGACGTCAAAGAAAATCTTCTTTCTTAATTTATTAAAAAACATTTTTTTTTTAATAAAATTTATATTTTTCATTCGTTTTCAACTTTACTTTAGGTATTTAGTGATAGATATCAGATTTTCAGTACCACGCAAGTAGCCTATTGTCAAAGTAGTTATGTATTTTTTAATAAAATTTATATTTTTCATTCGTTTTCAACTTTACTTTAGGTATTTAGTGATAGATATCAGATTTTCAGTACCTCGCAAGTAGCCTATTGTCAAAGTAGTTATGTATTATTGTTTTGTAAAAAATATATAGGACTGTCAATTTGCTGTCAATAAAATAGATCAATATATCGTTCTAGTTTATCTACATATTGTACTAATTACAACAGTTCCTTCTGAGTTAAGTATTTGTGAGTTGTGTTTTGTGCTACAGAATTACTGCAGTGCCCAATTACCAATTACCGAATAAGCTGACTAGGCTGCAGCCTAGGGCGCACAGATTTTAGGGGCGCACAGTTTTGTCATTTTATTATAGTTTTTGGGGCGCTTTGATTTGGTTAGAGCTAAGACGACCTAAATCTAGTCTTGAGTATTATTGGTTTGTTTTAATAATAGTATATTCCGTAACTGCTTGTTAATTTTTAGTATATTTTTACCTCTCGATAAGCGAGGTATTGGATTCATGCTAAAATCGCATATCCAGATTTTAGTGAATAAGCACGTTTTAAGGTCCCTAGAATCCGATTATAACATTTTTACGATGATGTCCATATGTGTGTGTGGATGTTGGATCCACGATTTCTCAAATACTATAAGACTTAAGACATTTTTAACTACGGATTTCTCAATCTAACAATAATGGGAAGAGTTGATTAAGTTTTGATAACAATTGAACAACCGGAAGTAGTAGTTACAAGAAAAAAATCATCTAAATATTATTTATCGAAAATTTATGTAAATACTTATATTAAAGAACGTTAAATTCGTTATTCGATAAATATAAATTCATTATTATATCTTCTATGGATTTAGAGATAAAGAAATACATATAAAATAATTTGATGTAAAAAAATCTCAGATCAAACTACTTCAAGGCAAGAGATTCAAATGTTTGTAATTGACACATAAATGTCACTGTCAAAAATATGTGTACATCATTATAAAGATTATGAAAATTTAAAAAAGAATATACGTAAAAAAGAATAGAAAAGGAATTTGCGAAAAAATGACGAATATAAAGAAAAAGAAAAGGAAAGTAGAAAAAGAAAATTTCACGATATCGAATATAAAGAAAATGTATGTATTGTACATAATTTATATTAAAATATCCCATAGATTTTGCAAATATATGTGAGAATTATGTTGTAGTGAGACATGAATATATGTATTTGTATTTAAAAATATTTTTCGTTTTATGCGTACAACCAGGTAAAATATCTGGCGAGACGTTATGTATTGGCCACATCAGATTTTTATCTCTACATCACGGCTCTGCATTAACATATAAAAAAATCAAAAAATCGTGGAATACCCTATTGTGCACTTCCCGCACTGAACGGCAATATTTTTGGTTGGTACAGTACTTTTTCTGTCCTATCAGGAAACTGCTAACACTGCTAAAGCTTTATAAATCCCCAAACTTTAAGTCGCACTATAGACGTCATAATACGGGCATAATCTAACTCTCACATCCACATTTCTACTCAGGATAATGTCCTACAAATAGCATTCCGAGTTACGACTTATAAAACGGGCTTAGATCGATTGTATTCGTTATTCCCGGCTAGCACGCCTCACAAACGCTGGAAAAAACAGATTTCCACAAAGTCGGAATAAAAAACACATTAAAAAAGATAAATTCTTTGTAACCAATCCCATTGCTTGTAATCGGGGAGATTTTAC
The DNA here is from genome assembly GCA_963082715.1 of Harpalus rubripes. NCBI lineage: Eukaryota > Metazoa > Arthropoda > Insecta > Coleoptera > Carabidae > Harpalus > Harpalus rubripes. The sequence continues at coordinate 35,961,749 of OY720461.1, read as the reverse complement.
GTAAAAAAGGATCGAAGTTGTTGCTGACCGTACGAATTTACACATAAGGAAGATAAAGCCCTATGGTGGAATAAAATTATACTTACGTTAACATTTAAAAAAATCTGATGTGGCCAACACCAAACCTCCCGCTATTTAATTTTTATTAATTTAAATATACATACTTACATATTTAGTTATTGCGAAAAAATTAAGATCCATTTCATATAACTATGGTTCTATTTACTATTTTCTTTTTAAAACGTTACTATTATTAATTTGAAATGATTAGTTCTTTGACAGTGACATTTATCTGTCAGTTACATAAATTTGAGAAATGAACTGTGTAACCAAGGAGTTTTGCTTGTTTAAAGCGTAGGCTCCGGGATTAAAATTATAGATAATTTTATATATTTATCCATAAAATATATAGAAAAAGTATTTATGCAAATCTGTAGAAAATTTAATAATCTTTAATTTTTTTAATGACACAAATCTTGAAGAAATAACATTTGAACGTATTTTCGAAGAAAATCTACTTTGAGCATCAAGTAAAGTGTCATCCCGTTATCTAATATACACCAAAATCTAATGGTCTCTTCTCATATTAGAATAAGGTAGAAATACAAGGTTTCATAATTTTCTGAATGATAGTATTTGAGTTCGAGTGAAGGATCCACAGACACATACACCCAGACATCATCGTAAAAATGTTAAAATTCGATTCTAGGGACCTTAAAACGTGGTCATTTACCAAAATCTCGAAATGCGATTTTTAAGCACGATCCCTATACCTCCCTTACCTAGGGTAGCGGGAGGTAAACAGGTTTACGAATGTTTAAGTGCATTCACAAATGAAAATTAAGTTTAGATTTATGGTTTTTACTTTAGATATAAAGACTTTGGCCGCATATTATGTAATGACTCGATTCACACTTCAGACTTTAGGGTCTCTAAATCCAAATCATAAAGCTAAACATTGTAAGGTCCAAACTTTAGGTTTATGATTTAGTTTGACGTCAGAAATTTCACCAATGAGAACGAGTCTGAAATGATATAGGTATATACATCCATATTTATTTAGTATTCACTTGGTGGATTCGGCTTTTTAAACAAATGCGAGAAGAACATGGAGACTGTCATAGCTTAATTTCTGAATTATAACCAATAATGCCAAGCTAATGACAGTTTCACGGCGGTGTCTTGTTGAGTACTGCTCTACCGATATTTTAATCTTGTTTTTGAAGCATTTACACAGTTGTCTGTACATATAAAAACTAATTTTCAGGTAATTTAAACTTACATTTATGAATGACTTACTTAAACCTAAACAAAAACCATAAACCTAATTTTCATTTGTGAATGCACCTTTACATTGGAAATGTAAAGTTCACACTAAAATATAACAACCGTTTTTTGGATTATTTACGAGCAGCTTTCAATGAAAAAGGTCAGGGCAAGATGAGTGCCCAGTTCGGCTGTGGCTTTAACGAAATATAACACCCACCTTACACCCCAGATTTAGCTCCCAATACCTTCTACCTTTTCTCAAAACTGAAGAAAGGTCTTCGGGAATTTTTTTTTTTTTTTTGATTCTTCAATAACTATATGGTAAACAGGAATTTCAAAATTAATATCTGAGTACAAAGTACAAGATCTATTATGTGATTTAATTTTAAGTTAAATATGTATTCTCTGGTAACTCGTATGTATCAAAAATTTAGAATGTACATATTTAAAGTGTAAGCTTATAATACATTCATTCTGAAACTACTCGGCTATGGATTGTTTGTAATAATTTATAAGCATTTATAAATATTTTAAAATTCACTCTAAATTTTGTAATAAAAGTGATTGCATCAAATATACATACATAGTTAATGTATATTGTACATGAAATTTTGAAATTTGAAATCGTACATTATTGCTTTTATTTGATAACTATGAAAAACAAAACATTGTTTGTTGGTAAAATATAATACAAATAAAAATATACATAGTCATATTTTGATAAATCAAATACATAGAGAGTGTTGACCATGTTGACCATTTTAAATAAAAATGTTTCAATTAAAAGTAGTAGAGCTTAAAATTCTGCATCTGAATCAATAAGCAAAATTAATTTTAAATTGGTTTGTAACGCCAGAAATTAGGTAAGAAAATGTCGAAAATCACCCCAAAAATGGCAAATTATTTGAAGCATTTTTATCTAAAATAATTAGGGAAGCAGGAAATTATGAAAATATGATTTTTCAAGTTAAAACCCTATGTTCGATGTTCCGGTCACACCTGTAGGTATGTACACTATTATTCACGAAAGATGACTATTCGAGGTCTTTTGTTCGAAGAAAGAATACACATCACTTTATAGCAGTATATAGCTTAGCAACATTTTGTATTAGAAAGAGAAAGATTATTTGACCTATGTCTATTTAATTCATGTAGTGTGACAGATATACGTAAATAGTGGCATTACTTTCTAACACACTATAAATAATAATGACATATGTCGTAGAATTACAGTACTTAATTATCTACTACACTGCCCTCTGTGCTAATATTTACCCAGTGTCGTTGACGTTTAAATCAAATTATTATTCCATGGTTTATAAATTAAGAAGAAAAACAAAAGTGAAGAACATAATAAATCTTTCAGAAAGGCATTATTTAGAAAGAAAAATAATTTTTAAATGAATTATTCTTATTTTTTCAGTTAAAATGTTTCCAAAAATATTTCATGTTGCACGCCTATGCATACGAAATGCAATGAAGTTATCTGCAAGTAATATTATAATATCAGACGGCTCACAAATGACGAGGTCTGTTAGAAAAGTATCCGACCTTATTTTTTTGCGAAAACCTGATAGATTTGAATCAAGCGCGCTTGCATGAGCCGACCTTGAACCTTCGTGCGCATGCGTGAATTTTTTTCAAGTAAAATGCCATTTCCTGTTATCTGATTTACACCAAAATCTAATGGCTTTTTCCTATATTAAATAAGGTAAAAATCCAAGGTTTCAAAATTTTCTGAGTGATAGTATTTGGGTTAGAGCGGAGGATCCACACATACACACAGACATCATCGTGAAATGTTAAAATTGGATTCTAAGGGCCTTAAAACGGGTACCAAAATGTCGATATGTGATTTTTATAATGATCCCTATACCTTCTTCCTTACCAAGGGTAGCGGGAAGTAAAAATGTTAAAACAATTTTGTATACAACTTAATTTGGAACAACTTCGCACTCCACAGTTTTTGCCGTAAAACAGAGAGCCGGAAATTGCAAAAAAATAAAATCCCATGTTAAATCACTATGTTCGCACCTTAGGATCAACACCCTGTATATTGATTTTTTATTGATACCGCTCTTATGTTATTTATAAATTAGTAAATTATGACGACAAGTTCATTTGACATTGACATCTTTGACAATCTATCTTGCATTTTATCTGGAACGATGTACCTAGTAATTGTAACTAGTATCCATATAGTAATACGTTAATGACAGAACAGTAAATGTTGCATCTTAGCTGAAACTCACGACATAATATATATTATTAATTATTAAAAGTGCAAACTATATTTTACTAAAAGTCTATCGTTAACTGAAGGTTGATATAAAGGCTTATTAATGAACAAACTAAAATACAACAAGAGAAGAAACTTCTCAAAACTTTTCACTTCTAAATCAATAAAACGAGCGTCCAAAATGGCGTCCGAAAACAACAGCTATTTAGTTGCTCCGTTTTTCTCGTTACTTATAGCAACGATTAAGTCACCACCAGTGCCAACAATCGTAAAATCGAGGAAACAGAGTGTGCGTTGAAAGACAAAAAAATGCGTTTTATATCGGCTGCCATAATGATTTCTAGTCACGTTCGTGTTGCCAACCTTCGAAAAATACAGAAATATAAACCCCCTAGTTTCCCTTAACGCATAAATCGACAGTAGACGAGGAAAGAAAAACAAAACAAGGAAAGAAATATAGAAAAATTCACTAAGAATATTTTAAAATTCTTCCGACGTTTTTTGGCATCTAAACGAACTGTATTTCTTGTCTTTTCCGCGAATATGAATATATTTGTAGCGACGGCATTATGTTGTAAATTTTTCTGTATGGCGAAACTAAATTAGGAAGTTTCTTCGATATTGTTTGCAGGAATTTTAAGTAAACTCCAGAGGTGTTCAAATACACTAGGTCCTCCCATGAAAATAGCAGCCAGTAAATGAAATAAATATAGGACATGGCTAGAATCCCGACCGCGGGACCGTGTTCAAAAATTAAAGTCTCGAAGAGGCGTGGCGGAGCAAATGGGCCCGTCCAACTTTTTTTGAATTTTTTATATGTTACGAAGAATTTAAAAATAGAAATTCCGTATTTTTTGTTTTCTTGAAATTATGCTTAATAACGCCTAAAATAATTATTAAAGTTTTGGCGCGAAAGTTGTGACGTTAATGTCATTCCGTCATAAGTAGGGAGAACCGACATACGTTACCATTAATAATGGTAATATAATATACAATAAATGTTGCAAGAATAAAATACGTATCCATTACAAATTGTGATCAAAAATCTTTAGAGCTAATGGTAATAAATAAACGAGATAGTTACTATATCATTTCAAACTATATTTTTTGTTTGATTTACTTAATGAATAGGTATAGGAGTAGTGTAAATGATAATTTATGAAAAACTTCCAAAGTACATATTATACATAAATAAAAATCAGGTGAGTAAAATTAATAATTTTTGCTCGTTTTCATAATCAGATTAATCATTCGCTTTAATTAATGTGACTTTAAGACTTTCTTTAATATAATATTGAAGGTTATTGTACTCACCAAATGCCATTATTATAATTAAATAATATTTAAACTATTTTCTATTTATAAGTAAATACAACAATGACAGTATTGATTACAATAATCAAAGCATAGTTCATAATAAACAGTAATTCAACATTTCCGTTTCTATTTATTAAATGATTACAACAATGACAAGTATTGAGATTACAATAATTAATACAAATTATAATTTTATTTATTTAATAAGTAAATGTTCTTTTCATCTTAATAAGAAAATTACTCGGATATATTAAATATGTGCGTGTTAGAGTATATGTAAAACCAATAGCGAATTTATGAGCAAAATATGCATGGTCCACTGTACAGTGACATTTTCACAGGGTAACTGGACGACTGTAATGACGCTGACGTCACAACATGGCGATCGTTTTACGCTAAAATCTTTAATTACATTATTATAGGTATAAAAATACAAAATATATAGCAATTTTTATTTCATTTTCATTTATTTATATTCAAAATTCATATGCGACATGTAATTTCTAAAAAGTCGAAGACTTGGACGGGCCCATTAAATCATGATGAGGCGTGATTTAATAAAGCGGGGCCGTTGTTGAACACCTACTTAGCTTGGTATATTTCTCTAAAAACAACAACAAAAACCTATACCTAACGCACAAAACTCGACCTTAGTTTTCCAAGCATGAATTTTGTGTGTGTTAGACACATAGAACTAATAAATACTTCGTAAATGGAAGGAGCGTAGACAAGGATAGTCTGTGGTTAACATTGTACAATAAAGAGCGAGAACCACGTGACTGAGGTCTACTGTCGCTACAAATGTATTAGCGCTCTCGAAATTTCTTGTTTTATTTAAATATAATAAGAAAATTATTATAAATAAAGTATTAAGGATACTAAAAATTAAAATGGTTAAGGTGTGCTGTGCATATAATATAAGAAAATTTTTAATTTGATAATAAACTAGTTTAATAGTCATTGGCCAGTTAATAATATATTAATTTGCTTATTACACTATTAAAATACAAAAGTAACTAATAATTCATAAAATTATTTATTAAAAATCATTAGTTTTATTCATTTTATTCAACTTTTCCTGTTGCCTTACAGAGCGTACATGGTAGTCGTACCACGTGACTAAGGCCTGCGTTCTTCTATCGCACTCCCACTGCAGGACTTTGTGTATAGCTATATCTCTCGAATGTTAACCACATAGGACACTGTGTACGGCTATAGGCAAGACTCTATCCATATGTATTTATTAGATCAATGGTTAGACACGAAGTATAATATGTAAGGAGTGGACAAGAGGTTAGAAAAAACGTTACCCATAATGTAACAGGCGAGGGAAGAGAGAGATAGATATAGGTAGGCCGCGTTTACATACAAAGTTTGTTGTAATCAACAATTTTACAGTTATAGCTTGCAACATAACAATGCCAGAAAATTATCCGTTTAGCAGGATATTTATTTTACTTTAAATGGCGCAGATCGATGCCATCTATGTATGGGTAGTTCAAACATGTTGAAGTGAGTGTGCTATTAACTCACCAAATGGATATGTACAAAAATACATACAGAACATGAACGAACTTACTCGACTTACGCACTTCGACGAGTTCACCTAACCAGGGGCCCGATTCTTGAAATCATGCGAAATTTTCCGCACGCGACAAAATTCGTGTGGTTAGTTTCATGCACGAACAGTACTGTACATATGAGTGGTATTCTTGAATACCAAACGAAACTCGGCTGAAGCCTACGCATACTATTCTCGAAAGCAAGCGTACGTAGTATGTAGCAGCCAATCTAAACGAAACATTTATACCACGTGAATGCTTCATCATATAATTGTTTTTTAACTGTCACTGTCAACCTGTCAACCAAAGCTGTCAGCCATAGCTGTCAACGACGCTGTCATAAGCCATAAGTGTTGTAATTTTAATATTCAAAATTTATTATATATACATAATATATTTGATATAGTAGGTATTATTTTTCTTAGTTTGCAGTATATACGTACATAATATGGCAATATTAATATGCAAGTGTTATGTAATAATACTCTAATTTTGCTAACCATTTCAGATTTGGAATGCAAAGCTCGTTAAGAGGCACCTAAAATTCCTTTCTAACAATCCATTGCATCGTTTTATGAATGCACGAGCACACATTTGTAGAATATTATAACGATACTCAAGTGTATAGAGATTCTAAATTTATAATTGGCGTCACTATAAGATCATAAAACGTACCCGGAATTATATAAAAACATAATTTAATTTATATGATGTAAGTACTGATACACCAAACACAAGTAACAGTGATAGACACAGTTTCGTGTGCGAATGATACTTTCAAGTTATTCATACCCATGCGATGTAATTGCGCACGGAATAGTCGCCTACGACCACACAATTTCGTTTCAAGAATACCAATATGCAGTTCGCATGCGCATCTCTCCCACTTACGTATGCGAAAAATTTCAAGAATCGGGCCCCAGGGCAAGTTGTGCCCCGCATAAAGGCGCCTGACTTTGAGGGGCGCCGTTTCGAGACAGTAAAGTAGATAATAGTAAATTTTTATAAAATGGTATTCGTATTCGTAAAGATAAAATTACTATAAAACTTACAAATTAACGTGAAAGAAGTGAAAAATATAATTTTTTAATTTGTTTGCATTAGAGCTCTAGTTATAAGTAAAATAATTATCGTATCAATCGGTTCGTTATTATTCTAACATTGTTCTATTGAAATAATAACTATGAAAATGTTGATTACAACAATGAATATATTGATTATTACTCAAGAATGAATCCCACAATGAATCCAATATTTAAATCCTTATTATCATTTTGCAAAGGATTAAATGCATATACAATTCTGAAATCTGTTGTAAAATTCTTGAGTACAACAAACGATTTTGATTATAACCTATTGATTAGGAGAATGAATCTAGGAAAATTTCATCAATATAATAAATCTAGCATTTTTGAAGAACAAAAAGTATAGTTTAAACTTTAATTTGCAAATTTTACATCATGAGAGAAAGGGGCGCTAAAATGTAACAGCACAAAGGCGCCTAATACCCACGGAGCGGCCCTGCACCTAACACAGTATTTTAAATGTTTAATAGCAAACTACACTTAGTTTGAAATTTTGAGTAAATTCTTAACAAAGGATTTAAATGAACGAAATTAAATCTAATTCAATACCGAAAGCGGTCTGTTTGATTTAATTTTTAAACGATTTTCATCTGTTTGGAGATCTGGTTATAAACTATGAATGTTCATATCAGAACTCTGAATTTCCCATCAAATATTTATTGACGGTATTAATACATACATGAAAAAGGTTTTAAATTCGATGGATTTTGTGCCCATCACTTTTCAAATTTTAATAACGTTCTTGTTTGACAAAATTTAATATTACTGACGTTTTATAGTTTCATATTAAATATAATTTGACCTACATTTATTGGAATACCTTTCTATATAAAAATATATCTCATTTATTATTTTACCATATTTGTTTTTATTTTTGTTTACTATTCTCTAGAAGATAATAGTAATTAAAGTTATATTACTAGTATTATTAGTTGTGAATTTATTTTTTGTTTTATTAGTAACATTACCTCACATTAATATAAAACTTATGCTGTATGGAAGATCATTTAATACGCTTTAATATGAGCTGAAATTATTTAGAATTCATTTTGTGTTCTCAAACGATAAGTTCTAGAATGAAATGCATGAAACACTTAGAATCTCATACAACACTAAGAAACAAATTATGTGCAAATTAGTGCAAAGACCATAACTGCAATCTGTCAAAACTGTTTTTGACTGTGTTATACTCGCGATAGCAACCACCACAGCAACCACGTAAATATGCGCAATTTTTACCTCCCACTACCCTTGGTAAAGAAGGTATAGGGATCGTCTTAAAAATCGCATATCGAGATTTTGGTAAATGACTACATTTTAAGGCCCCTAGAATCCAATTTGGACATTTTCACGATGATGTCTGTGGGTATGTATGTATTTATGTGTGGATCCTCCGCTCTAACTCAAATACTATTATTCGGAAATTTTTGTAACCTTGTATTTCGACCTTGTTCTAATAAAGAAAGAACCTATTAGATTTTAGTGTAAATCGGATAATCGGAAATGGCTCTTTACTAGAAGCTCAAAATAGTTTTTCTTCGAAAAATGCCTTCAAATGTTATTTTTTCGAGATGTTATTATAAAAATTAAAGATTATTAAATTTTCTGCAGATTTGCATAAATACTTTTTCTGTATATTTTATGGATAAATTCATAAAATTATGTATAATAGGCCTGTTGCAAGAATTTTTATATGCCTTCTAAGTATTAAATTTAAAAAGATATTATTATTATTTAAATAGCCTTAAATTTGAAATATCACCAAATATCCATTAGATATTTTTTGCACGATCGGGTTATTTTTTATATTTACCGATAGTGTTTCCAAGACAGTAGGTCTTATTTACAAATTACTGAACGGTAAGTGATATGACTCACGTTAGTAAGTAATGTGCTTCACTTACCGTTCAGGAGGCGAGACGGTAAATAAATAAGAACAAAAATCAAAGCTTACTTCAAAAATGACAAATATTTTTTTTTTAATATGTCAAAATAATTTTCAAATCTTATTTTTCTTTTAAATTTTGTGCGTCGATCATGCAAAAAATAGTATGAGCATCACGAACGTTAAGGAATTACCGATCTCAGACAAAATTGGGACCTTCGCTTCGCTCAGTCCCCAAACATGGTCTTCGATCGGTAAACTGTACTTACCGTTCTTAATAGGTAATATACTATTACAATTAATTTTTGAAATTTGGATAATATTTTGAAAAAATCATGTGATCTGAACTAGAATGTGACGTTACAATACATACATCTTCATCGGCTCCAATTGGTCCCTTATAGTGTCAATTCTTGTGTTTTGTTACAAGTGTTATTATAAATATATTGTCAAAGTTGTCAAACAAGTGTTAAATTTTTGAGTTCGGTTCGTGTTAAATAATATAAAATGAGTAATTTACAGTATCGTATTGTGCCTTCTTGCAAAAATGCGCTAGAAACAAACCTACTATTGAATTTATAAATATGCCAAAAGATGCGAAGAAAAGAAAATTGTGGCTAGAAGCAGTAGGTCGAAGAGCTGATAGTTGGGTTTTTACATTTTATTTTACCTTAACTCTTTAACACACCTTATTTAAGCAACAGCAAAACAGTCTTTTCTGATATAAATTCAGCCATCATCCAGCTTTCGATTTTCGGTAAACTGTCCGACTTAGCTTGAGTGTATTCTGTATTAGCCATTATTACTCATTTATAATGGAAAATGTCAGCGTCAAGTGTCAAATTAGAAGTTTGTTATTAACATGGAACAAACTATCGCCTACGTTTATTTATCTAAATAACAAAAATAAACGTAAGTGATGGAAAAACAGTTTTTCTATTGGCTGTGAATGGCGTAATGTATGTGCTTCTACTACACAGGAGTGGGGGGGAGTTGTTTTTTATGACTATTTTGGCGCCAATATTCGTATTTAATTATTTATGAAAATAAGAACAAATTATTAAAAAAATAATTATTAATGCGAAAAATATTGCATAAACTTTTATTTAAAATACTTTTTGAAAAAACAGGCTCAAAAGCACAACTCCTTGATTACACTACATATCACCACATATCACAAATGTATGTAACTGACAGATAAATGTCACTGTCAAAGAACTAATCATTTCAAATAACGTAACAATTAGCAAATGTCAGACAAGAATTGGGGCATTGTTTAATGGTAAATGGTGGTTTGTGATATGTTATTTTATATTATAAATTCATATGTTTGTGATAGTAATTTTTCCCAATACATTTTATGTCTTTTAATTTAAATAAGTTAAGGGTCGTATTCAGTCACTTCTTAGAGAAATCTTAAATTTCATTCTCGTCAAATTACATTGTTGTAATCAACAATTCCATTGTTGTCATCAACTACAATAAATGTTTTCATTTTCCTCGTTTTGAAAATAAGATTAAACGTCAAGAATCTGTGACAAATGTTTGCGCTTTTGTTAAAATTTTTGTTCCATGGCACCAATGATTTTTGCAAAAATGTTATTGTTTTCGATTATTTTTATGGTTCCGAAAATTGAAACATTATAAACAATAGCATATTCAGATGCAATATTTTTATCTGTAGCAAAATCTTAATATAATTTTGCTCTAAAATAATTAGGGGTACAAATAACTGTACATTAAGATTTTACCATTGAAACCCCTATGCTGCGTCGTCCAAGTCACCATTCTGTATAGTTTCTAAAATTATTTTAAAGTTTGTCTCATCAAAAATGTCATAATGGTTGCCATTGTAGTTGTTAGAACACCCCATCTACATTCCAGGGAAAACATCTAACTTTGCCATTGTTGCCAACTTAACTCCTCTACGTCTACTTTGTGATAGTCACGTCACTCTAGTTCCGGATGCACTAAATGTCATGCAGAACGTTGTTAGAATAGAGGCAACGTTGCCGAACTTCTCGGATTTACTTAGCGGCGGTTAAAAGACTTTTTCCCATTTGCACTTGAGTGTCATAATGTCTGAAGTTGCCAACAAGAGTTTGCGCGCCTTCAAAGTAATAGGGAAAAGGAGAACTAAACACAAGAAGGATCCTAATGGGCGATAAACGAATTATATGAGGGATATTGATTAAGAGGTTTTTTAGTGCTACAGTTCGCTACATTAAAAGTTACAACTTGATGGACGATATTATTATTATAGACACTTCGTTTTTCGGATATTAATTTTATAGACATTTTTCAGATAAAATTGTTTTAAAATGGGGAGTCGACGAACCCTTATTTTTTAAAATTTACAGTAGAACTACGAGGGGCGTCCAGAAAATAAGAGTACTCAATTTTTAAAAATAGAAAAATCAATAAATTTACTATCTTAGACTGCCGGTCCGTTGCAGACTCTTGTAGACTGTTTATGCGATATTTATATCACTATGACTAGGTTTACACGTATGAGAAAAATTTACTTTGACTTGACTTTCAAAAGGCGACTTATGAAAAGCCAATTTAATGATGCGTTTACACATACGGGTCAAATCTACTTGACTTTACGTTTGTTACTTGTCCTTCACTCAACTTTGACTTTGACAGCAAAATAAAGTTTGGTTATAATACGTGTGATATAAGTTACCTATTTAACTATTATCATATAATCATAATTAAAGAAAAAAGGGATCGTAAACTACAGTTACTAAATGTAAGCACGGTATTTTTAAATAATATAACTATGCAGCAACAATATTGGATGCGAAATAGATTAAAAAATAATCGCATAAAATATTTTAAAATTCGAGAAATTTTTAAATTAATATATAAAACACAAAATTGTATAATTAAATATCCAATTACTAGGAATTTGTGGATGAAAACTAGATGTCACTGTTAGTAAAGTAAAGTATGTTTCGTTCGTTGGTTCATACGTCTTTTTAAAAGTCACTTATATGAGTCAAGTCTATTTTATTTTGGACTTGACTTTAGGAAGAAAAGTAATAGGCGAGAGTGTTTACACAACGGCAAAAGTCGCCTTTTGAAAGTCAAAGTCAAGTCAAAGTACTTTTTTGCTATACGTGTAAACATAGTCAATGACTAGGTTTACACTTATGAGAAAAATTTACTTTGACTTGACTTTCAAAAGGCGACTTATGAAAAGCCAATTTAATGGTGCGTTTACACATAAGGGTCAAATCTACTTGACTTTACGTTTGTTACTTGTCCTTCACTCAACTTTGACTTTGACAGCAAAATAAAGTTTGGTTATAATACGTGTGATATAAGTTACCTATTTAACTATTATCATATAATCATAATTAAAGAAAAAAGGGATAGTAAACTACAGTTACTAAATTTAAGCACGATATTTTTAAATAATATAACTATGCAGCAACAATATTGGATGCGAAATAGATTAAAAAATAATCGTAAAAAATATTTTAAAATATGTGAAAATTTTAAATTCAGGTATAAAACACAAAATTGTGTAATTAAAAAACCAATTACTAGAAAATTGTAGATGAAAACTAGATGTCACTGTTAGTAAAGTAAAGTATGTTTCGTTCGTTGGTTCACACGACTTTTTAAAAGTCACTTATATAAGTCAAGTCTATTCTATTTTGGACTTGACTTAAGGAAGAAAAGTAACAGGCGAGAGTGTTTACACAACGGCAAAAGTCGCCTTTTGAAAGTCAAAGTCAAGTCAAAGTACTTTTTTGCTATACGTGTAAACATAGTCTATATTTATATCACTATATACTTATATCACGTTCAACTGTCCGCCTACCGACCCCTATAGTGTATATATACTCAACTGACTCAGCAGCGTCTGTATATTCAACTGCTCGGACAGAAGTTACACCTTTCACCTCACTCTCTGTCTATTTATGTTACTAACTTTCTCCTTCCACAGCCTCAGTATCACCCAGGGACTCGAACCGAAAAAGTTTGGGGTTCGGTTACGGTTAACGGTTATTACATTAATAAAAATTCGGTTTCGGTTTCCGGTAACAGTTTTTTGAAAATATAATATCGTTTTTATTTTCGGTTAAATAAACAAATTAATTTCTTGGTTTTGATTTTGATTCCTCGTTTTACTAACAACTAGTACTAGTAGATATATTCGACTTGCGCGGAATACAAAATTCGAGAATTTGTAAGGCATTTTAAGTAAATTAATAAAGTTAGGTATTTTAATTTTAAGGTGTGATCTAAAAATTGGTTCAAAATGTAACTATAATATTAAAGTTCTTAAGCTTATTTATGCAACATACATTTCGTAAATTATTAAATTTTAATTTTATGTTTTAATAATAAGTCTATTTTAATAGTAATTTGTGAACTAAAAGTGTGATTGATTGAAAAAGTCTTAACAAATGAGTAATTTTTTAAAATTATAATTGCAAAAAATAAATGAAAAATGGAGTAGCCTTTTTATATTTTTAAAATAAAAAAATCTGATGTGGCCAGCACATTACCTTCCGTCAGTTCTATGTATTTTGTAAAAATGTCATACAGAAAGTTCCTTGCAAAAGATTATATTTCTTGTACATTACCTTAAGACAGTTGTATGTATTTTATAAAAATTCCATACCGAAAGTTTCTAACAAAAGATCCTATATTTCCAGTAAAATTATAACATACTGACAACTGCACTTGACACTGACACCTTTCAATCAGAATTTTCTTAATGTAGCAGCTGTTTTCAGAGTTATAGCGAAGCTGACTAATATATATGATATTTAATTTCTTTATAATTTTTTAACTCTATGTCCATTTAATATGAAGTATAAAATGCATTCAAATCGCATAGAGAATAAATAGTTCTTTAATATTTATAATAACATTAAATGTGAATAAATTATATTTAACACCGTTTTTTCAAGAAAAACTGTTAAAATCTTCAAATGAAGGTAATTCCGGTTGACCAATTATAACCAAAATCTAATCAGCTCTTCACATGGATGTAACGAAGAGGAATACGAAAGAATTATAATTTTTGGAATTGTAGTATTAGAGTTATCGCATTAGAAAATTTTGTCACACACAGACACACACACACACACACACACACACATACATACACACACACACACATACAGACATCATCGTAAAAATAGTAAAATCGTATTCTAGGGACCCTAAAACGTGCTTATTCATCAAAAACTCACCACCGAATTTTTTGACCAAAGACAATACCTTCCTTACCTAAAGGTGACGGAAGGTAAAAACTATTTATTATGAATTCGAAGGCATACAAAGTATGTCTATGAAAAAGATGCAGGGTAATAATAAATACCTAATACCTATTTTTAAATTTACGGTTTTAGTACCGATATTATTTCGGTTGGTTATGTTCAGGTATCGGTTACAGAATAAATTTATTTTTCGTATCAGTTTTCGGTTTCCATATTTGAAGAAATAAAATATAGGTTTCGGTTTTCGGTTACGGTTTCATAAAAAGTCAAATATCGGTGCGGTTTTCGGTTACGGTTTCGTTACGGTTCGGTTCCCTGGTATCACACATATCTTCCACAGCCTCAGTATCACCGACTTTCCGTATGCCACAATTCTTCAACACCAATGCCGAGTATTAGCTTCCACTTGCCGTTACTGGCCCCATATACCTAACTTCACAATACTCGTCAACACTACCGAGTATTCACTTCCACAGCTATCCCAATATACCAGTAACTTCCCGACTCGCCGTTACTGTCCTTGTACACTATAGCTTCCCTATATACTTGTCAACACTACTGAATATTAAAATCCATAGCTATCCCAGTATACCAGTAACTTCCAGAGTACCTACTACACTCGACACTATACTGCATACGCTCACCACGGTACTGCTGTGCTTCACTAACACTGTATACTGTATGTGAATGTCTCTATATGTCTCTCCATATAACTCACTCCAGAGCATAGCTGCGTCCCTTTTATACACCTGCCATTAACTTCCAGAGAGCTCTAGAATGTGCGGCTGCATAATAACAATGAACACAAAAGGTTTAGGCGACCAGAAGTAATTAAACACGTCGCGGCTTGTTTGTACGTAGCCCGGCTGCTAGCGCGATTGCGTTATCGCTATACTTAGACGCTTGTTCAGCGTAGCAGCGAAACTCACACGTTACAATATAAAAAGTATTGCAACACATATTTTTATGTATATGTAAAAGTAATAAAAGGAATTACTTTTATTGCGTATTGTATCGGTCGTAAACCGAAATATACATACAGAACCATACTACGCCTTATCTACATATCCCTCAGATAATAAAATAAGAATAAGAAACCGATCATCCAATAAATCTGTCTATTTCAAAAATCTGATTCTTGACTTTACTTCGAATTTACGTCAAGGGGTCATAAATTTAAGACTCTTTTATATCCTAAATTTCAAAGGGGATATAAAGCGAAGTCTTATACTAAAATGTGGAAAATATTCTTCGATAGACTGTAAAATGCTGTAATATTTAATATGAAACATAAGGGACAGCAAAAAATTTGAGAGAAGGATGTAATTTCAGCCCGAGAAAAACAAATGGTAATTTTGTGAGAAATATGACGTCAACAAATTAATAAATGCTGCTTCCACGTTCCAATACAGCGAATGTACCACCCGCTGAAAAACTTTCAGAGATATTATTTCAGGGGTTCCAAACCTTTTTACCTTCCGTCACCTTTAGGTAAGGTTTGGTCAAAAAAATCGGTGGTTAGTTTTTAATGAATAAGAACGTTTTTACTATTTATACGATGATGGCCCACTTTATATTTCTCCAATTTGTTTTCCCTTCTAATAAACCTATGTTTATCAGCCTTGTCGAATCCATTGCTTACAAAAGATGTTGACCTCAAAAATAAAATAATTTTAACGTGGCACCCAAAAAAATATATTGATCGATACAAATTTTGTGTTACTTCTGTGTAGTTTAACTTATTGCATATCTGGGCCCATAACCTATTGGGATATTTCAAAGAATGCACAGTAACACAATTTGTAAATACTATTTTATTAGAACAAGTATAGTGAATGTGACTCAACGAAAAGATATTTTTTATAAACATTGAAAAAGCAAAACAAGTGACACGTATTTCTAGATCTTAAATTAAACTAAAAATATAATCTAGAAATACTTTTGTTATTAAATAATAAGATATGTTAATATAAATATTAACATCAACAGTCTGTATGTATATTTGGATGTATGGATGGATGTATGTATGTATGTGTGTGACGATTCTTTCGGATCACATAACTCCAATACCACCTTTACAAAAATTATAATTTTTGCGTATTCCTCTTCTTTACATCCATATGAAGACCTGATTATATTTTGCATATAATTGGTCGACTGGAAGCACCCTAATTTAAAGATTTGAACCATTTTTCTTTTAAACATCATTTTTTCATATTTAATGTTATTATAAATATTAAAGAATATTTTATTCTCTATACGATTTGATTACTTTATATTCAATGGATGTAGATTTAAAAATTATAAAGAATTTAAATTTCATAAAGCAGCCAGCTGTGCTATAATCAGCTATAATATCCCGAGGACATTGATAATTACGAAATAATTTTATCACAGTTACCGAAAGCGCGTTGCTTGGTAACCGCCCGACGCCGAAGGCGGAGGGATGTTACCTAAAAGCAACGTGCTTGAGGAAGTTGTGATAAAATTATAAGTATTTATCAATGATCGAGGGGTATTCGGTGAGAAAATTTTTTGCAATTTTGATTATTAAATTTTCGAATAGTTTGTATTTAGCAGAATTTTTATAATTATAAAATCACCCAATAGATGTCAGTAGTAGCTATGAATAAGTTCAACGTCAACTGTGTAACGATAATAAAATTGACATTGACACGAGAAGACAAGACACGTCCAGTTTTATTATTCAAACGTTTAATAGTAATAATTTTATTAATTGAACCGTTATTTTCACTGAAATACCGTGAAAATGACATTTTCAAATTAAAACAATTAATCTTTAATTATCTGTCAAAAAGTGTTTGTTACTTAGCAACTTAGTGACAGAAGTGTTAATTGTCCTAGGGTAATTATCAGTGTAAGTTTGCTTTGATTGGTTACTTTCGCACACGTGATCAAAAATACAGGGATTCAATTGGATAATTTTTTAACAAAAAATTTTCATAGAAACATCTACTATATTAAAAAAATTCTGATTGACAGATGTCAGTGACAAGTGTAATTGACATAGTATGTTTGTGTTATAATTTTACTGGAAATATAGAAACTTTCTGTATGGAATTTCTCGACATGGTGGCTGAGCGGATATCGCAAATCTCGTAGCTCGCAGTGACGTCACCCGAACCATGTTCCGTGCGTTCGATTCCCGGCGGCCGACAATGTGTGATTTGTCGTAAAAAATAAATACAGCTATAAGCTGGCCACTTATACATCTTAAATAAATGTAGCAATGGCTGAAATCCAACCGGCGAGTACGGTAGTGGTTGAATACTGCGGCTCGGTGAGTCCGGTTGAAGGGTAAACGGCGACAGCTGCATTTAAGCCCTAAATAGAATAAAATAGAATTTGTACAAAATACATAGAACTGACGTAAGGTAATATACTGGTAATATGGAACCTTTTGCAAGAAACTTATGTGTGGAATTTGTACAAAAAACATAAAACTGACGGAAGACAATGTGCTGGCCACATCAGATTTTTTTACATAAAATTAGAATGCTATAAAAAAAGTACGTGAAAATTTAGTTTGTGTTGACATTTATGATCAATTACAAGAACAAAATATTTACTACTTTTGGTCAGAGCACTCTAATTCTATGTAATAAAAATAACATTTATTCATTATTTCCTTTCGTGGCACTCTTATTATAGCCATATTTTAATCAAATTAATATAAAACTTTGCATTCATTCAATATATGTTCTCATTTAAAATTAAAAACTTAGGTCCCGTATTTTGAGAACCATTGGTCGAAAAAAAAATCATTTTTCTTTTTTTAAATATGTCTTGTGAAATAGAATTTTTTTGCAGATTTAACCGTCTTTGTAGTTCTAATAGTTCTCGATATAGCAATGGTGACCCATTTAAAATGAACAATCTGTATACTCTTAATATTATGCTTTGCTATGGTTATATTTCGTATTATTTTCTTCGTACGACGTACGACCTTGTACGACATTTGCAGAGCATCGAACTAGATTCATCCTGTCTTCAACAAGTATTACGTATCAGTGTTGTTGGTTGCCAAGCAAGGTTATGTAACCATGCGTAATTTTATATTTTACATGTTCAATGTATATAATAGGTAATTTTATACTAACTATATAGGTCAAAATATCATATTATGTAATTTGATATTTTGTTCAAAATATACATACACATAGGAATAGCAAAGTTTATTTGGTTAGTTAATATTTCATAACGATTATTATAACCCATTTCTGGGTGTACCAATCTTCTAAACGTAAATTATAGTTTATCACGCTTTACTTCAAACGAAGTCTATCATTAAAGGTGGATTTATGCAGCCTACTTTTTCTTTTTCTTTTACTTTATAAAAGTTAAATGGTTGTTAATATATGTACTGCTTTATGTGCACACTTTTAATTTTACTTTAAGACCTTATGTTGACCAACATTCAACTTAAGACCGTCAGGGCCGCTCCGTAGGTGCCTTTGTGCAAAGTAATATTTTAGCGCACGCTCCCTACTCCCCATGATTTAAAATTTGCAAAATAAAGTTGAAACTATACTTTTTATTCTTCAAAAATTATTATATTGATGATATTTTCTTAGATTCATTATTGTAATCAATAGAATAATCAAAATCGTTTGTTGTAATCAACAATTTTACAGTAGTTTGCAATATAACAATGAGAGAAAATTCTTCTTTTACTTTTTAATTTTTAATAACAAATAAGGGAGATCGAATATCGGTAGAAAATAAAAATAAAATTATTTCACTAAGATTTCAGAATTGTATGTAAATTATAAAACATTTGATCCTCGCAAAATGCTAGTAGGTATTTAAATATTGGATTCATTGCGGGATTCATTCTTGTAATCAATATTCTTGAGTTATAATGAATATATTCATTGTTGTAATCAACAGTTTCACAGTTATTATTATTTCAATATAACCATGCTAGAATAATAACGAATCGATTGGTGCGATAATTATTTTACTTATAACTAAAGCTCTAATGCAAACAAATTAAAAAATATTTTGTTCACTTTTATCACGTTAATTTGTAAGTTGTATACTAATTTTGTCTTTACGAATAAGTGCATTTTATAAAAATTCACTCAAAGCTTATGATACTGTCTGGAGACTATATATTATAAAAGCACTAAAGGAATACAATCTAGACGGAAATATCCTCAATTATATCAACAACTTCTTAACAGAAAGGAAATTTAGAGTATTATATAATGGTTATTTATCAGAAGAAAAGACGCAAGAAAACGGGACTCCACAAGGAGAAATATTGAGTGTTACTCTATTTTTAATAGCCATGAACAAAATAACCGAATACATTCCTAACCATATAAACGTATCACTATTTGCTGACGACCTTGCAGTCTACCACAAAAATAAAAACACCCATACATTAAAACAAGAACTCCAGCATACTACAAATCGACTACAAGAATGGTCCAGAAGTACGGGTCTACAGTTCTCAGAAGCAAAAACAAAAATGATGTTTTTTACAAAGCTAACTAGGCCTGTCGTAAAACCCATCATAAAGATAAATAACAAAAAAATCGAATATGTGACTACAATCAAATTCCTTGGACTGACATTAGACCCACGCCTTACTTGGAAACAACATATACAGCAACTAAAACAGGACTGCTACAGAGGACTAAACCTTATCAAATGTCTTTGCAATAACAAATGGGGAGCGCACAAAGACATTCTACTTCGATTATATTTAATATTTATAAGATCAAAAATAGACTACAGTGCTATTGTCTATCAAACAGCAACAAAAAATATCCTGAAAATCTTGGAACCAATACAGAACACAGCAATTAGATTATCCATAGGAGCATACAGAACTAGCCCAGTCACAAGTATGTTATGTGAATCTGGGGTTATCCCTCTAGAATTACGTAGAAACCAACTTACTATGTCCTACATACTGAAACTTGCAAAAAACCCAAAAAACCCTGCATTCAAATACATTTTCAAAAAACAACAGAACCGAACCACACCATTATCCAACACACCTCTCCAACAAAAAATTTGTGACATCCTCATAAACCTACAAATAAACCTACCTGACCTTGAGAAACAATACACAGACAATATAGTACCATGGAGAAAGAAACTACCCGATTATATCCTGGAACTAACTGAAATTAAAAAATCCGACACAACAAAAGAACAAATAAAACAAGAATATGATAAAATACTAAACCAAAAACAACACGACCAAATAATATTCACGGATGGATCAAAAACCCAAGAAGGAACAGGAGGAGCAGTAGTAATGAATGACAGAAGAATTAAAATCCATTTACCAACTGAAACATCAATTTTCACTGCTGAAGCTTATAGTATACTGACTGCACTACAAGAAATAAGAAAAGAACAGCAAAGAGATCACGAATATATAATTTGCACTGACGCCCTATCCGTTATTAAAGAAACAAAAAACATATATAATAAACAAAAAACAATACAAAAAATACAAGAAGAAATCCACCACATCAACGAAAGAAACAGAATTAGTATAATGTGGATACCATCACACATAGGCATTAAGGAAAATGAAACGGCAGACTTAGAGGCTAAAGAAGCAATACGTGAAGAGAAGACACTAATACCAGTACCAGTCCAAGACTTCCTGAAAATAATCAAATCCAAAATAAATAAGAAATGGGACGAAATATGGAACAATACAATAGGAAATAAACTCAGAAATATAAAGCCAGACACATCCAAATGGACAAACGTTAACAATAGAATAGACCAAACAAAAATCACAAGACTGAGAATAGGACATACAAATCTAACTCATAAATACATTCTACAAAAAACAGAAGCCGAAAAGTGTACCACATGCAACACTCAGATCACTATCGAACACATACTAATTCAATGCCCGAAATACACCACACAGAGAGTCAAAAACATCATCCGACCGACATTAGCAGAGGCCCTTGGGAACGAAATCAACAACCTAAACAACACTATAAATTTCTGCGAAGAGATCAACATACTTAAACTTATTTAAATTTCAATTATATGTAAATAATTAATGTATTACACATCATATTGTACCGGGTACTAATAACCACAGTAGTTGATGTACCGTTACTCTTAAATAAAAAATAAAAAAAAAAAATTCACTATTATTTGCTTTACTGTCTTGAAACGGTGCCCCTCACAGTCAGGCGCCTTTGTGCGGGCCACAACTTGCCCACCCGCACGGAACGACCCTGAATACCGTCAAAGTAAAAGAATATCACAACTGCGCATGAGTTCCACTTCACAAACGTCAACGTGTTGTGTATTTGTTTTTGTGTGTAGGTTGTAGGTTATGCAAACAAAAAATCAGTAAAAAACAAGATTGTATATTATAAGATTTATTTCAAAAATATTCCCACATAATGATACAACAGATACTTTATTCAAGGATAAAGTGGCCAAAAATAATGTTTGGAAAAGTATAGCGTCTATATTAAATGAAACTATTATTATATTTACTTACTGTATGCACAAATTATTACATTCTTGTCCATTTTAACAGTATATATTTATCTATTTACATTTGCGACTATATGCCAGAAAAATCACATCTGCGCATGGGTATTGAATGCTTTAAATTAGCTGCATAAAGTACCAAACTTAAAGTAACAGTAAAAGCGAAAAGAAAAATAAAAAGTAAAATAAATAGTAGAGTGCATAAATCCACCTTAACAATTCGCGTTGAAAATTTGAAATCTGTATAAAATTCTCTATCAAATCATGTCATGTAAGATTAATGACAAATTTTGAGAACCCCTGCTTTCATGACGTCAAAAACTGAGAAAGTATTGGCAAGCAAATGGAAAAAGTCGCGAAATGAATTCATAATCTTAAAGAAATAATAAATAAAAACGTGGCTTATCAAAACAGCACGCAGTTTTTGTCCCTCAGGGTATCTGAGATATTTTAATACACAAATAATAATAGAAGATGTCCCGAACAGCGAAAAGAACAACTGAAAATGACAAATGAATAAAGTTTCCACTTCCAGTGTTGTAAATATCCACAGCCTTCTGTATTTAAAACAGAACTTTCCAAGCTGAATATGTTTTTTCGGCATTTCCCTCGTTGTAAATTAAAAGAAAAGTGTTTTTCCTTTTTCCAACTTGGCCGGTTGTCGCAGACACATTTTAACACAGTTAGTTGTTGGGAGGTTTTAAAAAGAAAGTTTTGAAAAATTCCCTGCATATTGTTCCAATTAAACAACAAACATTGCAGGCAGGCCAACTAGATGCGGATGCTGGAAATTATGTAGATGATACTTTCGTATTTGCATCATGAGTTTGCGAGTGGTTTTAATGGTTAGGTTGGTACGCCTGCTGCTCAGGTCTTCTTAGCATTTTTGTTTCGCCAAGGTAACCAAAAGGAAGGAAATTGTTTCATTTACAAATATTTTCATTGAATTCATTAAAACAAAACATTATGGCTACTACCTTTTGAATTACAAATAGCATGTTTACAGGAATAATAGAAATGTTTATATGAAACTAAAATGTTAAACATTTGATTTTAAACAAGCTTATTTATTTATGTATTAATTAATTAATTAATTTATTTGTTTATTTGTTTGTTTGTTTAACAGACATTTTAACCGTGGTTTAACCAGAGATCTAAGTATATATATATATATATATATATATATATATATATATATATATATATATATATATATATATATATATATATATATATACATAGTGTGTGTACATAGGGGATTAACATGGGAAATCAGTTTTTTGCAATTTCCTGCTCGCCTAATTATTTTAAGCAAAAACGCGTCAAATAAAAGTTTTAGGGCATAAAATTCTGCATCTAAATCAAACAGAATTACCTTTGCATGCTTTGTAACGACAGAAATTAAATATGAAAATGTCGAAAAATACGTTGAAAATATCAACAGCCATGGAATTGAACAAAAAATAAATAAATGCTTGACGTTTTATCAAATTGTCAGAAACGTCAAATGAGTTAACTTACGTTGTGACAGATAAAACGTCAAGCATTTATTAATTTTTTGTTCAATTCCATGGCTGTCGATATTTTCAACGTAATTTTCGAGATTTTCATAATTAATTAATCGTTACAAAGCATGTAAAGGTAATTTTGTTTATTGATTTAGATGCAGAATTTTATGCCCTAAAACTTTTATTTGACGCGTTTTTGCTTAAAATAATTAGGCGAGCAGGAAATTGCAAAGAACTGATTTCCCATGTTAATCTCCTATGTACACCTTTAAGACAGACACACGGTATATATATATATATATATATATATATATATATATATATATATATATATATATATATATATATAAAATAAAACAATTAACTAAAACAATTGTAACTATTATTATTAAACGAAATAATATTTTTTTGTCATAATAATACAAAAAATAAGAATAAGGAACACAAGCCACAGTCATGGCTCACTATACTCTCTCCAATTAGGTGTATAAAAAAGTGCCCGCCATTTTAATTTTTAATAATGTAACATATGGATTATTTTACATGATTGTAAAGCAAATTTGATGCACTTTTCAAATTTGTAAAAAAATATAGTATGTTCCATTTGAAATTTCAAAGTAGATATTAATTACTCATAAACCGGAAGTGGTATCAGGAATGTCCATCCGTCATCAAGTAGCTTACATGTTCCTGTATAAATCATGTTATATGAAAAAATTGCCAACTTAATAAATAAGTGAGATATTTGCTGGGTCCATTAAAATATAACACCCTATATATATATATATATATATATATATATATATATATATATATATATATATATATATATATATATATATATATATATATATATATATATATATATATAGAGTGTTTCAAAAATACTGTAAAAAATTAAGGACACATAGTACTGACCAAAATGAGTAAAAATCTTATTCAACATGGGTCCAAACTTCCATAGTTTCCGAAATTTGAGGCAGTGAAAAATGAGTTTTTACGGGGTTTACATCTGCTATCTCGAAAACTATAAGAGTTACGACTTTTATTAAATGGGATTTTTTGTTTACCTTACAGAGGTCATCTTAAATGTGCTTTTGTTTTTTTTTATCAAATAATTGTAATTGTAAGTTAAATGTTGTGGCGACCTTGGCTGATATTTAATTTTCAAATAACTTCGTAACTATTAGAAATTGAGAAAAACGTTTCATATAAAATTTTATTGTTTTTTTTACTTCCTTGTACGAAGTAAAGGAAGTATTGTAATCGCGAAAAATTTCGGTTTTGAGATTTCAACGGAAATATCCATTTTGACCATCCCTGAATTCATTGTGGCTAATTTCGTCGTGACGTCTGTATGTATAACTTAAAAACGGTAAGCCGTAGAAAGTTGAAATTTTGTATTTAGGACTGCTATAACATCTAGTTGTGCACCTCCCTTTTTGGTCATTACATAGTTTCTAGAAATGGTACTTTATTTGAAGCCTATAATAGATTTTAATGAAAAACTATCTTAAAATATAATTAAACACTTTCCAAATTTGGTATATAAGACTTTTTTGTCAATTGGAATAACATAGTGGATTTTGGTTAAAACAGGCTAACCGGAAGTGGCGTATTACCTGAAGGTGTTAACAGTTTTTCTTAAATAAAATGGTTTCATTTTGATTTTAGAAATAATTGCTTCAAATAAAAATTTTAGAGAATTAAATTCTGTGTCTAGCACATCAAGTATTATTAAATTAGCCCTTTGTATAAGCGAGATATGTATATTGAAAACTTATATAATTTTTGGTTTTTGTAATGAAGCTTGCTATGGATTAGGACAAAAAATAACAAAAAAATAAAAAATAGACGCTAATGTCAAATTACGTCAAATATGTGCTATTATATACTTGGGTCTATACTTCATATTGGTCTTGTGTACAAGGAAGTCGTGTGGTGTCTACATTAGATTTTTTATAGTCTGTTTATTGACAGACAAAATTTTGTTCGATCACTATCATTGTCTGTTTTTTTCGATTTTTCGCTTTTCTCGGAAACAGTTGAAGATCAGTCCTGTGTTGATTAAGCTTTTTTTACTTATTTTGGTTAGTACTATATGCCCTTAATTTTTTTTACAGTTTTTTGAAACACCCTGTATGTATGTATGTATATATATATATATATATATATATACATGTCTACCATATTTCCCAGAATATAATCATATAATATTACATACATATTTGCATGTGTACCTAAAATTAACATTATATACTTTACTTATTCTTATTTTTTTCTATTGTTTATAAACAATTGGTTTTTATTATTATTTTTATTAATTATTATTATTATTATTATTATTATTATTATTCTTCTTTGTGTTGTGTTTTCATTTGTGTTCATTTATAGTAGTGTTTTTAAGTGATATAAGGACTTGACACTGACAAGAAATTTATATTTCGCCCGGAACAAAATTTTAATTGGTTTGGTAAGCATTATTTTATTTTATTTTTATTATATTGGAACAAAATTTAAACATTTAAACAGGGTTTAGTTTACACTCATTTCGTTAAAATATTTTTGATTTGTTTTAAATTTTGTTTCACTTTTACTAAATTCAGTTTTTAAGAAAATTAAATGAGTTCAAATCCCTTAGGGCCAGTTTTATAATCTCTGGTCAGAATTTTAATTGTAAGATAAATAAATGTGTTGACCCCAATGACCATATTGTTATTTGATAGTTCATTTTGATTTAATTTGGTTATTTAACAGTTAAAATTTTAACCAGAGATTGTAAAATTGGCCCTACGTCATATAAGTTTTTTATCGCTCAGAAAAGTTATATAGTGTATTAAGTATTAAGAACGGTAAGGACAGTTTACCGATCGAAAACAATGTTCGAAGGTCCCAATTTTGTCTGAGATCGGTAATTCCTTAACGTTCGTGATGTTTATACTATTTTTTGCACGATCGACGCACAAAATTTAAAAAAAAAACAAGATTTGAAAATTATTTTGACATATTAAATTTTTTTATTTGTCATTTTTGAAGTAAGCTTTGATTTTTGTTTTTATTTATTTACCGGTTTCAGGATATTATTCCATTGTTTACATGTACAAAAGTAGGCTGGTAACTAAGTAATATCTATATCTGTATGGTAATATTATTACCATACTGACTTGTCATTAACAGTCTACAAAATGAAATTAAAATAGAATGAAAATATAATGTTCTTCATTAATACATACAGATAACGTTAGCCTATCGTTCTAAATACAGTCTACTTTATTCTAAAGTAATAAACATGAGAAATAAAGCACATAATTTGAGTATTTTGTCATATTGACATATGTCAAAATAATTGTTCTGTTAACCAAAGCAATCTAAAAGTAGCATTAATGTGAAAATTTCAAAAAATGATATTTATCAATAGTGGAGGAGACGTATTGTCAGTAGAGGTCATCTGACTTACCGTTAGAGAATGATTTTTTATATATAACATGTTAAAGTTATAAACTATGTATCCAAAAAGTTAAAAAGGACAAGAATATTATTACCATATTGCTGATGATGGAGAAAATGTTATCTCCGAAACGTTCGATTCATGACAAATAATAATAAAAAAAATATTTGTTTAAATAATCGTCAACTTTAATTTCATACTTTGGATTCCTAAGGCTGTTTCCAATTCCCATTTATCAATATTGTTATAATTTTCTGAAACCGATAAACTATTGAACAAACCACGGATGTTATTAATCATAACAAGCCTTAGATGTCTTAAAATCCTCGCTCTACTTACATCTGCGGCAGTTATGATGTGCATAACATCCCTAGGTATGTTAATAGCTATTACCGTCTCGCCTCCTGAACGGTAAGTGAAGCACATCACTTACCGACGTGAGTCACATCACTTATCGTTCAGTAATTTGTAAATAAGACCTACTGTCTTGGAAACGCTATCGGTAAATATAAAAAATAACCCGATCATGCAAAAAAATTATTTTCATCATTTGTGATTAAGCTGGAACTAAAATTTTGAGTAAATACTACCAGTCATTGTTTTTATAACGAAACTTGAATAATAATTAAATGAATGTTTTAATTATATTTTGAAACAAACAGAGTAGTTTATTATTAAAACAAATAACAAAACATTACCACAATAATAACTGTTTATTGTTTTTGCAAAATATACAGACATTATTTTATAATTAACAAAAAACAATCAAAACATCCCTAGCAAACACGAGCAAAACATGCTAACCCATTTCTCTTTTTTAGGTTATGGCAGCATTGCTCCCCGCTCGACACTGGGAAAAGCAGTTACAATGGGCTACGCCATCTTGGGAATCCCCCTCACTCTTCTCTACCTCTCGAGCGTCGGTTCTCTTCTCAGCCACGTGGCACGTGGCGTATTTTCCCGCGCTTTATGTTGCTGTCTTTGTTCAAACTGTGGATACTGTTGCTACGATGAAAAGCGCATGGCGGAAAAGGAAAGAAAAATGAAGAAGAAGAGGCAACAGTTGGAATTGCAACAACAGTTGGCACTGCAAGAACCATTTTATGTTAGATCTAATTCTGGATTTACGTCGAGTACGACTTCTACGCATAATAATCTTCACAGTCCTGTAAGGGATGTCAAGGAATCTGATAGTTTGAGTTGTACAGATAATGAATCAAAGACATCCATGCATGGTTTGAGTATACTAGCACCTATTTTATTGTGTTTGATAATTATGTTTTGTTATATTTGTGTCGGGGCATTTGCTCTGTACAAATTAGAAAATTGGTCACTTTTGGATGGTTTTTATTTTTGTTTTATGAGTCTAACCACTGTTGGTTTTGGCGATATGGTGCCAGGAGCCGGACCAAATGGTACAATAACAGATGAATCATCTGCAACCATATGGTTCTGCTCTATGTATATCATGTCTGGTATGGCATTAACAGCTATGTGTTTCAATGTAGTTCACGATGAACTTATTCATAGACTAAAACATCAAGAACGAGGTGTCAAAAAAGCCAGCTCAGCTAGTTTCACTGACGATTTGACTTCTGATCCTTACAATATGACATCATGACAATTTCACTGTTCGGGTGGAAAACACCCCAGCAATTTATATAACAGAAATATGACCGAGGAAACTTTGCTGAGTACCGGAACACCTACATCCCTGGTGGATTTAGGTACTCATGAGTTGGTACCAGTGAATTCTAAAATGCCGGAAGTGCTGGAAGGCCCTGTGATGACTGGGGTATACACCCTTCCGGAAGAACCGGAAATAGAAGAGAATGGAGAAGAAAATACTGAGATGTAAATTTGTGTTGGACTGTTAGTGTTTTATGTAGTTTTAACATATCATTCAAACGATATCGACTGACTTTCAATTTAGCATTTGTTTTTAATCCGACGGGTTATTCTAGGGACCTCTTTACAATTCTGTGAAATGTGTGACATATAAATCAAAATCATTCGTGTGTATAAATATTTTCCTTTTGTAAAGAGAATTTGCTTGTTGGTTTATTGTAAAAATGACAATAAATATCTAAATTCGACCTTTGAACATTTTTACAACAATATGTAACTAAACTTGTATCTATTTAGTTTGTTTCAACTCAATTTATAATTACAAACATACTTTAATGTCCGCCAAAAAAATACTGAATACAGGCCTGTAAATTACTGTAAATATATTCAATGCAAACTTGTTTTTTTAACTAATGGAGTCCTGCATTCTGATTCTTTTATTATTTTATTTTATTTTGGAATCAAAACTTGTTTATCCGCTCTCAAAAACGGGCGCAGTTTGGCTTTTATCGCCCGAGAGCTTATAAAGTTGCCAAGCAACAAATATTCAAACGTCAAAATCGTCGTTTTTAGATAAATGTCAGACAACATAATAAATTCGTTAAATCACATTTTTTTAACACCGCTGCTCGTAAAATGATTCGTATCCTTTCTCTTATACGTCTTTTCATTTTTCTGGAACCAACTTGCTCTGCGCAGCGTCAAATTCATTCGATATTTCTTTTGATTAATCGATATCTTCCATTTTCATTTGACACTAAATTAAAATTTGTTATAAATAAACAATATAGATGGAAACCTCAGCATACTTAAAATTCACGACTCCAGCACAACGATACCGAATAAATACTCATTGAATCCTTGAATTTCGAGAACCAAAATAAAATAAAACGATGTATGTACCACGGGCATAATCAAGATTATATCACTACGCGTCGAGCTTTAAACATTCCCCCGTGCTACAATCTTTTGATTATGCCCTTAATACATAAATAACTATTAAATTAAAGTATTTTTTTTATTTTGAAGCAGTTCGTAATATTAAAAAATCTTAATAGGGCTGTTGCAAGAATTTTTATATGCCTTCTAGGTATTAAATTTAAAAAGATATCATTATTTAAATAGCATCAAATTTGAAAATATCCCCAAATATCCATTAGATATTTTACAATTAATTTTTGAAATTTAGATATTTTGAAAAAGTCAAGTGATCTGAAACAAAATGTGACGTCACAACACATGCATCTTCATCGGCTCCAATTGGTCCCTTATAATGTCAATTCATTGTGTTTTGTTACAAGTGTTATGATAAATATATTGTCAAAGTTGTCAAACAAGTGTCAAATTTTTGAGTTTGGTTCGTGTTAGATAATACAAAATTCAATATAAAATGAGTAATTTACAGTATCATATTGTGCCTTCTTGCAAAAATGCACAAGGAACAAACCTACTATTGAATTTATAAATATGTCAAAAGATGCGAAGAAAAGAAAATTGTGGCTGGAAGCAGTAGGTCGAAGAACTGATGGTTGGAATTTTACATTTTATTTTACCTTAACTCTTTAACACACATTTCGGCAACAGTAAAATAGTCGTTTTCTGATACAAATTCAACCATCATCCAGCTTACGATTTTCGGTAAACTGTCCGACTTAGCTTGAGTGTATTCTGTATTAGCCATTATTACTCATTTATAATGGAAAATGTCAGCGTCAAATGTCAAATTAGAAGTTTGTTATTAACATGTGACAAACTATCGCCTACATTTATTTATCTAAATAACAAAAATAAATGTAGGTGATGGAAAAACTGTTTTTCTATTGGCTGAGCGGGGGTTGTTTTTCATGACTATTTTTGGCGCCAATATTCGTATTTAATTATTTACGAAAATAACAAATTATTAAAAAATATAATAATAAGAAAAATATTGCATAAACTTGCATTTAATGGGGTCTCGTGGCCGCGTGCCTGAGTGTCTGGTCGCGAATCTGGGGAACCGGGTTCGATCCCGACCGACGCCAAATATATCAAATTTTAAAATGGCACAAAATTGACCCCTGTGGTGCACTCTCCACGCCAGCAATGAGTGCCCGTGAGGTGACGCCTGGTAAACGCCCGCACGGTACAAATATGTCATCATCATTACCGATATCTGCGAACAAAGCAGATTGGCACACCCAGCAATGGGTAATATGCCGTGATGATATATTTTTTAATTTTTTTTTAACTCATTTAAAATACTTTTTGAAAAATGTGAAACAGGCTCATTGTTTTTGGTTGAACTGCATTTGATTTTTAATGTCAACATGACGTCACGCCGACACCTACAACTATTAGATAATACATAGCTGACTCGTCCGCCATATTGGTGCCAAAATCAATGCAGTAAATTATGAAATAAAAGTGCTTGCAAAAGTTTATGTACTAACTATTTTTCATAATTAAATATAACTTCCATATTTGCCATATTATACTTATTTAAAATAATAAAACAAGAAAAAATACGGTTCGTTAAATTTTTTGAGGTTAGAGAAAAATATATGAATTGCATAAGTACCTGTAAAAATTATAACCATTTCTCAAATGATTTGCACAGTTTGGAGCAGAACAATCCGTTATCATGGATAATTTCTATGATTAATAATACTGTAACATTGATATTGAATGATTTAAGTGGCTCCAAATGGTGGACGAGTCAGCTGTAATTTGTCTAGTAACTATAGCGACACCTATTGCTATATCTTTCTCTCACACAAGCTCAATAGTAGACAACGAGGGAAAGGTAGCTCTAATGTGACGTCACAGTGACACTGACAACAAACCTCAAATATCTCACAAAGTAATTATTAAAAAATCTGATGTGGCCAACACAATACCTCCCGCCATTTAATTTTTATTAGTTCAAATATACATACTAACATATTTACTTATACTGAAAACTATATTATGTCTCATTCCATATATAACTATGGTTCTATTTATTATTTTCTTTTTAAAACGTTCCTATTATTAATTTGAAATGATTAGTTCTTCGACAGTGACATTTATCTATCTGTTACATACATTTGAGATATGAACTGTGTAACCAAGTAGTTGTGTTTGTTTAAAGCGTAGATTCCGGGATTTAAATGATATGTAATTTTATAAATTTATCCATAAAATATATAGAAAAAGTATTAATGCAAATTAGTAGAAAATTTAATAATCTTTAATTTTTATAATAACATAAATTTTGAAAAAATAACATTCAAAGATATTTTTCGGAGAAAAACTACTTTGAGCTTCAAGTAAAGTGCCATTTCCGGTTATCTAATTTGCACCAAAATCTAATGGCTTTGTTCCATATTAGAATGAGGTAGGAATACAAGAGAAATATTCGTTTTCCGGAAATGGACTGTGTCATATTTTGAGTCAGAACTCAACGTTTCGCCCGCAGTCGTATGGGGCATCTTCAGGAGCAAGGGGGATAGTACTGTCTTAAACAAGGTTACCCGACGAGTCAACCACTCTACAGGCCGAGTTTAAGCAACAAGAGGGAGAGACTCAGTTTACAGGTCGGGTAACCTTGTAAACGGAGTCTCCCCCTCTTGTTGCTTAAACTCGGCCTCTAGCGTGGTTGACACGTCGGGTAACCTTGTTTAAGACAGTACTATCCCCCTTGCTCCTGAAGATGCCCCAGACGACTGCGGGCGAAACGTTGAGTTCTGACTCAAAATATGACACAGTCCATTCCCGGAAAACGAATATTTCTCATGACTAAGACTGTGGAAGCCTACGCAATTAGAAATACAAGGTTTCAAAATTTTGTGAATGATAGTATTTGAGTTAAGATCCACACACACACATACACACATACATTATCGTGAAAATGTTAAAATTGGATTCTAGGGACCTTAAAACGTGGACATTTACCAAAATCTCGATATGCGATTTTTAGCACGATCCCTATAACTCCCTTACCAAGGGTAGCGGGATGTAAAAATTGTTTTTTTTTATTTTAATCGCTATTTATTTAGTAATACTTTAAGTATAAAGTGTACATTTTATTATTTTTTATTATGGTGCAGGACCCCAGTAACTAATGAATAATTTGAGACTGAACCAAACTCCGGAGAAATAAATACTACTGAATATCAAATATGAAATGTATACTTGTTTGTAACTGCAAATTCTCTTTAAATTATAACTTACAACACACGAATTATACTACTGTAATTAAAGAATTATTTTATAAATTCTAAATATTGCTAACTGTATAGATAATACACGTCTTTAAGTGGAAACGAACTGATATTGTTACTCCATTGTTAAGCACAATTTCTAATTTCTTTATAGCTAATGGACGATGTTAAACTATCAACTAGGCACTTGTAATAAATATTCTAATATCAGAAACCTATTTGTATGTACTATTTACGATAATAGCATTCGTGTTTTAAAATTATAAACGGGTGTTTAGTTGGATAATCATTTTGTACATAAAACACAATCCCATATACGTCTCGAAGATTCTTTTTACACAAGTTTTATCTTTTTAAGTCTTATAGAAAGAACTATTGATTTGTGGATAGTTTAATGTTTGTGTATATCTGTAAAAAGTCGTTTAATATACACGAAATTACTATTTGTTGTTGTTTATTCCCTATTCCCGTTTTTATTTTATTTATGATCACATTATTTTGAACGTACTATAGCTGAAATTCGTGCCACATTTGATGCAGTGTCGCCAACACAGTAACAAGTATTGCCGTGGTAACAAGTTGTTTATTTGGATTGTTTTGTACATAAAATGTCAAATTGTATGACATATGTGTTTGATTTAAAATAATACATCAATTTATTGTGCCACTCTTGCAGAATTTGTGATATTTACAGTGGAGGTTATACTTGGTACATAGCATTGGCAACACTGACTTGTCTCTTCTTTCGATTTTCCGTCATATACGTCTAGTCCTCAAACAACATATGTTCAGTACGGTGCAAAAGCAAACTCGGCCCGGCCATCTTTATATTACAAACATTTTGTTTTGTGAATTAGAAGCTAAATTATATTTGTAATTAATGTCAGAACCACAGTCAGCACTCTTATTAAGAAAACAGCTAGCGGGTAAGTCATTTCGTATTTTATTTGACATTTTCACTGTGGTTTTGTGTAGACAATGGAAGAAATACTTCAACGAGCCAGTGAAACGACCTCGCTTAAAGCGATCGCCTTTTAGATTACATTTATACCATGCATATATCCAAAAATAACTTTACGGATTAGCCACGTGCTTCACTGTTTTATATTTTGCATTTTCGATTGCTTTGCACAGTTTAATATCTCCACAATTTGCGTAGGAAAATCGATTGCATTATTTTTCTTTATACTTGGGCTTTTTATTTTTTTATTATTACTTAGGGCATTCACACACCTTCTTTGGTCAGACTTCTAAATTAAAACAAAAATTGAGCACTTGCCCACCTTTGTTTTATTTTAGTAAAACCAAGATATGTTATTTCCCTGTTCGGAAATCATATTTTCTTAGAATCATTCCACATGGAGTGATTCATTCGGCAGGCACATTTTTAACCACACTTTTTACACGCAGCCCTTATTTCAAAGAATTCTATAAATGTGTTGAGTATATTTTAATTAATTAATAACAAATTAATATTTTATGTACCGGCAATTAACCAAACTTATTTCTAATGGCTGATAAGTAACTATTACACTTAAAAGGTGATCATTGTAAAGTCTAACATTTTTTCTCATTTCAGAGTTGAACAAGAACCCTGTCGAGGGTTTTTCGGCTGGCCTTATTGATGACAATGACATATATAGATGGGAAGTTCTTATTATTGGTCCACCAGATACGTTGTAGTAAGTATTTTACAATATGTTACATTGTTACTATTATTATTAATGCCTGTGTGTTTGTCTAGTGAGGGCGGGTTTTTCAAATGCCACCTGCATTTTCCCAAAGAATATCCTTTGAGGCCACCTAGGATGAAATTTATTACAGAAATTTGGCATCCAAATAGTAAGTTTGATTATATTTTTATCTATACACGAAAACATACATTCGAAAACTGTGTTTCTAACAAGTTTTGGTTTCATATCTCTTTGATTAATTTTACTCTTGATTTATTCTATTTTGTGTTGTATTATTTGTCTATTAAATATTGGAAAATATGAAATTAATTAATGTTGAATATTTAACGTACTAATTTCTTAAGTTTATGCGAAAGATTAAATCCCAAATTATGAATATATAACCTGATTATAGTCATTTATTAAGTTAATTATAATACAGATTACTAATTTATATTCTATACTAACAGCAGAAAATTATTTCAATAATTATTGGTAGGGTGTTTTATTTGTCTAATTTTTCTAATCTCAATTAACTTTCCTGAATTTATTTAGAAAATTATTCTTACTTTACTACATCATTATACATTGATAATATAAAATAGATATAAATGCAAACATTCCATGACACCAAAGAAAATCGGCTGAGGAATGTTAAATGTTCTCAGAATTTCTGTAAAGCGACACTACGACTAAAATTAGAAATATTCTACTATGTTTGCAAGTATTATTAAATTAAATTGAGAAAAAAAAAATATAATTGTATTTTAAAAATTAATAATTCATTTCTATGGGGTCTCATGGCCGCATACCTGAGTGTCAGGTCGCGAATCTGGAGAACCGGATTCGATTCCGACCGACACCAAATATTTCAAATTTTAAATGGCACAAAATTGACCCCTGTGGTGCACTCTCCACGCCAGAAATGAATGCCCGTGAGCTGACGCCTGGTAAGCGCCCCCACGGTGCAAATATGTCATCATCATTATCGAAATCTGCGTACAAAGCAGACTGGCACATCCAGCAATGGGTAATAAGCCGTGATGATATATTTATTTTAATAACACATTTCAAATATTTTTACATAAATTTGAGATAGTTCAGAAAGGTATTACATAGTTTTTTGCTGTAATTATCAATCGTAAACATTAATTCGAGTCACTACTAGTCTTTTACATTATTCTTTTATGAATGAAATTACAAATATTGCTATTTTTTTTAATTGTATAAATTTATACTTACACACCAGACGTTCTCTTAAGAGCCCATCTGCATTTTATCGTATTTTTGCCACTGTTTACCTTTACCTTCTTTAAAATTTTAAATAATAACAGATTTCGTGTTTATTATAGTCGATATTATTCGAGATTTCTTCTCAAATCGTAACATATTATATTATGTAATTGTTAAGTTGAATATAATACAGTGTTTATTTTGTGTTTAAAAAATATTTATACAAGTTATAATAGGGTTTTCCAACGGCTTTTGAAGAAATAAGTATTGTAATATAAATTATATTAATATAAAATAAAAATAATGATAAATAAATTAATGTTCAAAACAGTCGCCTAATGACGCCACAACCCTAACAAGGTCACACAACGCATCATTTAATTGGATGGTGTTTGTGCGCATGCCTGGCTTTCACCGTGAATTATTTTTGTTGACGTTCTGAGGTTAAATACACGTGTGTAACAAGAAAACTGTGGTTAACTTACGCGTTTAATGGGCTACTTGCGTGCTTTAATATTTTTAAAGAGACGATAAAAACTTGCTACCCATATTTTTTCTTTTGGCAAAATTTTCATTAATTGGCCAGAATAAAATTAATGAAATTTTAATATTTAAATTACCGCCATGTATGACGTAGAATTACGCCGAACCAATGAATGGTCGTAAAGCAATAACATCGGTACGTCCAATAGCAACGGCATGTGCGGGTAATTTATACATGACAGATCATCTGTTTGACGTTTGAATAATAGTTTGGAGATTAATATTTTCGTTTGTCATCTTGTTCGAGTATAAGCTAAGTTAAAATCCTTCAAAATCCTGCTTAACAAATCGAAATACGTAATAAAAGAGAAACAGAAACCACGCAAATTGTAAATAATAAAGAAGAGAGGCAGTGACAAAAAATGAACTAATGTCAAAATCAAATTTAAAGTCGCACTCGCTCGCCATCTACAGGTTACATTCTTAAATATGCGTCCCTTTCTCCAGTTCAAAATAATGACGCCAAAGAAAATATTCTTTCTTAATTTATTAAAAACATATTTTTTTTAAATAAAATTTATATTTTTACATATGTTTTCAACTTTACTTTACGTATTTAGTGATAGATATCAGATTTTCAGTACCACGCAAGTAGCCTATGCATTTTAAAAATTAATAATCCATTTCAAATATTTTTAAATAAATTTGTGATAGTTCAGAAAGGTATTACATAGTTTTTTGCTGTAATTATCAATCGTAAACATTAATTCTAGTCACTAATAGTCTTTCACATTATTCTTTTATAAAAGAATAACAAATATTGCTATTTTTTTAATTCTTGTATAAATTTATACATTTACTTACACAACAGAAGTCCTCTCAAGCCTTCATGTACATTTTATCATATTTTTGCCACTGTTTACCTTTACCTTCTGTAAAATTTTAAATAGTAACAGATTTCGTGTTTATTATAGTCGGTATTATTCGAGATTTCTTCTCAAATCGTGACATATTATATATCTAATTGTTAAGATGAATATAATACGAGTACAGTGTTTATTTTGTGTTTAAAAAATATTTATACAAGTTATAATAGGGTTTTCCAACGGCTTTTGAAGAAATAAGTATTGCATATAAATTATATTAATATAAGATAAAAATAATGATAAATAAATATTCAAAACGGTCTGCAAATGACGCCACAACCCTGTTTGTGCGCATACCTGGCTTTTACCGCGATTTATTTTTGTTGACGATCAGAGGTTAAATACACGTCTGTAACAAGAAAACTTGTTAAACTTACGCGTTTAATTAAAAATACATACGTTTAATTTTACCGCGCTACATTTTTGTAGCTAAATTCAGTAGACACAATTGTTTCTATGTCATAGTTCAGCAAGTTCTCTCTCTTGCTGGGGTTGTGACGTCACGGGATGACGTCATGGCAAATTGTAAATTTCTTTTGCATCTTTCTTCCGTACTATAAATATTTATGTAAAATAAAATAATATGGGCTGATAAAATTAACATATAAAAAAAATTAAAAATCGTGGAAAACCCTATTGACGAGTTACCGGTTTCGAACAAGGAATGAACAAGTATATTTAATGAAGACTTCGGTTTATGGCTCCATATTGTTCGATTCCGGGCGCGTCACATTGTGAGCAACATTTTGTTTTATTAACCGATGGATAAAATAAAATATCGAACAGAACACTTTGAGGAAGAATCAGGCCCGTGGAGAGCCGTTACGGGCCCTGGGTCAAAATCAAACTACCGGGCCCTAGCCCCCTTACCCCCCCCCCCCCCCCCAAAAAGAATCCGGCATACAATAAAAACATAAAAAATTTAGAATCAATTCAGAAAAAGTTCATAAATATGTTAAAATATAAATTCCCTTTTGATAAAGTAAATTATCTCGAAATCTTAAATGAATTAAATCTTCAAACATTAGAAAAGAGAAGAACTATTGCTGATATGCTCTTGTTGTATAAAGTCCTTAATAATCTCTTGGATAATTTCAATATTATTAATTTATTAAATTTTCACGTTC
Source organism: Harpalus rubripes (assembly GCA_963082715.1). NCBI lineage: Eukaryota > Metazoa > Arthropoda > Insecta > Coleoptera > Carabidae > Harpalus > Harpalus rubripes. The sequence continues at coordinate 35,923,207 of OY720461.1, read as the reverse complement.
CACAATCCAACACAAGGAATAAAAGTTTGTTCTACATACCAAAATGTAATACAAATAATTATAAAAATAGTCCTTTAAACAGAATTATGGAAGTATATAACAAAGATTACCAGCACATAGATATTTTTTCTTTGTCTATAAATAAATTCAAAAATGCGTTAAATTGTTAATAAACTTAGATAGTTAGATTTAATGATTGAATCATAATATTGTACAATATTTTTGTTAATTTGTATTATTTATAGTGGAAACCTATTATTGGTTATACTGTTGGTTTCCCTAATATTAATAAATAAATAAATAAATTATACTTTTCATGTAAAATATTTTCAATATTTTATTCTTCAAGGTAACATAAAATAAAAACAAAATATTCATTGTCTAGGATTTTCAAAAATTAAATAAAAATTATGACCAGAAAGAATTATACCTATACTTAAATAAATAATAATATAAAAACACCACCAGCAACATAAATTAAGTACACATGAAAAAATACAAAAGGTGCATAATAAAACAGGTACTTATATGAGTATGGTACTGTACAAAATCAACATTAGTTTGGAACTATTTAAAGAAACTTTGCACTTCTAATTTTAAAGAAATACACAATAATAATCTTCTCTCGTAAACTCTGCTGTCACTCGCTTTTTTTACCTAATATTATTATTTTATATTTTTATTAAAGGATTTTAACAGTACAAAAATTTATGTAAAAGTGGTAGCGCCGGGCCCTATCGGGCCCGGGCCCTGGGGTTTCTGCCCCGTCTGCCCCCCCCTCTCGTCAGGCCTGGGAAGAATAACTCGAAGACTTCGATATATGGCGCCGTATCGTACGATTCCGGTCGCGTCACATTGTAAGAAACAATTTTACGTTTTATTAAACGATGGATCCAAAAATGAAATTTCAAACTGAACACTTTGAAGAAGAATAACTTCCACAGTCGCACAATGAACAGTTTTGAAAATTGTGAATCCATTCAAAACTTCAAGAACCTTTATATTCGTAAAAATTAATGATGCCCACACAAAATTCACTAAACACAACTGTTTCTATCTCAAAGTTCATCAAGCTTTCTCTCTTGCTGGGGTTGTGACGTCACGGGATGACGTCATGGCAAATTGAAAATTTCTCTTGCATTTTCTTCGGTACTATAAATTTTTATGAAAGTAAAAATATGGGCGGATAATTTTATCTACAAATTAACATATAAAAAAATAAAAAAATCGTGGAAAACCCTTTTGACGGCTTACCGGTTTCCAACAAGGAATGAAGAAGTATATTTAATGAAGACTTCGGTTTATGGCTCCATATTGTTCGATTCCGGGCGCGTCACATTGTGAACAACATTTTGTTTTATTAAACGATGGATAAAATCAAATTTCGAACTGAACACTTTGAGGAAGAATAACTCGAAGACATCGATATATGGCACCGTATCGTACGATTCCGGTTGCGTCACATTGTAAGAAATAATTTTACGTTTTATTAAACGATGGAGTACGTTCCGCGCGGTCGAAATCCCAGCTGGTCGAAATGTATCCCCACCACTTTGTCCGTTCTACAGAAATTCAAATATTTCCACGCCGTCGAATCCCACCCGGTCGAAATGTTACACGATACAAATCCCTCGCCCCCGTACCGCTCTCTTTATCGATCGTATTGCATTCTAACAATCTATGCTTCGTGGTAGTTCCGCGTCAAAGATAATATCTTAAAAAGAAATTTTAAAACATATTATATTATTATACAACGAACTATTTAATGAATGAAGCAGGAAAATAATTTACCTATCCAGCTTAAGTAAACATGATAATTTACTAGTTATTTAATATTATAAAATAATAAAATTTATTTTCAAGTAGACAAGTATGTGTAGATACATCAAGTTACCGTTATTGTCAAAATATGCAGAGTGGAAGAAAATATATTTTGAAATAAAAGCAACATAAGATTTATAATAACCACAGTAATATATAATTTTACAACTGAAATAAAGAATGAACTGCTTATTCACATAATATGACAGCTAATCTAAAATGGCGGACCAGAAATATCAATAATTTTACTTAAAATGTATAGGTAAATTCTTTTCCTGCTTCATTCATTAAATAGTTTATTGTATAATATGTATTTGTTTTTTTAAATATATTATCTTTGACGCGAAACTACCACGAAGCATAGATTGTTAGAATGCAATACGATCGATAAAGAGAGCGGTACGGGAGCGAGGAATTTGTATCTTGTAACATTTCGACCGGGTGGGATTCGACGGCGTGGAAATATTTGAATTTCTGTAGAACGGACAAATTGGTGGGGGTACATTTCGACCACGTGGAATTTCGACCGCGTGGAATTCGACCGCGCGGTATGCTTCGTTCCACAGTCGCACAATAAATCCATTCAAAATTTCAAGAACTTTATATTCATAAAAATTAATGATGCCCACACAAGCACACATCCTCAATGAGAACATACCAGCTTAATATTTACGAAGAAATAAAACTAAGAAATTAAATGAAGCTTGCCACCTCGAAAAATCCTATACATAATAAGATATCTTATTAATAAACAATGTCCTCAGTTGATAAAAACGGAGACGTTTGCATATCGATCCTTCATGAGCCCGGAGATGATAAATTCGGATACGAGAAGGCTTCAGAAAGGTGGTTACCTGTACATACTGTGGAAACGATACTCATATCTGTCATCTCGATGCTAGCAGATCCCAACGATGAATCACCAGCTAATGTTGATGCTGCCGTAAGTCATTACTCCTTCTATTGCATGTTTTCTCAATGTCAAGCACTTTTCACTTGTATCTACTCAGCAATTTCAACAAATTTTAGTCTTGCAACGCGATTGAATAACGGTTTTATATTTTTTCGAACCGGTTTTTATGTATTGTATAAGGGGAAGATTCTAAAGGATTAATGTAAAAAAATGTGGAGTCTTTATCTTTTTATTTATAAAGAGCTTTCTAAACTTGTATTCTGGCGAGCCAAATTATTTTGGTATTCGTTATTCGCTTAATCTTTTTTAATTCATTTCTATCTTTATTTTTCTACTATATTTGTTTTTGTCTAATGTCTATTTTGTCTACTTGAAATTGGAGAAACTCTTAACATTATTAATAAATATAAAGTATATTGTGCCGAGATTTCAATTTGGTATGGTATAAAAAACACTTATCGCTACTCTTATGTATAATTTTATATTAATCAACAAAAATAGATGCGTTTTTGTCAGATTTTTACAGTTTTACTTATTATTCCATTTTTTTCCTTGACTTAATTGACATATCCTTAATTGAATTAAAGATATCTTAAATTTAATTTCAGATATATACAGGGTGAGTCTGGGAAGACGCCCCCCCCCTTTAACTTTTTTATTATAAGTAATAGAAAAAAATAGCTCATAAAAGTTTTATTATTTTACATATACTATTTGATGGCAGATGTAGATATTTTTTATAAAGTCAGGTTTTTAAATAGCAATCAATTCAAATGGCAACCGCCATTTTTTTTTCTCTTTTCAACGATGTATTATTTTTATTAATGTATTTGAAAAATTTCGAGAAAAATGAGATAATTTAGAATCATATCAATTAATTCGTTCTTCGTAAACATTTCAAAATGTTTTTTTTTTTGTTTACAAAATAAGTTAAATTAAGTAACAAACAAATGTATACTTTTTTGACATTAATTTAAGTGTTTTACATTGTTACGTTTTGTTTATTTTCACATAGCCACCTATAATATTTGTTTAAAAATTATTTCTAATATTTCTAAATTATCATTTTTCTCGAAATTTTTCAAATACATTAATAAAAAATAATACATCGTTGAAAAGAGAAAAAAATGGCGGTTTCTATTTTATTAAAATAATTATAGGTTGCCATTTGAAAAATAAAAGTTGATAGTCGTAACTTGTAAACCTGACTTTATAAAAAATATCTACATCTGCCATCAAATAGTATATGTAAAATAATAAAACTGAGCCATTTTTTCTATTACTTATAATAAAAAAGTTAGAAGGGGGGGGCGTCTTCCCAGACTCACCTGTATAATTTTATATTAATCAACAAAAATAGATGCGTTTTTGACAGATTTTTAAGACTTACAGATTTGAACAGAAGCGACCCATTAATTTAACTATTTAAAAATTCTGTAAATTTCTTCCTAATCACCCCAAAAATTTATATACCCAATATTGAGCATTTGCAATTCAAAATTTTTGAAATACTGCTTGAATTTATTGTCGTGAAACTTCTTAAAACTTGGAAATTATATCCATACTATTGAGAGCCCGTGAGGTGATGCCTGCCGTCAACGGTACATTCATCTGCGAATAAAAATTCAGATTGGCACATCCAGAAATGGGTTGATATATTTATTTATTTTTATTTGTTAAGAGTTTTTCTTGGGTTTTTCCTGTGGGTATAGTAGTACGAGAATGATTTGAAATGTTATCTGCCTAGCCATGATGGGAAATAATTGAATGTCAAATAATTGTTTAGTAGACTTTGTCCTTTGTATCATCCTCAATTGATTCCCGATTTGTTGTCGAGAACTTTACGAGTATAATGTTGTTTCATTTTACTCATTTTCTTTGCAAAAACTACTCTTATTACGAACCCAGTTTTATAAAGCGTTAAAAACAACGTTTAACCTTATAAGGGGCCTATTCTCTAACTCAGTGGTTAATTTTTTTTAAGCAATCAAGTATATTGACATGTAACAAAAAATGATTTTTTAAATAATTGCGTAGGCTTCCACAGTCTGAGTCATGAGAAATATTCGTTTTCCGGGAATAGACTGTCATATTTTGAGTCAACTCAACGTTTCGCCCGCAGTCGTATCGGGCATCTTCAGGAGCAAGGGGGATAGTACTGTCTTAAACAAGGTTACCCGACGTGTCAACCACGCTACAGGCCGAGTTTAAGTCGGGTAACCTTGTAAACTGAGTCTCCCCCTCTTGTTGCTTAAACTCGGCCTCTAGGTAACCTTGTTTAAGACAGTACTATCCCCCTTGCTCCTGAAGATGCCCCATACGACTGCGGGCGAAACGTTGAGTTCTGACCCAAAATATGACAGTCCATTCCCGGAAAACGAATATTTCTCAAGGATTTTTTAGTTGTCAAATCAATATCTATTGGATAAAAATTTTAACCAGTGGTTAAAAATTAACCACTAAGCTACAGAATAGGCCCGTAAGAATATAATATGAAAACGCAATCAAAATAGCGCTTTTATTTTAATAGTATTTTCGTAATACGGGCCTTTGAATTTAAATCATTAAGAAAGTCAACAAATATTGTAACATTAACTTGGCAGAATAACATTTACAATCACCTTGGTATAGTCAGAATAATTTAAGTATGACACTGTCCCTGCTTGCGTTTACATTGAATGTCAACGCGCCATTATTTGCGCCGCTCTGTTGAAGTAAAGACATGCATTGAATGGATTTCCTATGTACCTATATAGTAAAATAATTTTTTATCCTACATGTATTGAAAATAACATTTTACTAGGTGTGCGCGCGCACGAAAGTGGACATTTGCATAGCTAACTTTAGATAATTTTAAGGATTCTATTTATATTTACTATATATTCAGTAAATAATAGGACAAATTAGCTAAGATTGTTAAAAATGTTTATTTATGTTTTGTTCTTATTCTATTTCTAATTCTGGTAATTAATTTCACGAATTTCATTGATATTCACAGAGCAAGAAAAAACATTAGTTTATTAGTTTGATTTAAACAATTAAATCTCCATGAATTAAATTTTAAATAGTTTAAATTGAATATGGATTCCTTTAGATAATGAAGTATTAGATGAGAATAAACTCTTTTTAACTCCAGAAGAAGTAAAACAGACAACCCCACGAAGTAATCTTAAATTTGTTTGCAAATAAATCAAAACATAGGTATGAAATACAGTACAATTTATTTATGGACTGTTTGTTTAAAGCTTAACAGACATTTTTTGTTGTTGTTTGTATATCTCTAGTAGTAGTTCTTTTTCGATACATGATTTAATTTGAAGTTAAGTTAGATGTCAAAATTTTCTGGTCCTCAAGAAATATCCAGCTCCGACTTTTATGGGAATGAAAACTGTAATTCCAGAAATAAAAAAATAATATTTATGTTAAAGGAATTGTAAGATTGTTTTACTGGACAGAGTAGGCAGGGAATCCATTCAATACATGTCTTCATTTCAACAGAGCGGTGCAAAAAATGGCACGGTGGCATTCAATGTAAAAGCAAGCAGTGACCGTTCTGTGTCGCCTTGTCATATTACTTGACTAGATGCGTAAAGCCCTCCGCTGTAAAGTACAGAGCGGGCAATTCGTCAAACCCCAGCGCAATAAAACTCCACTGTTATTATGGTAGCTCTGAGACTCACTGGCGTTTATCTGAGAGCTTGAACATTTCTCTAAAATGTGCGTTAGGTTACTGTTATTATTTTTGAAGGAATACAAGCTCTCAAATAAATACCAGAGCTACCACAAAGTCCTGAGCGCTTCAGATCTTTGCCCGTTCTGTACAGGTGTCTCATTTTCGATGTTTTCTTAATGTATCGCGGGTAATGTTAATGATAGAGCAAAACCGTTTGCACGTTCCAGGGTCAACTTTTCGAGAAAAGTTTAATAGTCATGAAAGGAATTTTCGATCTTCTTTTGTTTCTGAGCTACAGGCAAAAACTCGTTTTTCACTCATTTTGAAAATATATCATGTCTGTATTATGATAGATAGAGAAAAATTGTTTTTACAAAATTTTTACCTTTTTTAGATTGAATAAAATGGCGTAATTAAATTTATTTAAAACAATAATTCTCGAGATATAACAAACTTAGGATTTTTTTAACGGGAACCTATGTTGAAAATAGTCTCGCCTTTTTCCTTAATTTATAAGCTTTTCAATGATATATAACAAGTCTACATTCTTTTATTTTAAACATTAATAAAAGACGAATTATTAATTTATTGAGGTGAAAATATTGGAAATTGTTAAGAAACAAATGAAAAAATTTATTACAAATCATCATTTGTTTATTTTGATTCTATATTTATTAATTATGTTCTCAAAATTATTTTTAATCAATTATTTTCGGGTTAGATAAATTACTATTTATCGACGTTACAGTTGGCTTTGACACAATCCGAAAAAAATGGTTTAATATGCCTTTGAAGTAAATAAATTGAAAAACAGAGTAAAACTGAAACAGATACTATTAGAAATATGCAAATGATGATATGTAAAAGATTTTTTCCTACAACCGTAAGTACTTTTCACGCACTCATTACATTGTGTAAAGTGTCACTTTTCAAGCACTAGTGCGTGAAAAGTACTTTTCACGCTCTAGTGCTTGAAAAGTAAATAAACGTTGCTAGGCAACATTAAAATTCGGATTATTTACCTGTCAAGTATATAATTAGGTAGTAAATAATAATGAAAGTAAAAAAAATTGTTAAGAAATATGAATATACACTGTAAATGAAACAAATCTAATATTTTTTTAACAGATACAGTACTAATCTAATTTTTGAGAACATTAACATTTTTTTGACATTTATTCTACCCTAACCTAATTTTTAATATTAATATTAAATGTACAATTTGTACATTATAAAAGTCTAATCATCGTCTGTCTGAGATTCTTCCAAGTGTTTAAGTTACATTTTGTACAGTGTTATGAGAAAGAGTACTAACAGGATTTGAAGCTGCTGGATGCCTGTACACTCAGTATTTTGAGAAACATCAATACCATTTCGGTTGTAGGAAAAATGTTGCATGCGACTCGTGTGTAAAATAGTATTTTTTGTCTCGTGCTACAATAAAACATCGCACTCGACCAAAAAAGTACTACTTTACACACTTGTTGCATAAATATTTCATTTGTTTCTTAATAATTTCCAATATTTTCACCCCAATAAATTAATAATTCGTCTTTTATTAATGTTTAAAACAAAAGAATGTGGACTTATATATCATTGAAAAGCTTATAAAATAAGCAAAAAGACGAGACTATTTTTAACATAGGTTCCTATTTAAAAAATCATAAGTTTATTCTATCTAAGAAACGGTAAAAATATTGTAAAAACATTTCTTCTCTATCATAATAAATAAGATATGATATATTTTCAAAATGCGCGAAAAATGAGATTTTGCCTGTAGCTCAGAAACAAAAGAAGATCGAAAATTCCTGTGGTGATTAAACTTTTCTCAAAAAGTTGACCTTGCAATGCGCAAACGGTTTTGCTCTATCATTAATATTACCCGAGATACCTTAAAAAAACATCGAAAATGAGACAACCTGTACAGCGGAATGGCCTTACGCGAACCAGACAGTCACTTTCTCCGACTATAAAATTTAAAATCACCTTGGTAGTTGTGTATTTGTGTTGTGATATTAATGTATTGTATTTTCTTTCCATTGTGTTGGTTGGCGTCTGCAGAAAGAATGGAGGGAGTCATATTCAGAATTCAAGAGAAAGGTGGCAAGATGTGTTAGAAAAAGCCAGGAGGAGTGCTTGTAGAAATTGGACTTTTACAATTATTCAATATTTACTATAATTAATATAATTAAAAGGAAAATAACATCCGTTTAATAAAACAAACAAGAACATAATATGCACATTTGAATAATAATTAGATTCGATTGTGTTAAAACTCTTGTGTTACAAGCAAAATTTTCCATTTCCAGTCAGTGACTGACTGGCGAGATTTGAAGCTGAAGTGGTTTGGGCTTTTATATTGTGTGTTCAACAATATTTATTGTGAATTTTAGACAGTTTCCTTTCATACTATAAATATAAACGACAGTGTTTTTGTTTTGTAACTGATTTTCTACTTAAACAAATGTGAATACAGTGACAACCACAATAATGTCTGTAGCTAAGGCCGAGTCTCCCTCATTGTGACTTCGATTTACGAATACACACACATACATAAACACTTTTCGTTGCGGACGATTCCATTCATTTTCCTACCTACGTTGTATCATAGACTTGTGTCGTTTTATTTCCTTTTAGTATACACTGGCTATTCAACAATGTATTTACTAAAATACTTCATTTATTTTGTACTCTTAGGGAATAGATAAATTTTCATGTAAATAATGATCGAAAGTAATTCTACAAATAAACATCTTTTATAAATATATGTCTTGTTTATTTCCACAGCTTCAACAGCATTCTGTACAGCTGCACTAAAATATGAAGCGAAAATTCAAATATATTGTTCCTGTACTCGAATTATGGCCGTATTCAGCAGACCAAATACGATTAGTAATCGTAACGGTTTTCTGAACTGTGAAATTTCAGTGATACAGTTTTAGTTTGTTTTGATATTTGTTTGGCCTTTTTTATTATTTTGTGTAAAAATGAACAATATTATTTTAAATATTTTGTTTGATGATGAATTTGGTCAGCAACAATAGTGTGTTCCATGCATAGGCGTAACTAGGGGGGGACCAGGGGGGCCCGGCCCACCCCAGAATGGCCATAGCTTCCCCCCTTCGGAAAAAATACATATTAGTGTAATTATTTTAATTTGTGGTTTGTGAATGGTGTGGTGTAAATTGATTAATGGACAGAAATTTAAGTGCGTAGTAAATAATTTAGTAATTTTTTGATTTGAAAATTTCTAATTAAGCAATAATTATCAAACAACAAAATAAGCGTTTTGTACTTTACATCCTAACCACATTATTCTTAAATCCATTGTATTTAATCACTAGCTAAAGTAACCAGCGATGTCTGCGAGTTTTCACGTAGAAAATTTCAAAACAATCCACAGTATAGGTATACTTAAATATTCCGGAGAGTTCGAAAAGTTTCTTATATGTTCCAAAATAATCTAAAATATACATAAAACTTCAATAAGAATTTCGAGAGAATTCCTTTTCCATAAAATTCTTTAACGTTCTAGAATGTTTCTGAAAGTTCCATCTGTTTGTGTCGTTATTTAAAACTAAACTGAGCTCAGCCGTCCTTTATATACTCATAAAATTGCCAAAAATTTATATAATATTCTAGAATTTAATGGGATTCAATAATGTTTTGGAATATTATAGAACAGTGATTTTCAAAATACATTTTTTAATGCGTACATACGACAAAATGAGACTTCCTATTTACTTTGCATTTCGAACTCAAACGACCTGGTCCTTCCTACAAAATTTTTCTAGTTACGCCCATGATTCCATGTTCTTTTGTTTATAATTTTCTTCTGTCGCCATTTTTACCACTTAAAACTTTAAATACAACGAATACAACCACCGATAATCGTATTCAGAAATCACTTTCTAAATGCGATGGAAAAAATAGCGTCCGATTACTAATATTAAGTAAAATGACGATTAAATGTTAACCCTGAAAATAAGAATATTAAAACACATTTATCACCCAAACCAGTATATTCGGTATTAATACAAAAAAATAACAAATCTAGACGACCGTCGCCTGGCCGAACCCGGTCACGCGGAATCCTCCTCCACGCCGTGATTATTTCTGCAAAAGAATTAACACATGAGAAATACTCAGTGAGGAGTAAATCATTCACAAAATACACGCGCATCCACCACAAAGGCATGTATTGCAAAATCACACCCCAAATAACACACGTATGCAACAAAGTCCAACAGAACAGGGAAAATGGAATAAGGTCATCTTATGCGAAACGCATACCTGCTACTCCATAGCAGTGTGGCCCCGGACTTACGCGTACATATACTCAACTGTACCTGCCACCGCCACCCTGGCACCGGTCTTACGCGTACGTATACTCAACTGTACCTGCCATTGCCAGCCTGGCACCGGTCTTACGCGTACGTATACTCAACTGTACCTGCCATTGCCAGCCTGAGCGGTGTGGTTTATCCCGGCACTCACATATGGTTACACAACCAACCTTGCCATTACCACCCATGGGAATAGGGAGCTACCCTAACCCGAATTCCGCTCAGTTGCTGATCAACCCTAGTGGCTTTACTTCGGCCTTAGGGGCATAGTTACAAAACCAGGATAAAACCATCCCTGCCGTTACCACGCGGTCAATCAGCGAAAACCCACGAGGCTAGCAATCGTGGACACATAGATCGCATTCCTGGTTACCCTTATCAGCTCTCTCATCACACCTGGAGGCTCTACCGGGCGCGACCGTTCAACAAGGATTAGGATAAAGGACAACACCGTAAAATAAGAGAATAATCATACAAATCCGTATCTGCATTACTCTTGCTATCGTAAACTAAAAGTGTGTGTAAGACTCAACTCACAATCATACACATGCTAGATTAACTCTCTCACCTGAATCACTACACAAATCAATCACTACGATATCGATGTTCTCACACTGAAATCTAGAAATAAACTGAAATAAAATACGTGAATACCAGTATCATTAAATGTAGCTCTTATCCAACAGCATCGGTTACGTAGGTACCTAAATAGCTAATTAGAGACAAAACATAATAAATTTAATAAAAAATAATCTTACGTAAAATAATTACTGTGACACTAATCGATTAGTTCTCATCGCGAGCGTTCAGCAGACGATTACTCGTCGATTAGCAATCGATGAGTTGTGCTTAATGTGAACAATGACGCTTCAAAACATGCGATGTTGGCTTAGCGACTACGCCATGACACTTCTCATCTGCTACGAACCTAGCGCTAAGTACACTATTATTCACGAAAGATGACTATTCAAGGTCATGTGTTCGAAGAAAGAATACACGTCACTTTACAGCAGTAGCTTAGCAATATTTTGTATTGGAAAGAGAAAGATTATTTGACCTATGCCTATTTAATTTATGTGGTGTGACAGATATAAGTAAATAGTGGCATTACTTTGTAACACACTATAGAGCGCGAGCAGACACGTGACTCAGGCATCCTTGACGTACTTGGAATCAGCTGATTTGTGTGCGCATATCGTTCTGACAAGAACAATGTCACTTTGACAAGATCAATGTTTTGACTTATTTTGATTTTGAACTGCTAAAATGTTATTAATGCACAATTTTCAGACAGTAAAACACATGAAATAAAAAATAATAACTTATTAGCAGTTCAAAATTAAAGTAAGTCAAAACACTGGTCTTGTCAAAGTGACATTGTTCTTGTCAAAATGATAAGCGCACACAAATCAGCTGATTCCTAGCACGTCAAGGACGCTCGAGTCCCGTGTCTGCTCGCGCCCTATAAATAATAATGACGTATGTCGTAGAATTACAGATACCTAATTATCTACTACACTGCCCTCTGTGCTAATATTTACCCAGTGGCGTTGACATTTAAATCAAATTATTATTCCTTGGTTTATAAGTTAAGTCTATGTTTTTGTATTTTGCAAAAACATAAGTGAAGAACATCAATCTTTCAGAAAGACATATTATTTAGAAAGAAATACTTTACTCTTATTTTTCTTTTAAAATGTGTTCATAAATATTTCATGTTGCACACCTATGCATACGAAATGCAATGAAGTTATCTGCAAGTAATATCAGAGGCTCACAAATGGCCTTGAATAGTCATCTTTCGTGAACAATAGTTTATCATGGCGGAATTGTAGCATGTTCGCCGATATGACGTCACGGATATACTTCTCACATATTTCACTAGGTGACAGCACGATCGAAAAGCGCCAACTTGAATTAGAATAGATCTCCAGGAACAATTTATTTGAATTTTCACTTACAGCTGTACAGAATGCTCTTAATGCCTCTATTCTGAACAAATCTGTAAATCTTACATATCTGTAAATAACGAACAAAATCACAACGAAGTTGCCACTGTTTTGCATAATTTTATATTAATCAACAAAAATAAATGCGTTTTTGTCAGGTTTTTACAGATCTGTGAGACTTACAGATTTGTTCAGAATTGGCCTATAAGACACCGTAGGATGACGACTGGTAAGTGCTGACTTCACTACTTAACAAATTTTAGTTACTGTTAATGAAATATATTAACTTTTATTAATAAACTTATATTCGGAAACGCACCATTTTCGAGCTACGGACTCTTAAAAAAGAAATTACATTACAAAAATGAATAAAATTATTTAAAAATTCAATGCTATACTCCGTTTGCTGAAACGAGAAAATGTGGAACTATACTCTATCCGTTTTAACTATAGACTAGATGGCGTTTCGAGCACGGCCGTTTTTACATGTATTAAATAAAAAAATCAAATTTTGGCGCCATTGACATTTTTTTAGTAATTTTGTCTTGTACGTACATTTATGCATATACTTATAATCTCCGTACCTTTCTCTACATTTCGGCGAAAGGGGCATGCATAAATGAAAACCACATTATTCAAATAAATTTTTAAGAAAACAACGTAAAATAAAAATAAAATTCACCTTTGAAATATAAGTATTTGCACTCTAAAATAAATACATTATATGTATAAACTATATACACCGTCAAATATGAACAAAATAATGTTCTAAACTAATTTCGTTGTTCCTGGGGTGATCCGAATGACTTGTTTTCCTCATGTTCTTTTATAGCTTTCCAAATATTACATCGTCCTATGCCCAGTTCTGATGCCACAATTTGGACACTTTCTAATTTGGAATATGCATTCCTGGCACGATATGCGCAGTATAAATTATACGCCACTTTTTTTTGCCCGCTTCGGAGGGCCTTTCCGTTTGGATATTTTAAAACATTGGCAGAGCCAGGTTCAGGATTTTTATCCATAATATTAACGAAGAGAACAATAACAAAACTAACTAACTAAAAACTAAGAAAACGCGCGCAATGAAAACTATGTAATATGAAATATAACGACGAAACACTATGAAAATGATATAAACGAAAAAACAAACAAACAGAACTGAACAGAAATTGATAATATGTAATAAATCTTGTACTATTAACTTTGTTGACATTTATATATTTTATGTCAGACGGCAAAATAATTAATATAGTTGTCAAGCAAATTTAAATTTCGCGTCAATTATTTTACTGTGTAAACTCGGTTCACGTTTGAACCAATCAGAGAGCTATCTCACCCAACGCTCTATAGTTAAAACGGATAGAGTATAATTCTTGAAGAGAAACATGTTTATTATAATAGTAAAAATCTATTTCGCTAAACGCTCAAAACGGTTCATTTCCGAAATGTGTGAATAAAAGTTTGGTACACCCAGAACGGGTAATTATCCGTGATTTATTCAAAAACTAATGTAATCTTAATAGCAAATACTAAAAAATAATTCCATTTATTATGACAAAATAATACTTAAGTGAAAAATGAAAAACCCTATAACCTTTCCGTCACGATTAAAAGTATATCTGAATTTGAATTCAGCATAAAATTATTTTTCATAACATATATCGCACGGTTTTTTTCGACGAACGGGTCTTGAGTTATAGACCTTTAAAGTTACTTGAAATGTCACCGATATTAATTTTCTATTTGGTCCATGTTTTCTATTTTAATGCACCCCTTCTACACGGTTAAAGATAGAATAACAGACGATAAAAACTGAAATTAAACATGAAATTATCTATCATTTCATGTATCGATGAACGGTTCTTGAGTTATGGATTTTTAATAAAGGTATATAAGAAAAATTACTTTTTTTGGATAATTATTATTTATCAATATGCAATGTCAAACCCTTATATCAGTGAAAGTACTGAATGACGCCATGTTCACTCTTCAGCTGAAGAATCTTATTCTGCAGGAAATAGCCCGAAAGTTGGAACGTGTAGAGAGGAGCAAAAGAAATCGGTTGCATCACTTCATAGAGAACGGTGGCCACCATCTTCAAGATGTTATGTTTAAAACTACATGATTTAAATCGTAAAATAATGTAGCTTTTAAAGTTAAAATATTAGATAAAGAGAATGTAATAGTAAAAGGATAATGATAATAATAATGTTTGTTTTACATGTATATGGGGTCTCGTGGCCGCGTGCCTGAGTGTTAGGTCTCGAATCTGGAGAACCGGGTTCAATTCCGACCGTCGCCGAATATTTCCAATTTTAAATGGCACAAAATTGACCCCTGTGGTGCACTTTTCACGCCAGCAATGAATGCCCGTGAGGTGACGCCTGGTAAACGCCTGCACGGTACAAATATGTCATCATTACCGATATCTGTGTACAAAGCAGATTGGCACACCCAGCAATGGGTAATAAGTCGTGATGATATATTGATTATTTATTTATATTTATTTGTTTTAAATGTAAAAATAATTAAAACTTGCGGAAAAAAATTAATACTCGTACAAAATTACGATAAAAACAACCATCTATATCCATTCGATAAGAGTTTAATACAATATTTTCTTCTCTGGTTATTAAAAATCGATGGATTAAAGCCTATTATGCTAATAATAATATTATAAAAGTGTACCTTATGAAATCATAATTTTTCTCGAATTTAGAAAACAGTAAAGAATATTTTGTAACACTTACAATACAACTAATATAGCTCGGTATTATTTATTAAAATATAGCTTAGATATATGTATAGATGTTCCACAACTTAGGACAAAAAATTGAAGGATATGTACTGTACGACGTGCTGGGACCTGTTTCTCAAAAAATACTAGTGAACAAGTTACTAGTTACAAATTTTTAGTAGTACTAGTAAATTGTGTTTCTGAAAAGTATTTTACTACTCGCAGTTTACAAGTTACTAGTTCACAAGTTAATAGTTACAAGTGAAATTTTATTAGTCAAGTAAAATAGTGTTTCTGAAACATTTTCAATAGTCTAGTAGTTTTTTACTTCCTTGTACGAAGTAAAGGAAGTATTGTAATCGCGAAAAAATTCGGTTTTGAGATTTCAACGGAAATATCCATTTTGACCATCCCTGAATCCATTCTGACTAATTTCGTCGTGACGTCTGTACGTACGTACGTGCGTATGTATCTCGCATAACTCAAAAACGGTAAGCCGTAGAAAGTTGAAATTTTGTATTTAGGACTTCTATAGCATCTAGTTGTGCACCTCCCTTTTTGGTCATTACATAATTTCCAGAAATGGTACTTTATTTGAAGCCCATAATAGATTTTAATGAAAAACTATATTAAAATATAATCCAAAACGTTTCAAATTTGGTATATAAGACTTTTATATCAAATGGAATAACATAGCAGATTTTAGTTAAAACAGGCTAACCGGAAGTGATATATTACCTGAAGTTAACAGTTTTTCTTGAATAAAATGGTTTCATTTTGATTTTAGAAATAAATGCTTCAAATAAGAGTTTTAGAGAATTAAATTCTGCGTCTAGCACATCAAGTATTATTAAATTAGCCCTTTGTATAAGCGAGATATGTAAATTTAAAACTTAGATACTTTTTGGTTTTTGTAAATGAAGCTTGCTATGGATTAGGACAAAAAATAACAAAAAAATAAAAAATAGAGGTTAATGTCAAATTATGTCAAACACGTGCAATTTTATAATTGGGTCTATACTTCATATTGGTCTTGCGTACAAGGAAGTCGTGTGGTGTCCACATCAGATTTTTTTTAATAGATACTAGTATTTAATCCAATATTCTTTAAACCAAGTGATTTTATTTTCTGAGTGACGTTGACATTTTCAAGTGTTTTAATTTGAAATTAAATTATTTTTCAATAAAAATGTCTACACTGGATGCGAAATTAACTATTTTGGGGATGAATCGAGATGCTAAAGGTATTCTATTTGGAACATTCTCTAAATAAATTGTCTAAAGCTGTTGAATTCAATGAATGGATAAAAATCTGTCAAACTTGTCACGCTTCGGGTTGAGTAGACAAGACAAAGACTAGAAATATACCAGGGACACATTTTGGTCAAAATTAAAAAAGTTGTATTTTTATGGTTAATGCATGGTTTCTGTTCATATCTAGCTGAAGAATAAGTTCCAATAAATTAATTAATGTTTCTAACTATTTGCCATGAGTAACCTCTCATTCATATGGGGTTTCTGTATGGACATAATTTATTCTTGCTTTAATTAGTTTTTGACGTCGCACTACTTCTTCATCACTAGACTTAGAGTCACTAGACCACATTATATTATTTTAAAAAATATATTAACATTAAATTATGACAGACACTACATGAATCTGAATTAACATTAAAAAAGAACCATTGAATTACATATGAAAAAGAAAAAAAATCTGATGTGGCCAGCACATTACCTTCCGTCAGTTATATGAGGTATTTACGAAAATTCTACCTGTGAACTGTTACCGGTAAACAGCTTTTATCCGTTTATAGCTACCGGAATCGATATTATAAGAACGCAAGTGGTAAACAAGGTAGATCCATAACCTACGAAAAAATTTGAAAATTTAAAACAGGTTAGAAATTTAACGTAGTTAAAAAAATGAGCAGAGTCCTACTTTGAACACATTTCCACTTTTATCGCGCACGCTTCGCTTTGCATCACTACCTTTTTTTGAGATTAGATTCTTCATGAATCCAGTAGATGGATTTGGTAGATATTTAACAATTTTCGAACACGGTAACTTTTTACCACTCGTGTTTTCGAACACAGTCGGTAGATGCGGTATCTACCGGTAGAATTTTCGTAAATGCGTATGTATTTTCTATAAAATCCATACATAAAGTTCCTTGCAAAAGATTATAAATATCTTGTATGTATATTACCTTTCGACAGTTGTATGTATTTTATACAAATTTCATACAGAAAATTTCGAGCAAAAAGATCCTAACACAAATATACTACGAATATGTCATTGCACTTGACACTGACATGTTTCAATCAGAATTTGCTTAATATAGTAGCTGTTTCTAGCATAGCTGGCTAATTTATGAAATTTAATTATTTATAATTTTATAATTCTATATCCATTTAATATGAAGTATAAAATGCAGTCAAATCGTATAGAGAATACAATGTTCTTTAATATTTATTATAATATTAAATGTGAAAAAATTATATTTAACATCGTTTTTTCAAGAAAAACTGTTAAAATCTGCAAATGAGGGTACTTCCGGTTGACCAATTATAACCAAAATCTAATCAGCTCTTCATGTGGATACAACGAAGAGGAATACGAAAGAATTATAATTTTTGGAATTGTAGTATGGAAGTTATCGCAGACGAAAATTTTGTCACACACACACACACACACATCCACACACACACACACATACAGACATCATCGTAAAAATAGTAATATCGTATTCTAGGGACCCTAAATCGTGCTTATTCATCAAAAACTCACCACCGAATTTTTTGACCAAAGACAATACCTTCCTTACCTAAAGGTGACGGAAGGTAAAAAGAACCATTGAATTACATATGAAAAAGAAAAAAATCTGATGTGGCCAGCACATTACCTTCCGTCAGTTCTATGTATTTTGTACAAATTTCATACGGAAAGTTCCTTGCTAAATTAAATATTCTGTTTCTTGTACATTACCTTTCGGCACTTGCATGTATTTTATGCAAATTTCATACAGAAAATTATCATTTTGTGACGTTTTCTATATACAGTGTAATGTATCCGCAGAAATAAAAGATTTATTATTATTATTTCTTGTACATTACCTTAAAGCAGTTGTATGTATTTTATACAAATTCCATACAGAAAGCAAAAGATCCTATATTTACAGTAAAATTGTAAGACAAACACACTATGTCAATTTCACTTGACACTGACATCTTTCAATCAAAATTTTCTTAATATAGTAGCTGTTTCCATAGCTATGGCTACTTTATGAAATTTAATTTCTTTATAATTTTTTAATTCTATATCCATTTAATATTAAGTATAAAATGTAGTCAAATCGTATAGAGAATAAAATATTCTTTAATATTTATAATAACATTAAACGTGAAAAAATGATATTTAACATAGTTTTTTCAAGAAAAACTGTTAAAATCTTCAAATGAAGGTACTTCCGGTTGTCCAATTCTAACCAAAATCTAATCAGCTCTTCACATGGATATAACGAAAAGAAATACGAAAGAATTATAATTTTTAGAATTGTAGTATGGAAGTTATCGCAGACGAAAATTTTGTTACATACACACACACACACACACGGACACATACATACACACACGCACACACACACATACAGACATCATCGTAAAAATAGTAAAATCGTATTGTAGGGACCCTAAAACGTGCTTATTCATCAAAAACTCACCACCGAATTTTTTGACCAAAGACAATACCTTCCTTACCTAAAGGTGACGGAAGGTAAAAAGAACCATTGAATTACATATGAAAAAGAAAAAAATCTGATGTGGCCAGCACATTACCTTCCGTCAGTTCTATGTATTTTGTACAAATTTCATACGGAAAGTTCCTTGCTAAATTAAATATTCTGTTTCTTGTACATTACCTTTCGGCACTTGCATGTATTTTATGCAAATTTCATACAGAAAATTATCATTTTGTGACGTTTTCTATATACAGTGTAATGTATCCGCAGAAATAAAAGATTTATTATTATTATTTCTTGTACATTACCTTAAAGCAGTTGTATGTATTTTATACAAATTCCATACAGAAAGCAAAAGATCCTATATTTACAGTAAAATTGTAAGACAAACACACTATGTCAATTTCACTTGACACTGACATCTTTCAATCAAAATTTTCTTAATATAGTAGCTGTTTCCATAGCTATGGCTACTTTATGAAATTTAATTTCTTTATAATTTTTTAATTCTATATCCATTTAATATTAAGTATAAAATGTAGTCAAATCGTATAGAGAATAAAATATTCTTTAATATTTATAATAACATTAAACGTGAAAAAATGATATTTAACATAGTTTTTTCAAGAAAAACTGTTAAAATCTTCAAATGAAGGTACTTCCGGTTGTCCAATTCTAACCAAAATCTAATCAGCTCTTCACATGGATATAACGAAAAGAAATACGAAAGAATTATAATTTTTAGAATTGTAGTATGGAAGTTATCGCAGACGAAAATTTTGTTACATACACACACACACACACGGACACATACATACACACACGCACACACACACATACAGACATCATCGTAAAAATAGTAAAATCGTATTGTAGGGACCCTAAAACGTGCTTATTCATCAAAAACTCACCACCGAATTTTTTGACCAAAGACAATACCTTCCTTACCTAAAGGTGACGGAAGGTAAAAAGAACCATTGAATTACATATGAAAAAGAAAAAAATCTGATGTGGCCAGCACATTACCTTCCGTCAGTTCTATGTATTTTGTACAAATTTCATACGGAAAGTTCCTTGCTAAATTAAATATTCTGTTTCTTGTACATTACCTTTCGGCACTTGCATGTATTTTATGCAAATTTCATACAGAAAATTATCATTTTGTGACGTTTTCTATATACAGTGTAATGTATCCGCAGAAATAAAAGATTTATTATTATTATTTCTTGTACATTACCTTAAAGCAGTTGTATGTATTTTATACAAATTCCATACAGAAAGCAAAAGATCCTATATTTACAGTAAAATTGTAAGACAAACACACTATGTCAATTTCACTTGACACTGACATCTTTCAATCAAAATTTTCTTAATATAGTAGCTGTTTCCATAGCTATGGCTACTTTATGAAATTTAATTTCTTTATAATTTTTTAATTCTATATCCATTTAATATTAAGTATAAAATGTAGTCAAATCGTATAGAGAATAAAATATTCTTTAATATTTATAATAACATTAAACGTGAAAAAATGATATTTAACATAGTTTTTTCAAGAAAAACTGTTAAAATCTTCAAATGAAGGTACTTCCGGTTGTCCAATTCTAACCAAAATCTAATCAGCTCTTCACATGGATATAACGAAAAGAAATACGAAAGAATTATAATTTTTAGAATTGTAGTATGGAAGTTATCGCAGACGAAAATTTTGTTACATACACACACACACACACGGACACATACATACACACACGCACACACACACATACAGACATCATCGTAAAAATAGTAAAATCGTATTGTAGGGACCCTAAAACGTGCTTATTCATCAAAAACTCACCACCGAATTTTTTGACCAAAGACAATACCTTCCTTACCTAAAGGTGACGGAAGGTAAAAAGAACCATTGAATTACATATGAAAAAGAAAAAAATCTGATGTGGCCAGCACATTACCTTCCGTCAGTTCTATGTATTTTGTACAAATTTCATACGGAAAGTTCCTTGCTAAATTAAATATTCTGTTTCTTGTACATTACCTTTCGGCACTTGCATGTATTTTATGCAAATTTCATACAGAAAATTATCATTTTGTGACGTTTTCTATATACAGTGTAATGTATCCGCAGAAATAAAAGATTTATTATTATTATTTCTTGTACATTACCTTAAAGCAGTTGTATGTATTTTATACAAATTCCATACAGAAAGCAAAAGATCCTATATTTACAGTAAAATTGTAAGACAAACACACTATGTCAATTTCACTTGACACTGACATCTTTCAATCAAAATTTTCTTAATATAGTAGCTGTTTCCATAGCTATGGCTACTTTATGAAATTTAATTTCTTTATAATTTTTTAATTCTATATCCATTTAATATTAAGTATAAAATGTAGTCAAATCGTATAGAGAATAAAATATTCTTTAATATTTATAATAACATTAAACGTGAAAAAATGATATTTAACATAGTTTTTTCAAGAAAAACTGTTAAAATCTTCAAATGAAGGTACTTCCGGTTGTCCAATTCTAACCAAAATCTAATCAGCTCTTCACATGGATATAACGAAAAGAAATACGAAAGAATTATAATTTTTAGAATTGTAGTATGGAAGTTATCGCAGACGAAAATTTTGTTACATACACACACACACACACGGACACATACATACACACACGCACACACACACATACAGACATCATCGTAAAAATAGTAAAATCGTATTGTAGGGACCCTAAAACGTGCTTATTCATCAAAAACTCACCACCGAATTTTTTGACCAAAGACAATACCTTCCTTACATACAGGTGACGGAAGGTAAAAAGAACCATTGAATTACATATGAAAAAGAAAAAAAAACACATGAACTGTCAAATAATACGACTAGTAAAATTTATATTCAAAATTTACAAGACTTTTGACACTTTTAGCTTTTCTCTAGTAAATTACTAGTCTGACAGACAACTCAAATATTTTGAGAAACAAAATACTAGTATTTTTTGTTAAATACACTAGTAAATACTAGTTCCCAACTTGTAACTAGTATTTTACACTTGTATATTTCAGAAACAAAAACTAGTAAACTTCACTAGTATTACTAGTGTAGGGACTAGTAATACTAGTCCCGTATTTTTTGAGAAACAGGCCTTGATCATAAAACAAATTGCGTCGTATTTCAAGCAAACATTTTTTTTGCCACTGGTCGGTAGCTATTTTTAATATTTTTTTTTCAAATCTTCTACCATGAAAGTAATTGTTTACATAATATCTAATACTAATAAATGTCTAATGTTGTGTAATTAATAATTTAATTTCATAGGTGGTAAGGAATTCTTTCGTCGACATTGCTGTTAATTATCATTTATCTACAGTGAATAGTAGTGTAGTGTAGTTTTTAATAGCGTTGTTTCATATACTGCGTGGCGTTTCATACGTTTCCGTTTGTAGCCATCGTTCGCACTTTGCATGCTTTTAATTGTGCTAGCTTACAAATTTAGTGTATTTATTAAAGTTTTAGTACATACATTGCTCTATAATTAAAGTATTAACGATTATTCCATTAAACAATACAAAAAACTAATAATTATTTATTCTTTAACTTGCAGACGGAGCTGAGATTTATACGAGACGCTAAGAAACTTTAAGAATGTGGTTGCAGCTTTCCAGCGATCTGGAAGTCTAATAGGGCAGCTGAGATGCTGAGTACCAGACAATCCTCCTCTCCTAGGACATCGATGGGATGAACTGGTAGGAAACTTTATTTTTTTATAAAATATTTTGTTCTCAACTATGAGAACTTATGGTCAAAGGAATATGACTATAATATACGCCTAATATTTATCTTGTACTCAAATTCGATTTTGAGTACTACATTGAAAAAAGTATAACGTTCATGAATGTCTGTATAATATTAAAACAATTTAAAATTAACATATCGATTATTTAAATAGTTGCAGGAAAACTATTAGACTTTAGACTAATTTAAAAGACCTATCACACAATAGTGTTGTTAGTCTTGTTTATGCCGAATCTTGGAATAAAAATTAACTTGTTCAAATCTAGTTACTAGCCATTAAGATTAAAAATATTCTGACCCGCTGATTACGGGAAAAATAATTAAAAAATTCCATGGGCCTTACTTTACAAGATACCAATTTTTATTTTGATTAGGAATCTTACAAGTTTTTTAAACTTTGGCGGAGTATAACTAATTAACGGTAAAAGATACATCAATACCCGTTACACCATTCGATTCTATGGACTTTTCTACTTATATGTACTAATTTTTGAATGTTCATATACAGCTGACACAATATTACGAAGCAAATAATGTAAAAATGGCAGCTTGGAAATCTGAGTACACCGTCAAAAACTCGACCAGCCTGTATTTTTCTAAAAAGTATTTTATTCCTTTAATTCTTACCCGCTGATTACGGGAAAAATAATTTAAAAATTCTAAGGGCCTTACTTTACAATATACCAATTTTTATTTTGATTAGGAATCTTACAAGTTTTTTTAACTTTGGCGGAGTATAACTAATTAACGGTAAAAGATACATTGATACCCGTTACACCATTCGATTCTATGGACTTTTCTACTTATATGTACTAATTTTCAATGTTCATATACGGCTGACACAATATTACGAAGCAAATAATGTAAAAATGGCAGCTTGGAAATCTGAGTAAACCGTCAAAAACTCAACCACCCTTTATTTTTCTAAAAAGTATTTTATTCCTTTAACTCTTACCCGCTGATTACGGGAAAAATAATTAAAAAATTCCAAGGGCCTTACTTTACAATATACCAATTTTTATTTTGATTAGAAATCTTACAAGTTTTTTAAACTTTGGCGGAGTATAACTAATTAACGGTAAAAGATACATTGATACCCGTTACACCATTCGATTGTATGAACTTTTCTACTTATATGTACTAATTTTCAATGTTCATATACGGCTGACACAATATTACGAAGCAAATAATGTAAAAATGGCAACTTGGAAATCTCAGTACACCGTCAAAAACTCGACCAGCCTGTATTTTTCTAAAAAGTATTTTATTCCTTTAATTCTTACCCGCTGATTACGGGAAAAATAATTTAAAAATTCCAAGGGCCTTACTTTACAAGATACCAATTTTTATTTTGATTAGGAATCTTACAAGTTTATTTAACTTTGGCGGAGTATAACTAATTAACGGTAAAATATACATTGATACCCGTTACACCATTCGATTCTATGGACTTTTCTACTTGTATGCACTAATTTTCAATGTTCATATACGGCTGACACAATATTACGAAGCAAATAATGTAAAAATGGCAGCTTGGAAATCTCAGTACACCGTCAAAAACTCGACCAGCCTGTATTTTTCTAAAAAGTATTTTATTCCTTTAATTCTTACCCGCTGATTACGGGAAAAATAATTTAAAAATTCCAAGGGCCTTACTTTACAAGATACCAATTTTTATTTTGATTAGGAATCTTACAAGTTTTTTTAACTTTGGCGGAGTATAACTAATTAACGGTAAAATATACATTGATACCCGTTACACCATTCGATTCTATGGACTTTTCTACTTGTATGCACTAATTTTCAATGTTCATATACGGCTGACACAATATTACGAAGCAAATAATGTAAAAATGGCAGCTTGGAAATCTGAGTACACTGTCAAAAACTCGACCAGCCTGTATTTTTCTAAAAAGTATTTTATTCCTTTAATTCTTACCCGCTGATTACGGGAAAAATAATTTAAAAATTCCAAGGGCCTTACTTTACAAGATACCAATTTTTATTTTGATTAGGAATCTTACAAGTTTTTTTAACTTTGGCGGAGTATAACTAATTAACGGTAAAATATACATTGATACCCGTTACACCATTCGATTCTATGGACTTTTCTACTTGTATGCACTAATTTTCAATGTTCATATACGGCTGACACAATATTACGAAGCAAATAATGTAAAAATGGCAGCTTGGAAATCTCAGTACACCGTCAAAAACTCGACCAGCCTGTATTTTTCTAAAAAGTATTTTATTCCTTTAATTCTTACCCGCTGATTACGGGAAAAATAATTAAAAAATTCCAAGGGCCTTACTTTACAAGATACCAATTTTTATTTTGATTAGGAATCTTACAAGTTTTTTTAACTTTGGCGGAGTATAACTAATTAACGGTAAAAGATACATTGATACCCGTTACACCATTCGATTCTATGGACTTTTCTACTTATATGTACTAATTTTCAATGTTCATATACAGCTGACACAATATTCCGAAGCAAATAATGTAAAAATGGCAGCTTGGAAATCTGAGTACACCATCAAAAACTCGACCAGCCTGTATTTTTCTAAAAAGTATTTTATTCCTTTAATTCTTACCCGCTGATTACGGGAAAAATAATTAAAAAATTCCAAGGGCCTTACTTTACAAGATACCAATTTTTATTTTGATTAGGAATCTTACAAGTTTTTTTAACTTTGGCGGAGTATAACTAATTAACGGTAAAAGATACATTGATACCCGTTACACCATTCGATTCTATGGACTTTTCTACTTATATGTACTAATTTTCAATGTTCATATACAGCTGACACAATATTCCGAAGCAAATAATGTAAAAATGGCAGCTTGGAAATCTGAGTACACCATCAAAAACTCGACCAGCCTGTATTTTTCTAAAAAGTATTTTATTCCTTTAATTCTTACCCGCTGATTACGGGAAAAATAATTAAAAAATTCCATGGGCCTTACTTTACAAGATACCAATTTTTATTTTGATTAGGAATCTTACAAGTTTTTTTAACTTTGGCGGAGTATAACTAATTAACGGTAAAAGATACATTGATACCCGTTACACCATTCGATTCTATGGACTTTTCTACTTATATGTACTAATTTTCAATGTTCATATACAGCTGACACAATATTCCGAAGCAAATAATGTAAAAATGGCAGCTTGGAAATCTGAGTACACCATCAAAAACTCGACCAGCCTGTATTTTTCTAAAAAGTATTTTATTCCTTTAATTCTTACCCGCTGATTACGGGAAAAATAATTAAAAAATTCCAAGGGCCTTACTTTACAAGATACCAATTTTTATTTTGATTAGGAATCTTACAAGTTTTTTTAACTTTGGCGGAGTATAACTAATTAACGGTAAAAGATACATTGATACCCGTTACACCATTCGATTCTATGGACTTTTCTACTTATATGTACTAATTTTCAATGTTCATATACAGCTGACACAATATTACGAAGCAAATAATGTAAAAATGGCAACTTGGAAATCTGAGTACACCATCAAAAACTCGACCAGCCTGTATTTTTCTAAAAAGTATTTTATTCCTTTAATTCTTACCCGCTGATTACGGGAAAAATAATTAAAAAATTCCAAGGGCCTTACTTTACAAGATACCAATTTTTATTTTGATTAGGAATCTTACAAGTTTTTTTAACTTTGGCGGAGTATAACTAATTAACGGTAAAAGATACATTGATACCCGTTACACCATTCGATTCTATGGACTTTTCTACTTATATGTACTAATTTTCAATGTTCATATACAGCTGACACAATATTCCGAAGCAAATAATGTAAAAATGGCAGCTTGGAAATCTGAGTACACCATCAAAAACTCGACCAGCCTGTATTTTTCTAAAAAGTATTTTATTCCTTTAATTCTTACCCGCTGATTACGGGAAAAATAATTAAAAAATTCCAAGGGCCTTACTTTACAAGATACCAATTTTTATTTTGATTAGGAATCTTACAAGTTTTTTTAACTTTGGCGGAGTATAACTAATTAACGGTAAAAGATACATTGATACCCGTTACACCATTCGATTCTATGGACTTTTCTACTTATATGTACTAATTTTCAATGTTCATATACGGCAGACACAATATTACGAAGCAAATAATGTAAAAATGGCAGCTTGGAAATGTAAGTACACCGTCAAAAACTCGACCAGCCTGTATTTTTCTAAAAAGTATTTTATTCCTTTAATTCTTACCCGCTGATTACGGGAAAAATAATTTAAAAATTCCAAGGGCCTTACTTTACAAGATACCAATTTTTATTTTGATTAGGAATCTTACAAGTTTTTTTAACTTTGGCGGAGTATAACTAATTAACGGTAAAAGATACATTGATACCCGTTACACCATTCGATTCTATGGACTTTTCTACTTATATGTACTAATTTTCAATGTTCATATACAGCTGACACAATATTCCGAAGCAAATAATGTAAAAATGGCAGCTTGGAAATCTGAGTACACCATCAAAAACTCGACCAGCCTGTATTTTTCTAAAAAGTATTTTATTCCTTTAATTCTTACCCGCTGATTACGGGAAAAATAATTAAAAAATTCCAAGGGCCTTACTTTACAAGATACCAATTTTTATTTTGATTAGGAATCTTACAAGTTTTTTTAACTTTGGCGGAGTATAACTAATTAACGGTAAAAGATACATTGATACCCGTTACACCATTCGATTCTATGGACTTTTCTACTTATATGTACTAATTTTCAATGTTCATATACAGCTGACACAATATTACGAAGCAAATAATGTAAAAATGGCAGCTTGGAAATCTGAGTACACCATCAAAAACTCGACCAGCCTGTATTTTTCTAAAAAGTATTTTATTCCTTTAATTCTTACCCGCTGATTACGGGAAAAATAATTAAAAAATTCCAAGGGCCTTACTTTACAAGATACCAATTTTTATTTTGATTAGGAATCTTACAAGTTTTTTTAACTTTGGCGGAGTATAACTAATTAACGGTAAAAGATACATTGATACCCGTTACACCATTCGATTGTATGAACTTTTCTACTTATATGTACTAATTTTCAATGTTCATATACGGCTGACACAATATTACGAAGCAAATAATGTAAAAATGGCAGCTTGGAAATCTGAGTACACTGTCAAAAACTCGACCAGCCTGTATTTTTCTAAAAAGTATTTTATTCCTTTAATTCTTACCCGCTGATTACGGGAAAAATAATTTAAAAATTCCAAGGGCCTTACTTTACAAGATACCAATTTTTATTTTGATTAGGAATCTTACAAGTTTTTTTAACTTTGGCGGAGTATAACTAATTAACGGTAAAATATACATTGATACCCGTTACACCATTCGATTCTATGGACTTTTCTACTTGTATGCACTAATTTTCAATGTTCATATACGGCTGACACAATATTACGAAGCAAATAATGTAAAAATGGCACCTTGGAAATCTGAGTACACTGTCAAAAACTCGACCAGCCTGTATTTTTCTAAAAAGTATTTTATTCCTTTAATTCTTACCCGCTGATTACGGGAAAAATAATTTAAAAATTCCAAGGGCCTTACTTTACAAGATACCAATTTTTATTTTGATTAGGAATCTTACAAGTTTTTTTAACTTTGGCGGAGTATAACTAATTAACGGTAAAATATACATTGATACCCGTTACACCATTCGATTCTATGGACTTTTCTACTTGTATGCACTAATTTTCAATGTTCATATACGGCTGACACAATATTACGAAGCAAATAATGTAAAAATGGCAGCTTGGAAATCTCAGTACACCGTCAAAAACTCGACCACCTGTATTTTTCTAAAAAGTATTTTATTCCTTTAATTCTTACCCGCTGATTACGGGAAAAATAATTTAAAAATTCCAAGGGCCTTACTTTACAAGATACCAATTTTTATTTTTATTAGGAATCTTACAAGTTTTTTTAACTTTGGCGGAGTATAACTAATTAACGGTAAAAGATACATTGATGCTCGTTACGCCATTTGATTCTATAGGCTGTTCAGAGCGTCAAGTAAAGTATCACTTCCGGTTTATCAATTTTAGCGTAATTCTAACATGTCGTTCTTATTAATCGAAAAGTCTTAAGTACCAAATATGAAAAGTTTTGGAATATATTTTTCACGAAAATCTGTTCAGAGCTTCAAGTAAAGTATCACTTCCGGTTTATCAATTTTTCCGTAATTTTAATATGTTGTTCTCATTAATCTAAAAGTCTTAAATACCAAATTTGAAAAGTTTTGGAATATGTTTTTCACGAAAATCTGTTCAGAGCTTCAAGTAAAGTATCACTTCCGGTTTATCAATTTTTCCGTAATTTTAATATGTTGTTCTCATTAATCTAAAAGTCTTAAATACCAAATTTGAAAAGTTTTGGAATATGTTTTTCACGAAAATCTGTTCAGAGCGTCAAGTAAAGTATCACTTCCGGTTTATCAATTTTAGCGTAATTCTAATATGTCGTTCTCATTAATCGAAAAGTCTTAAATACCAAATTTGAAAAGTTTTGGAATATAATTTTCACGAAAATCTGTTCAGAGCGTCAAGTAAAGTATCACTTCCGGTTTATCAATTTTAGCGTAATTCTAATATGTCGTTCTCATTAATCGAAAAGTCTTGAATACCAAATTTGAAAAGTTTTGGAATATATTTTTCACGAAAATCTGTTCAGAGCTTCAAGTAAAGTATCACTTCCGGTTTATCAATTGTAGCCAAAATCTAATATGTTATGCCCCTTGATATAAAATTCTTATATACTGAAATTGAAAAATTACGGTTGTCAGATATGTAGGCATGTAGTAAAACCGTTATGGGCTATGTTCCTTCAAAAATACACTATCTCCCTAACTTCCAGTGTAAATACATCGTATTGTCTATAACTGAGATATGCATGGACTTAACACCATATTTCCCAACAAATATTACAGTAAGAAGAAGAGTTCATTAGAATGAAATAGTTATATATTCCTCTCTTTGTCTTAAATTATTAATTTTTGAAAGTGAGTGTCCACTCCTGTTTGTATTACTCTATGATCACCGAGATATGTTACGGACCTAACACTATCTTTCACAAAAATAATCCAGTAAGAAGAATAGTTTATTAGAATGAAATAGTTACATATTCCTCTCTTTGTCTAAAAATCAATATTTAAAAGTGAGTGTTCACTCTTATCTTTATTATTCTATGTCATGATGTGTCTGTCTTGCAGTATACCTTTCTCCGTCACACAAAAATCAATATGCACCCGTCGTTTAGTATTTGACATGAGGAACACTTTGAGAATGGAAGAATGGCTCTCGTAAATTATACATGTTGGAAGGGAATACTTTTAAATAAAATAAAACAACCAAAGTCTGGCTAAGGTAACTTCATATTTTTTAACTCCGGTCAACTAAATTAATGTGTAAAGACGACATATTTTTAACCAACAATACCTCTCGCTAATTACAAATGGCGATAGATCAATAGTACCTCACGGCAATTGAAAACAGGAATAGAGCACAGTACCTCTCGCAAGCTAATGTAAGTGATGTTTTATGACGAAACAATGGCTGCCGTAAATTATACATGTTGGAAGAGAATACTTTTAAATAAAATAAAACAACCAAAGTCTGGCTAAGGTAACTTCATATTTTTTAACTCCGGTCAACTAAATTAATGTGTAAAGATGACATATTTTTAACCAACAATACCTCTCGCTAATTACAAATGGCGATAGATCAATAGTACCTCACGTCAATTGAAAATGGGAATAGAGCACAGTACCTCTCGCAAGCTAATGTAAGTGATGTTTTATGACGAAACAATGGCTGCCGTAAATTATACATGTTGGAAGGGTATACTTTTAAATAAAATAAAACAACCAAAGTCTGGCTAAGGTAACTTCATATTTTTTAACTCCGGTCAACTATATTAATGTGTAAAGATGACATATTTTTAACCAACAATACCTCTCGCTAATTACAAATGGCGATAGATCAATAGTACCCCACGTCAATTGAAAATGGGAATAGAGCACAGTACCTCTCGCAAGCTAATGTAAGTGATGTTTTATGACGAAACAATGGCTGCCGTAAATTATACATGTTGGAAGGGTATACTTTTAAATAAAATAAAACAACCAAAGTCTGGCTAAGGTAACTTCATATTTTTTAACTCCGGTCAACTAAATTAATGTGTAAAGATGACATATTTTTAACCAACAATACCTCTCGCTAATTACAAATGGCGATAGATCAATAGTACCTCACGTCAATTGAAAATGGGAATAGAGCACAGTACCTCTCGCAAGCTAATGTAACTGATGTTTTATGACGAAACAATGGCTCCCGTAAATTATACATGTTGGAAGGGAATACTTTTAAATATAATAAAACAACCAAAGTCTGGCTAAGGTGACTTCATATTTTTTACCTCCCGTCAACTAAATCAAAGTGTAAGGGTGACAATATCTGCCGCTAATTACAAATGGATATAGATTAACAGTACCTCCCGTCAAATGAAAATTAAAATAGAGCTCCAGTACTTCCCGCAAACTAATCTAAGTGATGTTTTATGACGAAACAATGGCTCCCGGAAATTATACATGTTAGAAGGGAAACTTCATATTTTTTAACTCCGGTCAACTAAATTAATGTGTAAAGATGACATATTTTTAACCAACAATACCTCCCGCTAATTGCAAATGGAGATAGATCAACAACACCTCCCGTCAATTGCAAATGAGAATAGAGTACCAGTACCTCTCGCCAACTAATCAAAGTATAAAGGTGGCATTTTTTTAACAGCAATACCTGCTGGTAATTACAAATGGAGATAGATCAACAGTACCTCCCGTCAATTAAATGGGAATAGAGCACCAGTACATCCCGCAAGCTAATCTAAGTGATGTTTTATGACGAAACAATGGCACCCGTAAATTATACATGTTGCTAGGGAATACTTTTAAATTAAATAAAACAACCAATCAAAGTCTGGTTAAGATGACACACTACATATTTGTTACAATACCTCCTGCCAACTAAATCAATATGTAAAGGTGATTTTTTTAACAGCAATACCTCCCGCTAATTATAAATGGAGATAGATTAACAGTACCTCCCGTCAAATGAAAATTAAAATAGAGCTCCAGTACTTCCCGCAAACTAATCTAAGCGATGTTTTATGACGAAACAATGGCTCCCGGAAATTATAGATGTTGGAAGGGAATACTTTTAAATAAATTAAAACAACCAATTAAACTCTGGCTAAGATGACACTTCATATTTTTTACAATACCTCCCGCCAACTAATCAATGTGTAAAGGTGACATATTTTTTAATCAACAATACCTCCTGCTAATTACAAATGGAGATAGAGTAACAGTATCTCCCGTCAATTGAAAATGATACCACAACGTACCTCCCGCCAACTACATTCACAATCAAATTTGACCTTAGTACAATTTCATGTTGGCTTAAAATTGTAAGCTAAGCAGAGACATTTCAAGCTAGCAAGTTACAGTAGTGCATGCTATTCGCTGAGACGAGAGAATGTGATATATATATATATATATATATATATATATATATATATATATATATTCAATTTTTGAAATAGTTTAAAGAATACCTCAAACTAATAATTATTATTATTATTAATAGGTGGACCTTTGGTTGGTCTGAGACGTCAAGAAACATGGAGAACTTGGATGCAGCGTTCGAACTTTGGATTTCAACACTGCAGATCTTCTAAGGCAGCTTTTCGAAAGGATTGCTGAGCTCCAGATAAATCTTCTACGGCGTAGATGACCATCGATGGTAAGAGACTATAATTTTTTATAAAATATTTTGTTCTCATGTTCAATCATAAGAACTTATAGTCAAAGGAATATGACTATAAATATGTCTATATATTATCTTGTATTCAAATTCGAATTTGAGTACTACGTTGAAAGAAATATAACTTTCATGGATGTCTATAATATTGAAACAATTTAAAATTGAAATATCGACTATTTATCAATAAAATAAATATCTGGGAACATATGATTAGCATATATATATTTTTCAGGAATCGGACACCAAGAAGACTAGATTAATATAATAGATTTTAAGTTAGTTTTAAGTTCTTTTAAATGTATTTTCAGGTCTAAATTAAACTTTGGCTCATCGCGCCGTTGAGCAAACACGCGTTTTCTTTAAAAATGAAAATAAATTGATTAATTTGAAGTGCATTCCTTGGCGATTCATCATAAAATCGTGCGTCTACGTTTGCCACCGTGGTATGCGTACTGCGCGGGATGCCCAGACGGCTCCTAGGGAGAGTGTATGTGAAAAGAAAAATATATGTATCGGGGCATGAATGATGCGAATGAGTGAGAGAATCAGTGAGAGGGTCAGGAAGGTGGGAGAGATTCGAAACTTGATGTGGGTTCGGGTTTCCTTATTTAAAATCACGGTTAGTGGGATGGGTAGGCAAGGTTCGTGCGCGATTTTCCATAATTGAGTGGACTGATATGGTTAGCCAATGTCATGTGAAACCAGTTGTTTATTCTGGGGGATCGCTTCGCACTTGTGCGAATGTTTCTAGGGACAGTTTAATTCTTTTGTAAACTTGCTTGCTGACCATCGTATTGGTCTACGCTCTAGATTGCTAGACTCGAATGAGAAAAGATTAAACAAACCTAAATGCTATCACAGGAAACTCTTTTATGGCGTCTATGTGCTCTCCTCATCCGGAGGCAACGTATGTAATCATCATTTAATGTTAATGGCAACGAATAATTAAAGACAATAAAGTTTTTGTTTGATTTAACTTTGTTTGAGCACACGGGTTGACCGCGTTCGGGTTAGGTATCGCGTTTAAGACCGGGCGATGTCTTCGGGAGTAGCTGTCTCAGGCATCCAAGCCGAGTAGATTATATGTAACTGTCTATCTTGTCCTTAGGGAGCTCGCGTTGGCAGGCCGTACATGCAGTGCATCGTGTGGGGTCGGCTTAACCCCCTCGTAAACCACATGTGAGAACCACCCCGGCGTTCTCACTTTTTGTCTTAGCTCGTATATCTCTCTCATACTTCGCTTTTAGCTTAGCATAGTCCAGATGTAAGATAGCTTGCGTAGACATAAGATAGCTTAGATATAAGATAGGCAAGGGTTGTTTTTGCTTTTTGAGAGAGAGAGAAAAATTAACGTAACTTCACACTTTTAGATTTGCTATTTTTTGAACGAGATATTCACGTAAGATAGGCTTAGATTTGCTATTCTTTGAACGAGATATTAACGTAAGATAGGCTATTTTGCGCACTTCACCAACTTAAATTGGGGGGGTTCTACAATAGTTTAAGTTAGATTATAAAATATTATTGTACACGAAATTGTATTTATTCAATAAATGGTATATATGGGGAGCGTGGGTTTGGCATTTGAGGGCGGTTGCTCCCTATATATACAATTTATTAAATAAATAGTTTAGTTAAGTTGGAAGAAATCCCTACTGCCCTGTCACTGTCGTCGAGATTGCAGTGCCGATTGGTGACGCAGACCATGGCTTCCTCTTCATAAAAACCTGTTTAAAATGTATGTACACAATAAAACAATCTTTTAATTTATGTTCTGTTTAATTTAAACCAGTCACATTAGTCGTACTGTAGGTATTTTTTTAGTAAAAATTGTGTTTATTATTAAGCATTTAAACGCGGTCAGGGTGTTACATTTTAAGTATTTATTGTAAACGAAGCTTTGTATTAATAAATATTGTATATTTTGGTAAGTGGGCGGTTGGGTGGTAACACCAAAAAAATATATAATACAATTAATGTAAAGGTTCGTAAACGGTCTTAAACTGAATAAGAAATCTTGTTCCTTTGACAATGGGGACAAGAAATCTTATTTAGGGACCCAAAAATTTAATTTGTTAAATAGTCTGTAAGTACTGTAAACGAAACTCTACTTAATACATTATATATCTGGTAGTAAAATATATAAGTAGAGCTTCGGATTGGTTATAAAACTAAAATGTTTGTTACCAAATGAAATAATTATGGTTGTATTATTTGTTATTAATTAAAACCACAGTAATGGTAATTTTATTTGGTAACAAACGTTTTAGTTTTATAACTAAACCATGTTTGACACTGTCATAAATTGTTATTAGATTTGTTAACAAATTTAGTAACATTTATAAACAGAATGAACACAACAAACACACAAATGAAACGTAAAAGACATTTATGTTTAAAAATTCTGTTGATAATTATTTCTTACTAAGTTTGTTACCAAATTTTGTAACAATTTTTTAACGTGCCAAACAGGATTTAGTTGTAAAATGTTAGTTACCAAGTAAAATTATCATTATTGTAGTTGTATTTTTCAATTAGTCATTTTGCATCTTTATTTTGTAATAAAATAATGATACATTTATTTGGTAACAAAGAGTATGAAATAATTTAAATACAAACGTACGTTTCATTTGTGTTGCGTATATATTGTAATAAAATGTTAATGTATATATTTTAAATATATTTGTAATTATATATTGCTAATAAACTGTAAAATTGATTTAAAAATGACTTATTTTTTGATAGTTAGTCTTTCTTTTTACAGCACATCCCTCAAACACACGTAAGTATAGAGTTTTGATTTTTAAATGCACCCCTCAAACACGTATATATAGTTTCTAAGAGCCGTGATCGTATTACGTATATAGTTCTTAAAACAGCCGCCAGGGGGCAGCACCTGTCGGAAACAGCGTATACCTACTGGGAATTTAGACCCAGTAAATCGTGCATGGATGCTTCAAAGATATACCTATTGGGAATTTTAATCGAGTAAAAAAGAAGCATCCATGAACCAAATTTTTGAAAAAATGGTGCATGACTACTTCTTTTTTCTGCGTTTAATATCATCAATACACCAAATTTTGTAAAAAAAATCGTGCTGGGGTGCAGCAGCTGTCGATAAACGTTGCTATTCAAGTAAAAACGGTGCCCGTCATATGTCTTTGCGCCTAAAATATAGGCAACCAGAATTTCATAAGGTAGCATCTATACTCGATTTTTTTACAAAATTTGGGCCATAGATGCTACCTCTGGGTAGCATCTATGTACGAATTTTTACAAAATTTGGTACCTAGATGCTACCCAGATGTAGCATCTATGGCCCAAATTTTGTAAAAAAATCGAGTATAGATGCTACCTTATAAAATTCTGGTTGCCTATATTTTAGGCGCAAAGACGGGCACCGTTTTTACTTGAATAGCAACGTTTATCGACAGCTGCTGCACCCTTGTGGCCCTTTTAAAAACTACATACGTGTAAGGAGTAAGGAATAAACAAATTATATTTTAATAAATATTTATTCTATAAAATATTATACATTTAGGGTAATTGCATGAAATACAACAATGTAAAATACAAATAAACAATTAATACATGTAAAATTAATACAAACTATTATTTAAACATCCCTATTTCTAATTTTTCAGGACAATGGTAAGTATACATATTTACAAAATACAAAGAATAATGAAAATAAATGCAATATAAGCTATGAAGATAATAAAGACAACAATGTATTACAAATAAACAATAAATATTACTTAAACTAATACAATTTTTTAACTAACAACCCTTTATTTCAGGGGAAAATACTACAACAAAAAGATGGAAGTATGTATTTATTTAACATTTACAACATATTACGAAAATTCTGGGGAAACCGGTAAGGGGTGTTTACATGAAAAAAATTCAAATATATTTTTTAATTATTTCCTGTACTACAAGAGAAAAAAATTTAAAACTTTATATCTATGTTAGTTAACTAACAATGCATTCATTAAAAAATTACCAAAATTATTGGCAACCTATAAACAAATGTTACTGTCATAAAAAAATAGTTGTTTGACATTTGGATAGATTGCTAGACGAAATTTAATTTAAAAATTGCGCTGTGCACTGTCACTCATAATTTTTTTTTGCCTAAATCATTACAGATATCACAACTTACGCAGAGACAGAAATGTTTACTATTGAATGTATTATTGTCGAGACACCTAAGTACACTTTCGGTTTTTCGGATATTCATCGTTTATAATAAATATTATTCAAAAATAAGTGTACATTTAACTGCCTGTAACTATTGGAACAGCCCGTATACAAATATTGCTGCTGATGTATATTATAGAGAATTTCATGTAGATTCCAAATTTCCAACGTACACGTTGCTAGCTTTAACCGTTTAGAAGCTACAGACAAAAATATAGAAAATGAGCTAGACAAAAATTCATCCTTTATAATAAAAATTATTCAAAAATAAGTGTACTTTTAACTGCCTGTAACTATTGGAACAGCCTATATACATATATTGCTGCAGATGTATATTATAGAGAATTTCATGTAGATTCCAAATTTGCAACGTACACGTTGCTATTTTTAACCGTTTAGAAGCTACAGACAAAAATAGAGAAAATGAACTAGACAAAAGTTCATCGTTTATAATAAAAATTATTCAAAAATAAGTGTACTTTTGACTGCCTGTAACTATTGGAACAGCCTGTATACAAATATCCCTGCTGATGTGTATTATAGACAATTTCATGTAGATTTCAAATTTGCAACGTACACGTTGCTAGCTTTAACCGTTTAGAAGCTACAGACAAAAATAGAGAAAATGAGCTAGCCAAAAATTCATCGTTTATAATAAAAAATATTCAAAAATAAGTGTACATTTAACTGCCTGTAACTATTGGAACAGCCTACATACAATTATCTCTGCTGATGTATATTATAGAGAATTTAATGTAGATTCCAAATTTGCAACGTACACGTTGCTAGCTTTAACCGTTTAGAAGGTACAGACAAAAATATGGAAAATGAGCTAGACAAAAATTCATCCTTAACTATTGGAACAGCCTGTATAGAAACATCCCTGCTGATGTGTATTATAGACAATTTCATGTAGATTCCAAATTTGCAACGTATACGTTGCTAGCTTTAACCGTTTAGAAGCTACAGACAAAAATAGAGAAAATGAGCTAGACAAAAATTCATAATAAAAATTATTCAAAAATAAGTGTACTTTTAACAGCCTGTAACTATTGGAACAGCCAGTATACAAATATCCCTGCTGATGTGTATTATAGACAATTTCATGTAGATTTCAAATTTGCAACGTACACGTTGCTAGTTTTAACCGTTTAGAAGCTACAGACAAAAATATAGAAAATGAGCTAGACAAAAATTCATCCTTTATAATAAAAATTTATCAAAAATAACTGTAATTTTAACTGCCTGTAACTATTGGAACAGCCTGTATACAAATATCCCTGCTGATGCAAATTATAGAGAATTTCATGTAGATTCCAAATTTGCAACGTACACGTTGCTAGCTTTAACCGTTTAGAAGCTACAGACAAAAATAGAGAAAATGAACTAGACAAAAGTTCATCGTTCATAATAAAAATTATTCAAAAATAAGTGTACTTTTGACTGCCTGTAACTATTGGAACAGCCTGTATACAAATATCCCTGCTGTGTTTTATAGACAATTTCATGTAGATTTCAAATTTGCAACGTACACGTTGCTAGCTTTATCCGTTTAGAAGCTACAGACAAAAATAGGGAAAATGAGCTAGCCAAAAATTCGTTTATAATAAAAATTATTCAAAAATAAGTGTACATTTCACTGCCTGTAACTATTAGAACAGCCTGTATACAAATATTGCTGCTGATGTATATTATAGAGAATTTCATGTAGATTCCAAATTTGCAACGTACACGTTGCTAGCTTTAACCGTTTAGAAGCTACAGACAAAAATAGAGAAAATGAGCTAGACAAAAATTCATCGTTTATCATAAAAATTATTCAAAAATAACTGTAATTTTAAATGCCTGTAACTATTGGAACAGCCTATATACAAATATCCCTGCTGATGTGTATTATAGACAATTTCATGTAGATTCCAAATTTGCAACGTACACGTTGCTAGCTTTAACAGTTTAGAAGCTACAGACAAAAATAGAGAAAATGAGCTAGACAAAAATTCATAGTTAATAATAAAAATTATTCAAAAATAAGTGTACTTTTAACAGCCTGTAACTATTGGAACAGCCTGTATACAAATATCCCTGCTGATGTGTATTATAGACAATTTCATGTAGATTTCAAATTTGCAACGTACACGTTGCTAGCTTTAACCCTTTAGAAGCTACAGACAAAAATAGAGAAAATGAGCTAGCCAAAAATTCATCGTTTATAATAAAAATTATTCAAAAATAACTAATTTTAATTGCTTGTAACTATTAGAACAGCCTATATACAAATATCACTGTTGTTGTTTACATGAAAATACTTCAGATTTATTTATTTCCTGTATTATAACAGAAAAAAAATTAAAACTTTATATCTATGTTAGTTAACTAACAGTGCATTCACAAAAAAATTACCAAAATTCTGGGGTACCCGGAAAGGGATGTTTACATGAAAAAAATTCAGTTATATTTAATTATTTCATGTACTATGATATAAAAATTTAAATCTTTATATCTACGTTAGTCAACTAACAATGCATTCATAAAAAAATAACCAAAATTTTGAGGTAACCGGTAAGGGGTGTTTACATGAAAAAATTTCAAATATATTTAATTATTTCCTGTACTACAAAAGATAAAAATTTGAAACTTTATATTTAAGTTAGTTAACTAACAGTGCATTCATATAAAAATTACCAAAATTCTGAGGTAACAGGTAAGGGATGTTTACATGAAAAAATTTCAAACATATTTAATTATTTCCTGTACTACAAAAGATAAAAATTTGAAACTTTATATTTACGTTAGTTAACTAACAATGCATTTATATAAAAATTACCAAAATTCTGAGGTAACCGGTAAGGGATGTTTACATGAAAAATTTTTAGATATATTTAATTATTTCCTGTACTACAAAAGATAAAAATTTGAAACTTTATATTTATGTTAGTTAACTTACAATGCATTCATATAAAAATTACCAAAATTCTGGGGTAACCGATAAGGGGTGTTTACATGAAAAAATTTCAAATATATTTAATTATTTCCTGTACTACAAGAGATAAAAATTTAATACTTTATATTTAGGTTCGTTAACTAACAATGCATAAAAATAAAAAAATTACCAAAATTTTGAGGTAACCGGTAAGGGATGTTTACATGAAAAAATTTTAAATATATTTAATTATTTCCTGTACTACAAAAGATAAAAATTTGAAACTTTATATTTAGGTTAGTTAACTAACAATGCATTCATATAAAAATTACCAAAATTCTGTGGTAACCGGTAAGGGATGTTTACATGAAAAAATTTCAAATATATTTAATTATTTCCTGTACTACAAAAGATAAAAATTTGAAACTTTATATTTAGGTTAGTTAACTAACAATGCATTCATATTAAAATTACCAAAATTCTGAGGTAACCGGTAAGGGATGTTTACATGAAAAAATTTCAAATATATTTAATTATTTCCTGTACTACAAAAGATAAAAATTTGAAACTTTATATTTAGGTTAGTTAACTAACAATGCATTCATATAAAAATTACCAAAATTCTGAGGTAACCGGTAAGGGATGTTTACATGAAAAAATTTCAAATATATTTAATTATTTCCTGTACTACAAAAGATAAAAATTTGAAACTTTATATTTAGGTTAGTTAACTAACAATGCATTCATATAAAAATTACCAAAATTCTGAGGTAACCGGTAAGGGATGTTAACAAGAAAAAATTTCAAATATATTTAATTATTTCCTGTACTACAAGAGATAAAAATTTGTAACTTTATATTTAGGTTAGTTAACTAACAATGCATTCATATAAAAATTACCAAAATTCTGGGGTAACCGGTAAGGGATGTTTACATGATAAAATTTCAAATATATTTAAGTATTTCCTGTACTACAAAAGATAAAAATTTGAAACTTTATATTTAGGTTAGTTAACTAAAAATGCATTCATATAAAAATTACCAAAATTCTGAGGTAACCGGTAAGGGATGTTTACATGAAAAAATTTCAAATATATTTAAGTATTTCCTGTACTACAAAAGATAAAAATTTGAAACTTTATATTTAGGTTAGTTAACTAACAATGCATTCATATAAAAATTACCAAAATTCTGGGGTAACCGGTAAGGGATGTTTACATGAAAAAATTTCAAATATATTTAATTATTTCCTGTACTACAAAAGATAAAAATTTGAAACTTTATATTTAGGTTAGTTAACTAACAATGCATTCATATAAAAATTACCAAAATTCTGAGGTAACCGGTAAGGGATGTTTACATGAAAAAATTTCAAATATATTTAATTATTTCCTGTAGTACAAAAGATAAAAATTTGAAACTTTATATTTAGGTTAGTTAACTAACAATGCATTCATATAAAAATTACCAAAATTCTGAGGTAACCGGTAAGGGGTGTTAACAAGAAAAAATTTCAAATATATTTAATTATTTCCTGTACTACAAGAGATAAAAATTTAATACTTTATATTTAGGTTAGTTAACTAACAATGCATTCATATAAAAATTACCAAAATTCTGAGGTAACCGGTAAGGGATGTTTACATGAAAAAATTTCAAATATATTTAATTATTTCCTGTACTACAAAAGATAAAAATTTGAAACTTTATATTTACGTTAGTTAACTAACAATGCATTCATATAAAAATTACCAAAATTCTGAGGTAACCGGTAAGGGATGTTTACATGAAAAAATTTCAAATATATTTAATTATTTCCTGTACTACAAAAGATAAAAATTTGAAACTTTATATTTAGGTTAGTTAACTAACAATGCATTCATATAAAAATTACCAAAATTCTGGGGTAACCGGTAAGGGATGTTTACATGAAAAAATTTCAAATATATTTAATTATTTCCTGTACTACAAAAGATAAAAATTTGAACCTTTATATTTAGGTTAGTTAACTAACAATGCATTCATATAAAAATTACCAAAATTCTGGGGTAACCGGTAAGGGATGTTTACATGAAAAAATTTCAAATATATTTAATTATTTCCTGTACTACAAAAGATAAAAATTTGAAACTTTATATTTAGGTTAGTTAACTAACAATGCATTCATATAAACATTACCAAAATTCTGGGGTAACCGGTAAGGGATGTTTACATGAAAAAATTTCAAATATATTTAATTATTTCCTGTACTACAAAAGATAAAAATTTGAAACTTTATATTTAGGTTAGTTAACTAACAATGCATTCATATAAAAATTACCAAAATTCTGGGGTAACCGGTAAGGGATGTTTACATGAAAAAATTTCAAATATATTTAATTATTTCCTGTACTACAAGATAAAAATT
This sequence comes from Harpalus rubripes, assembly GCA_963082715.1. NCBI lineage: Eukaryota > Metazoa > Arthropoda > Insecta > Coleoptera > Carabidae > Harpalus > Harpalus rubripes. Next base: position 35,880,834 of record OY720461.1, on the reverse strand, counting down.
TGAAACTTTATATTTAGGTTAGTTAACTAACAATGCATTCATATAAAAATTACCAAAATTCTGAGGTAACCGGTAAGGGATGTTTACATGAAAAAATTTCAAATATATTTAATTATTTCCTGTACTACAAAAGATAAAAATTTGAAACTTTATATTTAGGTTAGTTAACTAACAATGCATTCATATAAAAATTACCAAAATTCTGGGGTAACCGGTAAGGGATGTTTACATGAAAAAATTTCAAATATATTTAATTATTTCCTGTACTACAAAAGATAAAAATTTGAAACTTTATATTTAGGTTAGTTAACTAACAATGCATTCATATAAAAATTACCAAAATTCTGGGGTAACCGGTAAGGGATGTTTACATGAAAAAATTTCAAATATATTTAATTATTTCCTGTACTACAAAAGATAAAAATTTGAAACTTTATATTTAGGTTAGTTAACTAACAATGCATTCATATAAAAATTACCAAAATTCTGGGGTAACCGGTAAGGGATGTTTACATGAAAAAATTTCAAATATATTTAATTATTTCCTGTACTACAAAAGATAAAAATTTAATACTTTATATTTAGGTTAGTTAACTAACAATGCATTCATATAAAAATTACCAAAATTCTGGGGTAACCGGTAAGGGATGTTTACATGAAAAAATTTCAAATATATTTAATTATTTCCTGTACTACAAAAGATAAAAATTTCAAACTTTATATTTAGGTTAGTTAACTAACAATGCATTCATATAAAAATTACCAAAATTATGGGGTAACCGGTAAGGGATGTTTACATGAAAAAATTTCAAATATATTTAATTATTTCCTGTACTACAAAAGATAAAAATTTGAAACTTTATATTTAGGTTAGTTAACTAAAAATGCATTCATATAAAAATTACCAAAATTCTGGGGTAACCGGTAAGGGATGTTTACATGAAAAATTTCAAATATATTTAATTATTTCCTGTACTACAAAAGATAAAAATTTCAAACTTTATATTTAGGTTAGTTAACTAACATTGCATTCATATAAAAATTACCAAAATTCTGGGGTAACCGGTAAGGGATGTTTACATGAAAAAATTTCAAATATATTTAATTATTTCCTGTACTACAAGAGATAAAAATTTAATACTTTATATTTAGGTTAGTTAACTAACAATGCATTCATATAAAAATTACCAAAATTCTGAGGTAACCGGTAAGGGATGTTTACATGAAAAAATTTCAGTTATATTTAATTATTTCCTGTACTATAAGACATAAAAATTTAAATCTTTATATCTACGTTAGTTATCTAACAATGCTTTCACAAAAAAAATACCAAAATTTTGGGGTAACCGGTAAGGGGTGTTTACATGAAAAAAATTCAGTTATATTTAATTATTTCCTGTACTATAAGATATAAAAATTTAAATCTTTATATCTACGTTAGTTACCTAACAATGCATTCACAAAAAAATTACCAAAATTTTGGGGTAACCGGTAAGGGGTGTTTACATGAAAAAAATTCAGTTATATTTAATTATTTCCTGTACTATAAGATATTAAAATTTAAATCTTTATATCTACGTTAGTTACCTAACAATGCATTCACAAAAAATTACCAAAATTTTGGGGTAACCGGTAAGGGCTGTTTACATGAAAAATTTTCAGTTATATTTAATTATTTCCTGTACTAAAAGACATAAAAATTTAAATCTTTATATCTACGTTAGTTACCTAACAATGCATTCACAAAAAAATTACCAAAATTTTGGGGTAACCGGTAAGGACGTTTACATGAATAAATTTCAGTTATATTTAATTATTTCCTGTACTATAAGATATAAAAATTTAAATCTTTATATCTACGTGTTACCTAACAATGCATTCACAAAAAAATTACCAAAATTTTGGGGTAACCGGTAAGGGCTGTTTACATGAAAAATTTTCAGTTATATTTAATTATTTCCTGTACTATAAGGCATAAAAAATTTAATCTTTATATCTATGTTAGTTACCTAACAATGCATTCACAAAAAAATTACCAAAATTTTAGGGTAACCGGTAAGGGGTGTTTACATGAAAAATTTTCAGTTATATTTTATTATTTCTTGTACTATAAGACATAAAAATTTAAATCTTTATATCTACGTTAGTTACCTAACAATGCATTCACAAAAAAATTACCAAAATTTTGGGGTAACCGGTAAGGGCTGTTTACATGAAAAATTTTCAGTTATATTTAATTATTTCCTGTACTATAAGGCATAAAAATTTAAATCTTTATATCTACGTTAGTTACCTAACAATGCATTCACAAAAAAATTACCAAAATTTTGGGGTAACCGCTAAGGGCTGTTTACATGAAAAATTTTCAGTTATATTTAATTATTTCCTGTACTATAAGGCATAAAAAATTTAATCTTTATATCTATGTTAGTTACCTAACAATGCATTCACAAAAAAATTACCAAAATTTTAGGGTAACCGGTAAGGGGTGTTTACATGAAAAATTTTCAGTTATATTTTATTATTTCTTGTACTATAAGACATAAAAATTTAAATCTTTATATCTACGTTAGTTACCTAACAATGCATTCACAAAAAAATTACCAAAATTGTGGGGTAATCGGTAAGTGCTGTTTACATGAAAAATTTTCAGTTATATTTAATTATTTCCTGTACTATGACATAAAAATTTAAATCTTTATATCTACGTTAGTTACCTAACAATGCATTCACAAAAAAATTACCAAAATTTTGGGGTAACCGGTAAGGGGTGTTTACATGAGAAAATTTCAGTTATTTTTAAATATTGCCTGTACTATAAAACATAAAAATTTAAATCTTTATATCTACGTTAGTTACCTAACAATGCATTCACAAAAAAATTACCAAAATTTTGGGGTAACCGCTAAGGGGTGTTTACATGAAAAATTTTCAGTTATATTTAATTATTTCTTGTACTATAAGACATAAAAATTTAAATCTTTGTATCTACGTTAGTTACCTAACAATGCATTCACAAAAAAATTACCAAAATTTTGGGGTAACCGGTAAGGGGTGTTTACATGAAAAAATTTCAGTTATATTTAATTATTTCCTGTTCTATAAGATATAAAAATTTAAATCTTTATATCTACGTTAGTTACCTAACAATGCATTCAGAAAAAAATTACAAAAATTTTGGGGTAACCGGTAAGGGGTGTTTACATGGAAAAATTTCAGTTATATTTAATTATTTCCTGTTCTATAAGATATAAAAATTTAAATCTTTATATCTACGTTAGTTACCTAACAACGCATTCACAAAAAAATTACCAAAATTTTGAGGTAACCGGTAAGGGGTGTTTACATGAAAAAATTTCAGTTATATTTAATTATTTCCTGTACTATAAGATATAAAAATTTAAATCTTTATATCTACGTTAGTTACCTAACAATGCATTCACAAAAAAATTACCAAAATTTTGGGGTAACCGCTAAGGGGTGTTTAAATGGAAAAATTTCAGTGATATTTAATTATTTCCTGTACTATATGATATAAAAATTTAAATCTTTATATCTACGTTAGTTAGCTAACAATGCATTCACAAAAAAATTACCAAAATTTTGGGGTAACCGGTAAGGGCTGTTTACATAAAAAAAATTCAGTTATATTTAATTATTTCCTGTACTATATGATATAAAAATTTAAATCTTTATATCGACGTTAGTTACCTAACAATGCATTCACAAAAAAATTACCAAAATCTTGGGGTAACCGGTAAGGGGTGTTTACATGAAAAAATTTCAGTTATATTTAATTATTTCCTGTACAATAAGATATAAAAATTTAAATCTTTATATCTACGTTAGTTACATAACAATGCATTCACAAAAAAATTACCAAAATTTTGGGGTAACCGGTAAGGGGTGTTTACATGAAAAAATTTCAGTTATATTTAATTATTTCCTGTACAATAAGATATAAAAATATAAATCTTTATATCTACGTTAGTTACCTAACAATGCATTCACAAAAAAATTACCAAAATTTTGGGGTAACCGGTAAGGGGTGTTTACATGAGAAAATTTCAGTTATTTTTAAATATTGCCTGTACTATAAAACATAAAAATTTAAATCTTTATATCTACGTTAGTTACCTAACAATGCATTCACAAAAAAATTACCAAAATTTTGGGGTAACCGCTAAGGGGTGTTTACATGAAAAATTTTCAGTTATATTTAATTATTTCCTGTACTATAAGATATAAAAATTTAAATCTTTATATCTATGTTAGTTACCTAACAATGCATTCACAAAAAAATTACCAAAATTTTCGGGTAACCGGTAAGGGGTGTTTACATGAAAAAAATTCAGTTATATTTAATTATTTCCTGTACTATAAGATATAAAAATTTAAAACTTTATATCTACGTTAGTCAACTAACAATGCATTCATATCAAAATTACCAAAATTTTGGGGTAACCGGTAAGGGGTGTTTACACGAAAAATTTTCAGTTATATTTAATTATTTCCTGTACTATAAGACATAAAAATTTAAAACTTTATATCTACGTTAGTTACCTAACAATGCATTCACAAAAAAATTACCAAAATTTTGGGGTAACTGGTAAGGGGTATTTACATGAAAAAATTTCAATTATATTTAATTATTTCCTGTACTATAAGATATAAAAATTTAAATCTTTATATCTACGTTAGTTACCTAACAATGCATTCACAAAAAAATTACCAAAATTTTTGGGTAATCGGTAAGGGCTGTTTACATGAAAAATTTTCAGTTATATTTAATTATTTCCTGTACTATAAGACATAGAAATTTAAATCTTTATATCTACGTTAGTTACCTAACAATGTATTCACAAAAAAATTACCAAAATTTTGGGGTAACCGCTAAGGGGTGTTTACATGAGAAAATTTCAGTGATATTTAATTATTTCCTGTACAATAAGATATAAAAATTTAAATCTTTATATCTACGTTAGTTACCTAACAATGTATTCACAAAAAATTACCAAAATTTTGGGGTAACCGGTAAGGGGTGTTTACATGGAAAAATTTCAGTTATATTTAATTATTTCCTGTTCTATAAGATATAAAAATTTAAATCTTTATATCTACGTTAGTTACCTAACAATGTATTCACAAAAAAATTACCAAAATTTTGGGGTAACCGCTAAGGGGTGTTTACATGAGAAAATTTCAGTGATATTTAATTATTTCCTGTACTATATGATATAAAAATTTAAATCTTTATATCTACGTTAGTTACCTAACAATGCATTCACAAAAAATTACCAAAATTTTGGGGTAACCGGTAAGGGGTGTTTACATGGAAAAATTTCAGTTATATTTAATTATTTCCTGTTCTATAAGATATAAAAATTTAAATCTTTATATCTACGTTAGTTACCTAACAATGTATTCACAAAAAAATTACCAAAATTTTGGGGTAACCGGTAAGGGCTGTTTACATGAAAAAATTTCAGTTATATTTAATTATTTCCTGTACAATAAGATATAAAAATTTAAATCTTTATATCTACGTTAGTTACCTAACAATGCATTCACAAAAAAATTACCAAAATTTTGGGGTAACCGGTAAGGGGTGTTTACATGAAAAAATTTCAGTTATATTTAATTATTTCCTGTACAATAAGATATAAAAATTTAAATCTTTATATCTACGTTAGTTACCTAACAATGCATTCACAAAAAAATTACCAAAATTTTGGGGTAAACGGTAAGGGCTGTTTACATGAAAAAATTTCAGTTATATTTAATTATTTCCTGTACAATAAGATATAAAAATTTAAATCTTTATATCTACGTTAGTTACCTAACAATGCATTCACAAAAAAATTACCAAAATTTTGGGGTTACCGGTAAGGGCTGTTTACATGAAAAAATTTCAGTTATATTTAATTATTTCCTGTACTATAAGATATAAAAATTTAAATCTTTATATCTACGTTAGTTACCTAACAATGCATTCACAAAAAAATTACCAAAATTTTGGGATAACCGGTAAGGGCTGTTTACATGAAAAAATTTCAGTTATATTTAATTATTTCCTGTACAATAAGATATAAAAATTTAAATCTTTATATCTACGTTAGTTACATAACAATGCATTCACAAAAAAATTACCAAAATTTTGGGGTAACCGGTAAGGGCTGTTTACATGAAAAAATTTCAGTTATATTTAATTATTTCCTGTACTATATGATATAAAAATTTAAATCTACGTTAGTTACCTAACAATGCATTCACAAAAAAATTACCAAAATTTTGGGATAACCGGTAAGGGCTGTTTACATGAAAAAATTTCAGTTATATTTAATTATTTCCTGTACAATAAGATATAAAAATTTAAATCTTTATATCTACGTTAGTTACCTAACAATGCATTCACAAAAAAATTACCAAAATTTTGGGGTAACCGGTAAGGGCTGTTTACATGAAAAAATTTCAGTTATATTTAATTATTTCCTGTACAATAAGATATAAAAATTTAAATCTTTATATCTACGTTAGTTACCTAACAATGCATTCACAAAAAAATTACCAAAATTTTGGGGTAACCGGTAAGGGGTGTTTACATGAAAAATTTTCAGTTATATTTAATTATTTCCTGTACTATATGATATAAAAATTTAAATCTACGTTAGTTACCTAACAATGCATTCACAAAAAAATTACCAAAATTTTGGGATAACCGGTAAGGGCTGTTTACATGAAAAAATTTCAGTTATATTTAATTATTTCCTGTACAATAAGATATAAAAATTTAAATCTTTATATCTACGTTAGTTACATAACAATGCATTCACAAAAAAATTACCAAAATTTTGGGGTAACCGGTAAGGGCTGTTTACATGAAAAAATTTCAGTTATATTTAATTATTTCCTGTACTATATGATATAAAAATTTAAATCTACGTTAGTTACCTAACAATGCATTCACAAAAAAATTACCAAAATTTTGGGATAACCGGTAAGGGCTGTTTACATGAAAAAATTTCAGTTATATTTAATTATTTCCTGTACAATAAGATATAAAAATTTAAATCTTTATATCTACGTTAGTTACCTAACAATGCATTCACAAAAAAATTACCAAAATTTTGGGGTAACCGGTAAGGGCTGTTTACATGAAAAAATTTCAGTTATATTTAATTATTTCCTGTACAATAAGATATAAAAATTTAAATCTTTATATCTACGTTAGTTACCTAACAATGCATTCACAAAAAAATTACCAAAATTTTGGGGTAACCGGTAAGGGCTGTTTACATGAAAAAATTTCAGTTATATTTAATTATTTCCTGTACAATAAGATATAAAAATTTAAATCTTTATATCTACGTTAGTTACCTAACAATGCATTCACAAAAAAATTACCAAAATTTTGGGGTAACCGGTAAGGGCTGTTTACATGAAAAAATTTCAGTTATATTTAATTATTTCCTGTACTATATGATATAAAAATTTAAATCTACGTTAGTTACCTAACAATGCATTCACAAAAAAATTACCAAAATTTTGGGATAACCGGTAAGGGCTGTTTACATGAAAAAATTTCAGTTATATTTAATTATTTCCTGTACAATAAGATATAAAAATTTAAATCTTTATATCTACGTTAGTTACCTAACAATGCATTCACAAAAAAATTACCAAAATTTTGGGGTAACCGGTAAGGGCTGTTTACATGAAAAAATTTCAGTTATATTTAATTATTTCCTGTACAATAAGATATAAAAATTTAAATCTTTATATCTACGTTAGTTACCTAACAATGCATTCACAAAAAAATTACCAAAATTTTGGGGTAACCGGTAAGGGGTGTTTACATGAAAAATTTTCAGTTATATTTAATTATTTCCTGTACTATAAGACATAAAAATTTAAAACTTTATATCTACGTTAGTTACCTAACAATGCATTCATATCAAAATTACCTAAATTTTGGGGTAACCGGTAAGGGGTGTTTACACGAAAAATTTTCAGTTATATTTAATTATTTCCTGTACTATAAGACATAAAAATTTAAAACTTTATATCTACGTTAGTTACCTAACAATGCATTTACAAAAAAATTACCAAAATTTTGGGGTAACTGGTAAGGGGTATTTAAATGAAAAAATTTCAGTTATATTTAATTATTTCCTGTACTATAAGATATAAAAATTTAAATCTTTATATCTACGTTAAGTTACCTAACAATGCATTCACAAAAAAATTACCAAAATTTTTGGGTAATCGGTAAGGGCTGTTTACATGAAAAATTTTCAGTTATATTTAATTATTTCCTGTACTATAAGACATAAAAATTTAAATCTTTATATCTACGTTAGTTACCTAACAATGCATTCACAAAAAAATTACCAAAATTTTGGGGTAACCGGTAAGGGCTGTTTACATGAAAAAATTTCAGTTATATTTAATTATTTCCTGTACTATATGATATAAAAATTTAAATCTACGTTAGTTACCTAACAATGCATTCACAAAAAAATTACCAAAATTTTGGGGTAACTGGTAAGGGGTGTTTACATGAAAAAATTTCAGTTATATTTAATTATTTCCTGTACTATAAGATATAAAAATTTAAATCTTTATATCTATGTTAGTTACCTAACAATGCATTCACAAAAAAGTTACCAAAATTTTGGGGTAACCGCTAAGGGGTGTTTACATGAAAAAATTTCAGTTATATTTAATTATTTCCTGTACTATATGATATAAAAATTCAAATCTTTATATCTACGTTAGTTACCTAACAATGCATTCACAAAAAAATTACCAAAATTTTGGGGTAACCGGTAAGGGGTGTTTACATGAAAAAATTTCAGTTATATTTAATTATTTCCTGTACTATAAGATATAAAAATTTAAAATTTTATATCTACGTTAGTTACCTAACAATGCATTCACAAAAAAATTACCAAAATTTTGGGGTAACCGGTAAGGGGTGTTTACATGAAAAATTTTCAGTTATATTTAATTATTCTCTGTACTATAAGATATAAAAATTTAAAATTTTATATCTACGTTAGTTACCTAACAATGCATTCACAAAAAAATTACCAAAATTTTGGGGTAACCGGTAAGGGGTGTTTACATGAAAGATTTTCAGTTATATTTAATTATTTCCTGTACTATAAGATATAAAAATTTAAAATTTTATATCTACGTTAGTTACCTAACAATGCATTCATAAAAAAATTACCAAAATTTTGGGGTAACCGGTAAGGGGTGTTTACATGAAAAAATTTCAAATATATTTAAGTATTTCCTGTACTACGAGATAAAAATTTAAAACTTTATATTTAGGTTAGTTAACTAACAATGCATTCATATAAAAATTACCAAAATTCTGGGGTATCCGGTAAGGGGTATTTACATGAAAAATTAATTAAATGAGCTAGAAAGGCCAGTCAAGTGTTATTAAGCTTACTTGGATCTGCATAATTGAAATCCGTGGTCAGATTTTCCGCAGGGGCTCGAGCAAGGCCTCATCCCTTTGTAAAAGAGCGGACTCCTATCGGATGGTTATTTTCGTACCTAGAGAACTTAATACTAAAAGAGAAAAATTAGGGAAAATTCTTAAATACTTCGCTGTTCCTTTTGTTATTACATAGAAAAGGTAAAGAAAAAAAACTTTTATTTATTTATTCTTATAACAATAGTTTATTATCTTCGTTTAGTGTTGCATCCTAGCGCTGGGTGTAGTACGGCCTTTCGCGGAACCTGAAAACAAACAAACATTGTTTATTTTAGTGCCAAAGTATAAAATGTGTAATCAATTAGCATTTAATTAGTGTTAAGTTATTACGTGATATGTTTTTATAATGAAAACTTTCAATTTCAAAGTCCATAGAATCGAATGGCGCAACCCTCGTGCCTCTATCATTAGCTATAGTTCGCTAAAGTTAATAAATCTTATGAATTTCCATTAAAAATAAAATTTTCTATTTTGGAAACCAAGACCGACGGAATTCTTTTTTATTATTTTCTTTGTAATCAGCGGTTCTAAATTAGGGGAAAATGATACTTTTCATTTAAATACAGGGTGGTTTAATTTTTCGAGAGCTACTGAATATTTGAAGATACTTTTTTTGTTTTTTGCTTGGTATTACTGTATCATCTGGACACGAAAATCAAATATTGGTATATATATATATATATGAATGAAAAGTCCATAAAACCGGATGACAAATATGAATAAAAAAAAAAACTTACTGTATATTTTCCAGATACGTCGCCCTGTTTTCAACGGACCGTCGCTTGAAGTTGAAGCTGAAGTCCAAAGATACACCAAGTCCGAAGTAAAGTTTCAGAATATTGTCACGATCATTGGTCGACATCCAACTCTCCCAATACCAGCATTCCGGAACCTAGAACAAAAATTATAAATGAACTTTTGAACTATTTCGTTCTGAGTCTAAATCAATAAACAGAATTACCTTTCCATGCATTGTAACGACAGAAATGAAATATGAAAATATCGGAAATTACGTTGAAAATATCGACAGCCATGGAATTGAACAAAAAATAAATAAATGCTTGACGTTTTATCTGTCACAATGTAAGTTAACTTATTTGACGTTTCTAACAATTTGATTTTGTCTCTAGTTTTATTGTCTGAAATGATTATAAAATAAACATTTATACGAATGAAGAGCTAAATTCGTAAAAAATTTGAAAAGACTGCTACTGTGTCTTCAAAAAAAACATGTGAGCCGCGTAATCAGAATATAGGACGAGCAGAACATGCGTTACTCTAAGAAAGAGTGTTAGGAATGATAAGTGTAAGACAAGACCCCTTCTGAAGTACGAAGGTAGATGTATTGGAAATGAGTTGAGAGTACATAACAGCATCATACATAATTTTTTTACGCAATGTTGTATTTTTTATTTTTGATATATTCATATTATTTAAACAAAACTGTATTTTCTTAATTTATTTATTAATTTTATATTTCTATTATTTCCATAATTAACGATATTTGTTCAAATCAAATTGTCAGAAACGTCAAATAAGTTAACATACGTTGTGACAGCATTTATTTATTTTTTGTTCAATTCCACGGCTGTCGATATTTTTAACGTAATTTTCGACATTTTCATATTTAATTTCTGTCGTTATAAAGCATGTAAAGGTAATTATGTTTATTGTTTTAGATGTAGAATTTTATACCCTAAAATTTTTATTTTACGCATTTTTGTTTAAAATAATTAGGCGAGCAGGAAATTGCAAAAAACTGATTTCCCATGTTAATCTCCTATGTACACCTTTAAAATAGACACACGATATATATATATATATATATATATATATATGCAGGACAATTTTACTTTATGACACCGACGTGAAATACAAATCTATAGTATTTTATCTATTTATGCCGATCATAGTGTTACAATTTTAACTAAAATTTTTACCTCCCGCTACCCTTGGTAAGGGAGGTATAGAGATCGTGCTAAAAATCGCATATCGAGATTTTGGTAAATGAGCACGTTTTAAGGTCCTTAGAATCCAATTTTAACATTTTCACGATGATGTCCGTGTGTATGTATCCTCCAGTCTAACTCAAATACTATAATTCAGAAAATTTTGAAACCTTGTATTTCGAACTTTTTCTGTAATGGAAAGAGCCCATTAGATTTTGTTGTAAATCGGATAACCGGAAATAGCACTTTACCAGAAGCCCAAAATATTTTTTCTTCGAAAAATGCCTTTAAATGTTATTTTTTCGACATTAATGTTATAAAAATTAAAGATTATTACATTTTCTACAGATTTGCATTAATACTTTTTCTACATTATGGGCCCTATTCTGTAACTTGGTGGTTAATTTTTAACCACTGATTAATATTTTTATCCAATAGTTATTGATTTGACAACTAAAAATCCCTTTTTTTGTTATATGTCAATATACTTGATTGGTTAAAAAAATTAACCAGTGGTTAAATATTAACCGCTGAGATACAGAATAGGCCCCATTATATGGATAAATTTATAAAATTATCTATAATTTACATCCCAGAGCTACGCTTTAAACAAACAAAACGCAGTTATTCAAATGCATGTAACTGACAGATAAATGTCACTATCAAAGAACTAATCATTTCAAAATAATATTAGTAACGTTTTAAAAAGGAAAAAGTAAATAGAACAATAGAAAATGAATTTAATACAGTTTGCAGCATAAGTAAATATGTAGGTATGTATTTAGATTGATAAAAATGAACGATTCACAAAAATATTTAAGCTAATCCTCATTTTTGGATTAGCGAATTCTATCCCGGATAAATTCTCAAAATTAGAGTAAAATTCGCTAATCCAAAAGTAAGGATTAACTTAATCTTTTTTGTGACTCGGGCTGTAAATGGCGGGAGGTATTGTGTTGGCCACACCAGATTTTGTTTTTGTTTTGGAACGCATTCTGGAGGGGAGGATTTGTGTTGTTAAGTCCCCATTATCCTAGCAATAATATGAAAAGTTTCTTTGTTAAATCAATATATTTTAATTTCATAATTAATGTCATATTTTCTTTAATAACATTAGTATGTTTCTGACTATGGAAAAGTCGTTTAACTATAATATTCGTCCTTTATTATACATATTCAAATCATTTTTACACACTACATTAATTATAAATCCAAAATTTAAAATATATGAAATGATTTCTCAAATATTTATCGGTGTACCTATTTTTTTTATTGTTGTAATCAGTATTGCAGGTCAATTTTACTTTATGACCGAAGTGAACTACAAAACCTATAGTATTTTATCCATTTATGCCGATCATAGTGTTACAATTTTAATTACATTTTTTTATTTTATTAGTTGTGTGTATTATAATTTAAAAAAAAATGCTTTCAAAAATATTTTGGATAGTAAGGAATATTTAGAAAAACAGGGATTTTGTTTATCTAAAAATCGGAAGAAAATTATATTAAACTTTATTGGATTTATATGTATTATTGAATTAATAATGTTTTATGATTTTTTTTCATTTAGAAATAATTTTAATCATATTACAATAATATTTATGAGTGGATATTGGATTTCTATAAATATGTGTGGTATAAATTTCTATATTATAGCACAATTTTTGCTAGCAACAAAAAAGGCATATTACATTTTGAATCAACAAATAAATTCTCAATGCAGTACAAAAGAATTGTTTAAAATTATTACTTTATACTTTGAAGTATCAAATATGGCAATAAAAGAGCAAAAATTATTTTCAGTGCAAATAATAATGTTTATATCACAAGTGTTTTTAATGAGTGTTGTATTTAGCCATTATGTAGTAGGAAACATAAATAATTTTTTTTATTTTGGCAAAATGGAATTAGAAATTACTGTCAACAATTTTGTTTGGACTATAATTTTGTTTGTATTATCCATTATTGTCATCAATTTATTTGTGAGTTTACAAAAAGAAGTAAGTATAATTAATGTAATTGTTTGTCAATGTCAGTCATAATGTTTGTCAAGAAAATATTATCATTTGTGAGAAAACTGTGTGCTTAGTAAAATGTTTAAAGATTATATCAAACCGTTATATTTTTTCGCAAGATTTCTATTATTGTGGCAATTTAATCTTTACGAAAATGTTGTTCAAAATGTTTTATTGTGTATATTAAACATATTTTTATTTGCGTATTATATTTATACATCTACAATTACACTTATGACAGTAGATAATACCAATTTTAAAAACAGAAGTGATTCAGTCAAATATTCAGATTTTATTACAAGTTGTTCCACATTAGTAGTTTTTGTTTCTGTTTTCATATTCAATTTTTTTACCAGAAATAAAATTAAAACACTTATTCAACAAATCAACAACATAGAATTAAAAATAATACATAAATTTCTAAATATCTGGTATGAATTAATTGTGTTACTAATTGTTTCTGTAATATTTTACGCATTAACCACACTAATATTTATGTCATCGATCGAAAACGATAATTTCGCTTTATATTTTTCGTCAATACTTCCAAATTTTCTATATACAGCAAATATATTTATAACATATTCTATATTCAGATATATCAAGATATATTTATACAGTCTAAATAAACAAATACGACATGAAATCAAACAATATTTAAAGATTATAAATATCCACACAATATTATGTGAAATTCTGAGAGAATATATTTATTTGACTTCTTTTCCGACGGTATGTTTCTTATCACATATGTTTATAACTTTTACTGCATATTCGAACTATAATGTACAAACTATAAAAGCAATTATTTTTGATAAAGAATATTCCTTGCCAATGTTCAGTGGGAATATGGCGTATATTATTTTTTATTCTGCAGAAATATTTGTGCATATATATGTCATATCTTCTATAGAAAACGAAGTAAGTTATAATCGATATTAACATAACCCAATCTAACGCACAAAACTTGGAGTTCCCCGGGCGTGAGTTTTGTGCGTTAGGTTATGTTATATTTAGAGAATTTTCAAGCGAATATATATATATACCGTGTGTCCCAAGCAAACCTTGACATAGGCGTTTAACATGAGAAAACTGATTTTAGTGAATAAAAAGTGTCCGGCATAAAATTAAGCCATGCTATTTAACATGATAATAGTACATTACATCGTGTACCTTATTTAATATTAATTACATTATTATCATTGCGTAAATCAGAGAATATTATAAATATCTGTCAATAAATATTTGTTTCAATATTTTATTACGTAATATCAAAATATTTGCAATTGTCATTGTAGGTGAATGGTTAGCGTAGCTGACTGTGGAATGAGAAGACGTTTAGAGGTTGGGGTTCGAAACTCCGTCAAGACAGTTTATTTTTTATTTTTTATTTATGAATTAATTACGAACTATATTAAAGATATTATGTATTATATTAATATGGATATTACATAATAAAATATTGAAACAAATATTTATTGACGGATATTTATAATTTATAATTAGTAATTTGAACTGGGGCCCCCAGTGCAAAGAGCTTGTGACCAAATTAAATATCATATGCTACCAAATCCGTCACCTTAAAGAATATTTAAACAGAAAACAATTAGTCATGTTCTATTCGGCGAACGTTGAGTCTAGATTACGGTACGGTATTTATTTGTGGGGTGCCTCAAATCCAGCTAACAAAGTTTTTGTAGCACAAAAAAGAATTGTACGTTGCATTACAAATATAACTTCGAGAACTTCTTGTAAAGATAGTTTTAAGGAATTAAATATCATGACTTTAACTTCAATTTACATCTACGAACTTTGTCTGATCATTTATAAGAATAAAACATCATTTACCATGAGTTCAAGTCTACACGATTATGATACTCGTCATAAGAGCAATTTTTATATGCCAAAATCTAGATTAAATATCACTAAAAACTCTCCAAACAGATATGGCTTAGAAATTTTTAATAACTTGCCTGAAAACTTAAAAAACGAAAATAATTTCAAACTTTTTAAAAAATCATTGAAGACTTTTCTAATTGGACACAGCTTCTATGATATGAAAGAATTTTTTAACATGTAATTTGTATTATATTTATCTGACTTGTTCTATACACTGTATTGTGTCTACAGAATCTAATAAAATTATTATTATTATAGCAATGGTGGCCCATTTAAAATGAACATTCTGTATAATTATCATTTTATTTTAGGCTAACAAAACTGGTCAATTAGTTCACGAACTATGGAACAAAAACTGTAATATTTTGAAATATGAACACCAGAATGTAAGTGTAAATATTAGACAATATTTTGTTTGTAATGTATTATGTTACAGTTTAAATTAATATCGTTACAACTTATGCATGGAAAATTAAAATTTTCTGCTTGTGGATTATTTCCTTTAAATTATTCTTTGTTGTACATGGTAAGTTAATAATGGGGTACTATGTAATAGTCAAATTATAACTTTCTTTGATAAAAATGCGAAAATATACGTAAATTAATGAGTATTGGTGAAAGAATTTTGTTTAAATATTATTTTTATATTTTGCGTTCATAATGAAGTCATTTTGATACGCAATTTTTTGTTTTAGACGGTTGGTACTAGATGACGTTTCTTTAACCCATTTTTATCTAATTTATTTTTAGTTAATTGACAATTCATTTTAATAATATAATGTCGAAATTATTATTATTTTTTTTTTATTTAGGGAAGATTATTTACATGAAAATGTACAAATGGTTACAAATATAATCACAAATTGAGTAAGTAAATGTTAATTGTCGAAGGCGCAAAATATAAAAAATAGTATAAAGAACTCATTTTAAAAGACTTTCCTTCGCACTTGTCAAATTTGACGCGTGCGAAAAAAACATGTCTTATAAAACACGTTCTTTAATATACTATTATAATTAGGGTGTTGTATCATGTCTGCAATTTGATTGGTTGCCTGATTTAAAAAGCGAAACGGTTCAATGTTCTATAATTTAAAAGTAAAAAAATTGTCATTATTTGTTATATACAGGCTGTCTTGGAAATAGGTGGACATGGCTTAACCACAGATTCCTGGGACCAAAATAAGACGATTTAACTAAACTTACCTATATCTGACGGTGCACCATTTAGCCAGTATTCTGCTTCAAAGTCTTTCTTTAAAAAATTAGTTTTGTTTATAATAACGAAACGCTTTATTCGATTTGAATGAAATTTGGTATGACAATCCATATGGATATAATTCATCTTTTAAGATGGTATATGTTATTGTTAGTGAACCACTAGTGTATGAAACTTGGGTATCGCGACCATGATTAAACCATAACTTTTTAATGGCAACGCCAATAATGTAAATTTACTGTTTTTCAGAAAGATACATTCAATAGTAAACTTTCGTGTCTCTGCGTAAGTTATGATATCTGTAACGATTTAGTCAGACAAAAATAAATTGTAAGTGACTACGCCGTGTAATTTTTAAAATAAATTTTATCTAGCAGTCTATCCAAATGTCAAACTACTAATTTTTAATGACAGAAACAATTTTTAATGAGTTGTCAATCTTCTAAAGTTGTTTAGGAGTAAGCTAATATTATTTAATCGTCTTATTATAATAATCGCAGTCAAATACTATAAAGCCGAACAAACGGATATGTTACTAGTTTTAAAATAAGGCAAATGAAATTTTTGACAACCCATAAACAATTGTTACTGTTATTGAAAATTAATTGTTTGACATTTGGAAAGCCTGCTCGTTAAAATTTATTGTAAAAATTACACGGCACAATCACTTACATTTGATATTTTTCTGACTAAATCGTTACAGATATCATAACTCACGCAAAGACACGAAAGTTTACTATTGAGTGTATCTTTATGAAAAACAGTAAATATACATTATTGGCGTTGTCAGTAAAAAGTTATGGTCTATTCCTGGTTGCGACACCCAAGTTTCATACACTAGTGGTTCACTAACAATAACAAATACCATCTTAAAAGATGAATTAGATCCATATGGATTGTCATACCAAATTTCATTCAAATCGATCAAAGCTTTTCGTTATTATAAACTAAACTAATTTTTTAAAGAAAGACTTTGAAGCAGAATACTGGCTAAACGGTGCACTGTCAGATGTAGGTAAGTTTAGTTAAATCGTCTTATTATGGACCCAGGAATCTGTGGTTAAGCCATGTCCCCCTATTTCCAAGACACCCTGTAAAGAATATAACGTATAAGTTTATACAGAGTGTTTCTCGGATACGGGACACATTATTTTCTTTATTATTGGAAATAGTATAGAAAATCATTAAAATAAAAGTTATAGGCGTAGTAGAGGAAGGAGGACATCTTAATTTTGTCGCTGTGATCGCTAGCGTTGTTTGCCATAAGTCAAAGTGCTTGTATTAATTGTAAGCGCTAATTGTAATTTATAATTCGGTAGCTCTGAACGCAGCTTTAAGTTCTTAGTTCATATCGTATTTCCAAAATAAATTTTTAAAAAACTGTGTAGTACCTCAAATTTGATTCGAATCCTAACATTAAATTTATGGTGTAATATTTCTTTTTTTTAGATAATTGGGGCAGTGACAACCTACGTAGTAATATTAGTCCAATTTGACGCAGTCAAAAGAAATATGTAAATAAAAATCATTAATAAAACATATACATTAACTAAATAAGATTATAATTGATTACTGTGTTCCACTTTAGCGTGCAGGAAAATAATTAGTATTAAGATGTCGCTTAAGTCGTTTATACAACCACTACATTTCGTAGCTAAAATAATATTAATGTGGAGTTTTCCATTAAATCAGTTCAATGTAGTAGATATAATTTTCATCATTTGGCATATAATTTTTTTAATATTCTATAGTCATTGTACCTACCACGATATTTTAAATTTTGATGCACTTGAATTTGAAAATGGAACTCCCGTTCCAAAATACGCAGATAGTTTAGTAATAATAATAGCTCTATTTATTTTTTATGCTGTTTATATTCACAACTTATTATATAGAAAACAGATTTTGCAATTAATTGATCAAATAAATAATATTCAAATTGGTTTTGATTTTAAAAAAGAAAAGAATAAAAGTATTAAATTATTAATTTGTTTTGTAGTGTTTAACATAATATTTCATTATTATACTTCATATTTATTCATAACAGCTGTGAAAAATTTAGATTTTTGCATTCAGTTTAATTGGCAGGTGTGGATGTACATGTATAATTTACAATTATTGATAATGTATTTTATATTTCGATACATTAATACTTGTTTTGAAATTGTCAATAAACGAATTATAAAATTAAAAGTTTTCGACATAAATGAACTGCATTCACTTATAGAATTTCATAATAATCTTACAGAAATTTTACGAAAACTGTTTAAATTGTTGTCAATTCCTAGTAGCTTATATATTTTGGGTTCATTCGCATTAATAACAGTAGATGGAAACTACATTTATAAAAGTATAGCAAGCATTTTGACTCATAAAATTTTTTCAGTTAACATTGCGAGTGGAAATTTGTACCTAGTGTTGTATGTATCTTCTTTTATATGGTATAATGTGCATATTGTTAACAAAATACAAAAAAATGTAAGTATAATGTATGTACAGTAAATAGTCTATAAAATCGAATGGTGAAATTTCCAAATTTATATTTTCGCTCTTCTTCGAGTTATCGACTTATACCCAAAAATGGGTACAATGTGCAACCTTAAAAATATCACCCTAAAATTTCTCGTATATTTTTACACATATATACCAATTTTCAGGAAACTGGTACTTTTAATTTTTATTTTTTTATTATATTATTACAATACATATTTGTAAAAATTAAAATCTGGTGTGGTCAACACAATACCTCCCGCCATTTACAGCCCGAGTCACAAAAAAGATTAAGTTTTTTGGATTAGCGAATTTTACTCTAATTTTGACAGTTTATTTCTTAAAATATAGTCTAATCTAATCCAAGTAACTACCTTTTTTTAAACCCCTCAACAGGATTAAATCCCAATTACAGAGTGGGTTCACATTCACATACATCCATGCCTTAGTGGGATTCGAACCCAGAGCCCCGTGGGCACTCATGACATGAGGCGTTGCTCTAACCATTGAGCCACCGGAAATATAATAAAATGAAGATTAAATTTTAAATACCGGGATAGAATAGAATTCACTAATCCAAAAATGAGGATTAGCTTAAATATTTTTGTGAATTGTTAATTTTTATTAAACTATATACATACCTACATATTTACTTATGTTGGAAACTATATTGAATTCCTTTTCTATTGTTCTATTTATTTTTTCCTTTTTTACGTTACTAATATTATTTTGAAATGATTAGTTCTTTAATAGTAACATTTATCTGTCAGTTACATACATTTGAATAACTGCGTTTTGTTTGTTTAAAGCGTAGACTCTGGGACTTAAACTATAGATAATTTTATAAATTTGCCCATAAAATATATAGAAAAAGTATTAATGCAAATCTATAGAAAATTTAATAATCTTTAATTTTTATAATAACATTAGTCTCGAAAAACTAACATTTAATAGTATATATAAAGACATGTATTTTTCGCACGCGTCAAAATTTAGAAAACGAGCGTTAGCGAGTTTTCTAATTGACAAGTGCGAAAGAAAGTCTTATAAAATGAGTTCTTTATACTATTTTTTATATTTTGCGCCTTGTACAATAACATTTACTTACTCAATTTGTGATTATATTTGTAACCATTTGTACATTTTCATGTAAATAATCTTCCCTAAATAAAAAAATAATAATAATAATAATTTCGACATTATATTATTAAAATGAATTGTCAATTAACTAAAAATAAATTAGGTAAAAATGGGTTAAAGAAACGTCATCTAGTACCAACCGTCTAAAACAAAATACGCCAAATTCTGAACTTTAAAAATTCATCTCGCTTATTACGTAAAAATTTTAAGTCGCGTTTGTACGAAAGTTCTTAGTTCATCTCGTATTACCAAAATATATATTTTTTAAATTGTGTAGTAGGTACCTTTGATTCGGACCCTAACATTAAATTCAAGGTGTAATATTTCTTTTTTTTAGATAATTGGGGCAGTGACCACCTACGTAGTAATATTAGTCCAATTTGACGCAGTCAAAAGAAATATGTAAATAAAAATCATTAATAAAACATATACATTAACTAAATAAGATTATAATTGATTACTGTGTTCCACTTTAGCGTGCAGGAAAATAATTAGTATTAAGATGTCGTTTAAGTCGTTTATACAACCACTACATTTCGTAGCTAAAATAATATTAATGTGGAGTTTTCCATTAAATCAGTTCAATGTAGTAGATATAATTTTCATCATTTGGCATATAATTTTTTTAATATTCTATAGTCATTGTACCTACCACGATATTTTAAATTTTGATGCACTTGAATTTGAAAATGGAACTCCCGTTCCAAAATACGCAGATAGTTTAGTAATAATAATAGCTCTATTTATTTTTTATGCTGTTTATATTCACAACTTATTATATAGAAAACAGATTTTGCAATTAATTGATCAAATAAATAATATTCAAATTGGTTTTGATTTTAAAAAAGAAAAGAATAAAAGTATTAAATTATTAATTTGTTTTGTAGTGTTTAACATAATATTTCATTATTATACTTCATATTTATTCATAACAGCTGTGAAAAATTTAGATTTTTGCATTCAGTTTAATTGGCAGGTGTGGATGTACATGTATAATTTACAATTATTGATAATGTATTTTATATTTCGATACATTAATACTTGTTTTGAAATTGTCAATAAACGAAT
Organism: Harpalus rubripes; assembly: GCA_963082715.1. Taxonomy (NCBI): domain Eukaryota; kingdom Metazoa; phylum Arthropoda; class Insecta; order Coleoptera; family Carabidae; genus Harpalus; species Harpalus rubripes. The sequence continues at coordinate 35,859,543 of OY720461.1, read as the reverse complement.
TATAAAATTAAAAGTTTTCGACATAAATGAACTGCATTCACTTATAGAATTTCATAATAATCTTACAGAAATTTTACGAAAACTGTTTAAATTGTTGTCAATTCCTAGTAGCTTATATATTTCGGGTTCATTCGCATTAATAACAGTAGATGGAAACTACATTTATAAAAGTATAGCAAGCAGTTTGACTCATAAAATTTTTTCAGTTAACATTGCGAGTGGAAATTTGTACTTAGTGTTGTATGTATCTTCTTTTATATGGTATAATGTGCATATTGTTAACAAAATACAAAAAAATGTAAGTATAATGTATGTACAGTAAATAGTCTATAAAATCGAATGGTGAAATTTCCAAATTTATATTTTCGCTCTTCTTCGAGTTATCGACTTATACCCAAAAATGGGTACAATGTGCAACCTTAAAAATATCACCCTAAAATTTCTCGTATATTTTTACACATATATACCAATTTTCAGGAAACTGGTACTTTTAATTTTTATTTTTTTATTATATTATTACAATACATATTTGTAAAAATTAAAATCTGGTGTGGTCAACACAATACCTCCCGCCATTTACAGCCCGAGTCACAAAAAAGATTAAGTTTTTTGGATTAGCGAATTTTACTCTAATTTTGACAGTTTATTTCTTAAAATATAGTCTAATCTAATCCAAGTAACTACCTTTTTTTAAACCCCTCAACAGGATTAAATCCCAATTACAGAGTGGGTTCACATTCACATACATCCATGCCTTAGTGGGATTCGAACCCAGAGCCCCGTGGGCACTCATGACATGAGGCGTTGCTCTAACCATTGGGCCACCGGAAATATAATAAAATGAAGATTAAATTTTAAATACCGGGATAGAATAGAATTCACTAATCCAAAAATGAGGATTAGCTTAAATATTTTTGTGAATTGTTAATTTTTATTAAACTATATACATACCTACATATTTACTTATGTTGGAAACTGTATTGAATTCCTTTTCTATTGTTCTATTTACTTTTTCCTTTTTAAAACGTTACTATTATTATTTTGAAATTAGTTCTTTGATAGTGAAATTTATCTGTCAGTTACATACATTTGAATAACTGTTTTTTTTTTGTTTAAAGCGGAGGCTCTGTGATTTAAATTATAGATAATTTTATAAATTTACCCATAAAATATATAGAAAAAGTATTAATGCAAATCTATAGAAAATTTAATAATCTTTAATTTTTCTAATAACATTAATCTCGAAAAAATAACATTTAAAGGTATTTTTCGACGAAAAACTATTTTGAGCTTCTAATAAAGTGCCATTTCCGGTTATCCGATTTTCACCAAAATCTAATGGGCTTTTTACAATACAGAAAAAGTTCGAAAAACAAGGTTTCAAAATTTTCTGAATAATAGTATGAGTTAGAGTGGAGGATCCACACACACACATGCACACAGACATCATCGTGGAAATGTCAAACTTGGATTCTAGGGACCTTAAAACATGGTCATTTACCAAAATCTCGATATGCGATTTTTAGCACGATCCCTATACCTCCCTTACCAAGGGTAGCGGGAGGTAAAAATATAACTTTGTTCTAATTTGAAAACGACTGGTTAAAAAAATTTTCTTCAACTAGGGAATATTCCCGTATAGATCTACTACAACTTTTATTTGAATGATTTTCTTCTATTCCCAATAATAAATAAAATAATCGGTGTCCCGTATCCGAGAATCACCCTATATAGGTATAAAAATATTTCAGCTATGCGAACTAAAAGATTTCGACCACTGGTGAGGATCAGCTACGTCATACGCCAAATTCTGAACTTTAAAAATTCATCTCGCTTATTACGTAAAAATTTTAAATCGCGTTTGTACTAAAGTTCTTAGTTCATTCCGTATATCCAAAATAATTTTTTTTAAAAATTGTATAGTACCTCAGGTTTGATTCGAATCCTAACATTAAATTCATGGTGTAATATATCTTTTTTTACCTTCCGTCACCTTTAGGTACGGAAGGTTTTGTCTTTGGTCAAAAATTTCGGAGTTTTTAGTGAATAAGCTCGTTTTAAGGTCCCTAGAATACGATTTTACTATTTTTACGATGATCTCTCTCTCTCTCTCTGTTTGTGTGTGTGTGCGCGCGCGCGTGTGCGTGCGTGTGTGTGTGGGTGCGCGCGCGTGTGTGGATGTGTGTGTGTGTGTGTATGTGTGGGTGGGTGGGTGTATGGGTGTGTGTGGGTGTGTGTGTGGGTGTGTGTGTGGGTGTTTGTGGATGTGTGTGTGGATGTGTGTGGATGTATGTGTGGATGTATGTGTGGATGTATGTGTGGATGTGTGTGTGGATGTGTGTGTGGATGTGTGTGTGGATGTGTGTGTGTGTGTGTGTGGATGTGTGTGTGTGTGTGTGGATGTGTGTGTGTGTGTGTGTGTGTGTGTGTGTGTGTGTGTGTGGATGTGTGTGTGCGTGTGTGTGGATGTGTGTGTGTGTGTGGATGTGTGTGTGTGTGTGTGTGTATGTGTGTGTGTGTGTGTGTGTGTGTGTGTGGATGTGTGTGTGTGTGTGTGTGTGTGTGTGTGTGTGTGTGTGTGTGTGTGTGTGTGTGTGTGTGTGTGGATGTGTGTGGATGTGTGTGTGTGTGTGTGTGTGTGTGTGTGTGTGTGGATGTGTGTGGATGTGTGTGAGTGTGTTACTACAATTCCAAAAATTATAATTCTGCCGTATTCCTCTTCGTTGCATCCATGTGAAGAGCTGATTAGATTTTGGTTATAATTGGCCAACCGGAAGTACCCTCATTTGAAGATTTTAACAGTTTTTCTTTAAAAAACGATGTTAAATATCATTTTTTCACATTTAATGTTATTATAAATATTAAAGAACATTGTATTCTCTATAGTATAGAGTCTATACGATTTGATTGCATTTTATACTTCATATTAAATGGATATAGAGTTATAAAATTACAAAGAAATTAAATTTCATAAATTAGCCAGCTATGCTAGAAACAGCTACTATATTAAGAAAATTCTGATTGAAAGATGTCAGTGTCAAGTGCAATTGACATATTCGTAGTATATTTGTCTTATAATTTTACTCGAAATATAAGATCTATTTGCTCGAAACTTTCTGTGTGGAATTTGTATAATATACATACAACTGTCGAAAGGTAATAAGGTAATGTACATACAAGAAATTTAGAATCTTTTGCAAGGAACTTTCTGTATGGATTTTATAGAAAATCCATACGCATTTACGAAAATTCTACCGGTAGATACCGCATCTACCGACTGTGTTCGAAAACAAGAGTGGTAAAAAGTTACCGTGTTCGAAAATTGTTTAATATCTACCAGATCCATCTACCGGATTCATGAAGAATCTAATCTCAAAAAAAGGTAGAGATGCAAAGCGAAGCGCGCGCGTTAAAAGTGGAAATGTGTTCAAAGTAGGACTCTGTTCAGTTTGTTAACTACGTCAAATTTCTAACATGTTTTAAATTTTCAAATTTTTTCATAGATTATGGATCTACCCTGTTTACCACTTGCGTTCTTAAAATATCGATTCCGGTAGTTATAACCTGATAAAAAAGTTGTTTACCGGTAACAGTTCACCGGTAGAATTTTCGTAAATACCTCATAACTGACGGAAGGTAATGTGCTGGCCACATCAGATTTTTTAGATAATTGGGGCAGTGACAACCTACGTAGTAATATTAGTATAATTTGACGCAGTTAAAAGAAATATGTAAATAAATATCATTAATAAAAGATATGCATTAACTAAATAAGATTATAATTGATTACTGTGTTCTACTTTAGCGTGCAGGAAAATAATTAGTATTAAGATGTCGTTTAAGTCGTTTATACAACCACTACATTTCGTAGCTAAAATAATATTAATGTGGAGTTTTCCATTAAATCAGTTCAATGTAGTAGATATAATTTTCATCATTTGGCATATAATTTTTTTAATATTCTATAGTCATTGTACCTACCACGATATTTTAAATATTGATGCAATTGAATTTGAAAATGGAACTCCCGTTCCAAAATACGCAGATAGTTTATTAATCATAATAGAACTATTTACTTTTTATGCTGTTTATATTCACAACTTATTATATAGAAAACAAATTTTGGATTTAATTGATCAAATAAATAATATTCAAATTGATTTTGACTTTAAAAAAGAAAAGAATAAAAGTATTAAATTATTAATTTATCTTGTAGTGTTTAACATAATATTTCATTATTATACTGCATATTTATTCATAACAGCTGTTAAAAATTCAGATTTTTGCTTTCAGTTTAGTTGTCAGGTGTGGATGTACATGTATAATTTACAATTATTAATAATGTATTTTATATTTCGATACATTAATACTTGTTTTGAAATTGTCAATAAACGAATTACAAAATTAAAAGTTTTCGACATAAATAAACTGTATTTACTTGTAGAATTTCATAATAATCTGATAGAAATATTACAAAAATTATTTAAATTGTTGTCAATTCCTAGTTGCTTATATATTTTCGATACATTCGCATCAATAACAGTATATGGAAACTACATTTCTAAAACTACCGCAAGCATTTGGACTCATAAAAAATTTTCAGTTAACATTGCAAGTGGAAATTTGTACCTAGTGTTGTATCTATCTTCTTTTTTATGGTATAATGTACATATTGTTAACAAAATACAAAAAAATGTAAGTATAATGTATGTACAAGTGTCTCATTTTCGATGATTTTTAAGATATCTCGGGTAATATTAACGATAGATCAAAACGGTTTACACATAGCAGGTACAACTTTTTGAGAAAAGTTTAATAGTCACCACAGGAATTTTCGATCTTAATTTGTTTCTAAGTTACAGGCAAAAACTCGTTTTTCGTTCATTTTGAAAATGTATCATATCTTATTTATTATGATAGAGAAAAACTGTTTTTACAAAAATTTTACCGTTTTTTAGATAGAATAAAATGGCGTAATTAGATTTTTGGAAAACTTCATAATTCTCGAGATATAACACAAATTTATGATTTTTTAAATGAGAACTTATATTGAAAATAATATCGCCGTTTTGCTTAATTTTTAAGTTTTTCAATGATATATAACAAGTCTACATTCTTTTGTTTTAAACATTAATAAAAGACAAACTATTAATTTATTGGGGTGAAAATATTGGAAATTATTAAGAAACAAATGAAAAAAACTCTTACAGATCATCATTTGCATATTTCTAATAGTATTTGTTTCAGTTTTACTCATTTTTTCAATTTATTTACCTCAAAGCCATATTAAACCGTTTTTTTCGGATTGTGTCAAAGCCAACTATAACGTAGGTAAACAGAAATTTAACTAACCCGAAAATAATTAGTTAGAATAATTTTGAGAACCCAATTAATAGATATAGAATCAAAATAGACAAATGATGATCTGTAATAAATTTTTTCATTTGTTTCTTAATAATTTCCAATATTTTCACCCCCAATAAATTAATAATTCGTCTTTTATTAATGTTTAAAACAAAAGAATGTAGACTTGTTATATATCATTGAATAGCTTATAAATTAAGCAAAAAGACGAGATTATTTTCAACATAGGTTCCCATTTAAAAAAATCATAAATTTGTGTTATATCTCGAGAATTATAAAGTTTTCAAAAAATCTAATTACGCCATGTTATTCTATCTAAAAAACAGTAAAAAATTTGTAAAAACAATTTTTCTCTAGCATAATAAATATGATATATTTTCAAAATGAACGAAAAACGAGTTTTTACCTGTAGCTCAGAAACAAAGGAAGATCGAAAATTCCTGTGGTGACTATTAAACTTTTCTGGAAAAGTTGACCCTGGAATGTGCACACGGTTTTGATCTATCATTAATATTACCCGAGATACCTTAAAAAAACATCGAAAATGAGACACCTGTACAGTAAGTAGGTATAAAAGAAAGTCTATAAAATCGAATGGTGAAATTTCCAAATTTATATTTTCGCTCTTTTTCGAGTTATCGACTTATACCCAAAAATGGGTACAATGTACCACCTTAAAAATATCACCCTAACATTTCTCGTATATTTTTACACATATATACCAATTTTCAGGAAACTTTAATTTTAAATCACTCGAAATAAATTGTGAAAAATTGTCAGCCATCGGGATTCGAACCCGAGACACCTACCTTGCCGGGATAGTGCTCTACCAACTAAGCTATTGATTGCTCTCCTCTCGATGGCTGAACAATCTTTCACTTCAACGTCGTATAACTGCTGAGGATATTATTAATCGTCATATGATTAGACCAGCAAGGTAGATGTCTCGGGTTCGAATCCCGATGGCTGAAAATTTTTCACAATTTATTTCAAATATACAAACTGTCAACTCATTGTTAATATTTTTAAATCACTCATTACCAAAATTACATGTTGATATTGGCTATAATCTATAATATAAAATTGAGGTTATACTTTGGATCCTTAAATTGAACGAATGAGAAAGGAATTTCGGCCTTGGGAATCCATGTAGTAATTTTTATTTTGTTTAAAAATTCATTTATTTTGATATAGGACGTTCCGGAACTGAAATTTGTTCCATCTTCAGCAAAAACTCTCCGTTTGTTTGACCTTTATAGGTTGTGGATGGTGTCAGTGATAGTTGTAACCTGACTAGCGTCAAACACTATTTAAAATGTAAAACCCAACAAAAATCTGACATGTAAACAATACAAAATTTATTGACAATTGTAATTAACACTTTTTGCTGAAGATGGAACAATTTTCAGTTCCGAAACGTCCTATATCAGAATAAATGAATTTTTATACAAAATAAAAATTACTACATGGATTCCCAAGGCCGAAATTCCTTTCTCATTCGTACAATATCAAAAGAATAATATGAATATTATTTTATGAATAAAATATATAAATTAATAAATTGAAAACGTAATGGATTGTTTGTCCTACTTTTATCGAATACCTATTGAACCATTTAATTTAGTATTAATAAAAATGTCGTTCAAATCGTACATACTACCCTTAAATTTATTTGCTAAATTTATTTTTCTATATGTTCCTTCAAATATAATTTTAATTTTTTGGCACATATCTTTTATAATAATGTTTAGTCATTGTTCTTACAAAAATATTTTGAATGTTGATGTCCTTGAATTTGAAAATGCGACTCCCATACCGAAATTCGCAGACAGTGCAATAATACTGGTGTCTTTTTTGGATTTTTACTGCGTATATATTTATAATTTCCTGAATAGAAATCAAATTGTTAAAATATTTGAACGAATAAATAATATACAAATGGATTTCGATTTTCAAAAAGGAAAATTTAACAATATGAAATTGTTAATATATTTTGTTGTGTTAAATATAATATTTCATACCCATACATCATATTTATATTTTAAATCTACTCATAATTTAACATTTTGTATAGATTTTACAAGTTTGTGGTGGACTAATATGTACAGTCTCCAATTATTAATAATGTATTCTGTTTTTAAGTACATTAATACTTGTTTTGATAATATTAATAACCAAATAACTCTATTAAAAGTTTCCGATATTAATAAACTATATTTAATAGCAGAACTTCATACAAATCTTACAGAAATAATACGTAAATTATTTAAATTATTATCGTTCCCTACAATGACACATATTTTAGTTTCATATATAACAATAGCAACATATGGTAACTACATTTTTAAGACAATCGGAAGTATTGCAACAAATAAAGCATACTCTTTAAATACAGCATACGGCGAACTATATTATGTAGTGTGGTTATCATTTTTAATATGGATTAATGTTTATATAGTTCATAAATTGCAAAAAAATGTAAGTCAAATTTCAACTGGTATGAGTTTGTGCACAGGGCGGGAAACATTGATTAATACAGTGTTACCAATTACTCGACATTTCAGCCAAACAGTATTGTAATGTGAGAGCTTGAGCCCCCGGTCAGCGCGTGCAAACCGACGCTATGAATAGAAGCATTCTAATAGGAGAAGCCGAGGTAGGCGATCAATAACATCGTGCAGCGCGCGATAGACGGGCGACGTGAGGCGGGCGGTTAGGTAAATAAGGGGAGATAAGCGTAATTACCCACACATTGTTATGTAGTTCGAGGCATCACAAGAATGTTTTAAAAGGTGTTAAGAGCCACTATACAAGGTGTCCCAGGACGCGCTTACGCTATAGTTACTTTAAAAACTATTCAAAATTATTTTACTAAATTTGGTATATAGGGTTCTTTTCAACTAAAATATTTTCAAAACAGTAGCACTTCCGGTTTAACCGGATTTTAAATGGAATGCTATATTTTTACCTCCCGCTACCCTTGGTAAGGGAGCTATAGAGATCGTGCTAAAAATCGCATATCGAGATTTTGGTAAATGACCACGTTTTAAGGTCCCTAGAATCCAATTTTAACATTTTCACGATGATGTCTGTGTGTATGTGTGTGTAGATCCTCCACTCTAACTCAAATACTATCATTCAAAAAATTTTGAAACCTTGTATTTCGAATTTTTTCTGTAATGGAAAGAGCCCACTAGGTTTTGGTGAAAATCGGATAACCGGAAATGGTACTTTACTAGAAGCTCAAAATAGTTTTTCTTCGAAAAATACCTTTAAATGTTATTTTTTCGAGATTAATGTTATTATAAAAATTAAAGATTATTAAATTTTCTACAAATTTGCATTAATACTTTTTCTATATATTTTATGGATAAATTTATAAAATTATCTATAATTTAAATCCCAGATCCCACGCTTTAAACAAACAAAACGCAGTTATTCAAATGTATGTAACTGACAGATAAATGTGACTAAAATTAACAATTCACAAAAATATTTAAGCTAATCTTCATTTTTGGATTAGTGAATTCTATTCTATCCCGGTATTTAAAATTTAATCTTCATTTTATTATAGTTCCGGTGGCTCAATGGTTAGAGCAACGCCTCATGTCATGAGTGCCCTCGGGGCTCTGAGTTCGAATCCCACTAAGGCATGGAAATGTGTGAATGTGAACTCACTCTGTAACTGGGATTTAATCCCGTTGAAGAGTTTAAAAAAATGGTAGTTACTTGGATTAAATTAGACTATATTTTAAGAAATAAACTCAAAATTAGAGTAAAATTTGTCAATCCAAAAATAAGGATTAACTTAATCTTTTTTGTGACGGGTTTTAAATGGCGGGAGATATTTTGTTGGCCACACCAGATTTTTTATTTTACCATTGAGTTCAGAGAAAATTTTACATATGTGAAACCATAAAAAATTTCGAATCCGAGACACCTACCTTGCCAGGATAGTGCTCTACCAGATGTGGAGTTACCAAGCTACCACTGCGTTTAAACATCTAGTGAACGAGTTATAATTTAAAAAAGGCCCTACCAGACCAAATTCTAATATTAAAGCTCGGGCCACACTATGCGTTTTAGCGGGACCGGTAAAACCGCATCCGGTTAAACGGGATGAATCATACAGCGTCCACATATATCCCGCAAAACAGGACAGCAGCAATGACAACTCGATTCTATTAAAAAAAAAAACAAGCGAAATATTTTAAATCAAGTAGTTGGTAGTCTGTGACAGAGACAAATAAGTACATAAATAAATAAGTTAATAATGGTCCGTATAGGACGCGAGCAGACACGTGACTCGAGCGACATTGACGTGCTTGCAATCAGCTGATTTGTGTGCGCATGTCATTTTGACAAGGACAATGTTACGTTGACAAGACCAATGTTTTGATTTATTTTGATTTTTAACTGCTAAAATGTTATTATTTTTAATTTCATATGTTAAAACATGCTTAAAAATTGTAAAATAATAACATTAATGCAGTTCAAAATCAAAATAAATCAAAACATTGGTATTGTCAACGTGACATTGTTGTCAAAATGACATGCGCACACAAATCCGCTGATTCCAAGCACGTCAAGGTCGCTCGATTCACGTGTCTGCTCGCGCCCTATAGGTAGATATGATTTCAAAAATTAAACTTATTTGCGAAATTGAAGCTGCTGGTTTGCTTCGCGAGCCGGTAAAACGCCAATATTGGGTTCATCCATTCAATTCTGAATGAGAACGAAGTGAAAGATTCCCATTTTTTTTCGGAAATATACGAAAGTATAATGATAAATTTTTTGAGTACTATCGTATGTCATTACTACCCTTTTCCCATAAGGCGGGGTACCCTTCAACATACTGAATAAATTTATCTGTGTATTTATTGACAATGACAAATACACACTTGATATTCCGAATTCCTCTCAATTTTTATATTATGTTGTATAAATATCAACTGCGGCTGCGGTAAAAACCGGACAAATGTGAACGCTCGCATTATCTTCAATGAGTTGTAGTTGACACGCGGCAAATTTACCTTCCGGTCAAACCGCAACATGCTGCGGTAGTATCCTGTAACCGGACCGCAACCGCATAGATGTGGACGCCTTCATTTAAAACTATAAGTTGTTGTTTTCCCGTTAAACCGGTCCCGTTAAACCAGTCTCGCCAAAACGCATAGTGTGGCCCGAGCCATAGCGTGCACATACATCCCGCTAAACAGGACGGCAGCATTGACAACCCGATTCGGACATAGTCTAACCAATGTCTGATTAGTGCAGAGCCCAAATAGTATACGTTGTCTATTAAAAAACAAAACCAGACCTTTGTGAACGCTCGCATTATTTCCAATATGTTGTAGTTGTCATGCGGCAAATTGATCGTCCGGTCAAACCGCAACATGCTGCGGTAGTATCCGGCAACCGGACCGCAACCGCATAGGCGTGGACGCATTCATAGTGTGGCTCGACCCTAACAATGAGTTAACAGTTTGTATGTTTGAAATAAATTGTGAAAAATTGTCAGCCATCGGAATTCGAACCCGAGACATCTACCTTGCCGGAATAGTGTTCTACCAACTAAGCTACTGGCTGCTCGCCTCTCGATGGCTGAACAATCTTTCACTTTTAAAGTCGTATAACTGCTAAGAATATTATTAATCGTCACATGATTAGGCCGGCAAGGTAGGTGTCTCGGGTTCGAATCCCGATGGCTGAATTTTCTTCACAATTTATTTCAAATATACAAACTGTTAACTCATTGTTATTATTTTTAAATCACTCATTACCAAAATTACATGTTGATATTGGCTATAATCTACAATATACAAAGAATAATATGAATATTATTTTATGAATAAAATATATAAATTAATAAATTGAAAACATAATTAATGGATCGTTTGTCCTACTTTTATCGAATACCTAATGAACCATTTAATTTAGTATTAAAAAAAATGTCATTTAAATCGTACATACTACCCTTAAATGTATTTGCTAAATTTATTTTTCTATATGTTCCTTCAAATTGTTGTATTATTGATATAATTTTAATTTTTTGGCATATATCTTTTATAATAATGTTTAGTCATTGTTCTTACAAAAATATTTTGAATGTTGATGTCCTTGAATTTGAAAATGCGACTATCATACCGAAATTGGCGGACAGTGCAATAATATTGTTGTCTTTTTTGGATTTTTACTGCGTATATATTTATAATTTCCTGAATAGAAAACAAATTGTCGAAATATTTGAACGAATAAATAATATACAAATGGATTTCGATTTTCAAAAAGGAAAATTTAACAATATGAAATTGTTAATATATTTTGTTGCGTTAAATATAATATTTCATACCCACACATCATATTTATATTTTAAATCTATTCATAATTTAACATTTTGTATAGATTTTACTAGTTTGTGGTGGACTAATATGTACAGTCTCCAATTATTAATAATGTATTCTGTTTTTAAATACATTAATACTTGTTTTGAGAATATTAATAACCAAATAACTCTATTAAAAGTTTCCGATATTAATAAACTATATTTAATAGCAGAACTTCATACAAATCTTACAGAAATAATACGTAAATTATTTAAATTATTATCGTTCCCTACAATGACACATATTTTAGTTTCATATATAACAATAGCAACATATGGCAATTACATTTTTAAGACAATCGGAAGTATTGCAACAAATAAAGCATACTCTTTAAATACAGCATACGGCGAACTATATTATGTAGTGTGGTTATCATTTTTAATATGGATTAATGTTTATATAGTTCATAAATTGCAAAAAAATGTAAGTCAAATTTCAACTGGTATGAGTTTGTGCACAGGGCGGGAAACAATGATTAATACAGTGTTAACAATTACAAACAGTATTGTAATGAGAAATTGAGCCCCCGGTCAGCGCGTGCAAACCGACGCCTATGAATAGAAGCATTCTAATAGGAGCAGGAGCCTATAGGTAGGCGATGAATAACGCAGTGCAGCGCGCGATAGACGGGCGACGTGAGGCAGGCGGTTAGGTAAATAAGGGGAGATAAGCGTAATTACCCACACATTGTTATACAGGCTGTCTCACAACTCGTGCCCCAGAGCGAATGAGGAGACACGAGACTGCACTCGGATGTGTAATTTCGAAGAAAAAATCTAGCTTAAAAGATATTCGAGAAAAGACGTCTTAAAATTGACCAATCAGAGACCTACACCTTTAACGTGTGTTTGCCGTAATTTTACGTTACTAGGGTTTTATACAAATCAGATTCTTCTTTAAAATGTGTGGGCGACTGTAGTTTTCGAAAAATGTCAGTGTTAAATTACATTTGACAAGGTGAATAAAAAAACGCAAATTCTTGCCATGTATTCAGCCGCTGATTACTTAGAAATGATTATAATTTTCGGAGAAAGTGTTCGTAACGCCAAAGAGGCAGCACAAGTCTATTCGGAACGTTTTCCAGATAGAAATCTTGCTAACCTACATTTGTTGACAGTGAAAAGTCAACTCTAAAGTGTCAAAATTACAGTAAGTCAAACAAATTTTGTAACTCACTATTAGTATTTTTAAAACCTAACAACCAGTTTTATTTTGTAATAATATCACCACACCTCAAGATATCCTTCCGGGATTGGTGGATTAAAAAGTCTTGTAACTCCGTTATGCAAGCAGCCGCAAATTATTTTCTTCTATTTGTTGGCAACCTATTGTCGTCGGCAAGTGTCAGTTTCGTCTGGGGCGCGAGTTGTGAGACATTCTGTATAGTTCGAGGCGTACAAGAATGTGTTAAAAGGTGTTAAGACCCACTATACAGGGTGTCCCAGAACGAGCTTACGCTATAGTTACTTTAAAAAATATTCAAAATTATTTTACGAAATTTGGTATATAGGGTTTTTCGATATGTTCGTTTCAACTAAAATATTTTCAAAACAATAGCACTTCCGGTTTAACCGGATTTTAAATGGAATGCTATATTTTTACCTCCCGCTACCCTTGGTAAGGGAGATAGAGATCGTGCTAAAAATCGCATATCGAGATTTTGGTAAATGACCACGTTTTAAGGTCCCTAGAATCCAATTTTAACATTTTCACGATGATGTCTGTGTGTATGTGTGTGTGGATCCACCACTCTAACTCAAATACTATCATTCAGAAAATTTTGAAACCTTTTGTTTTTCAAACTTTTTCTGTAATGGAAAGAGCCCATTAGATTTTGGTGAAAATCGGATAACCGAAAATGGTACTTTACTAGAAGCTCAAAATAGTTTTTCTTCGAAAAATACCTTTAAATGTTATTTTTTCCAGATTAATGTTATTGTAAAAATTAAAGATTATTAAATTTTCTATAGATTTGTATAAATATTTTCTATATATTTTATGGATAAATTTATAAATTTTTCTATAATTTAAATCCCAGAGACTACGCTTTAAACAAAAAAAACGCAGTTATTCAAATGTATGTAACTGACAGATAAATGTCACTATCAAAGAAGTAATCATTTCAAAATAATATTAGGAACGTTTTGAAAAGAAAAAAGTAACTAGAACAATATAAAAGGAATTCAATACAGTTTCCAGCATAAGTAAATATGTAGGTATGTATTTAGATTAATAAAAACTAACGACTCACAAAAATGTTTGAGTAATACTCATTTTTAGATTAGTGAATTCTATTCTATCCCGGTATTTAAAATTTAATCTTCAGTTTATTATAGCTCCGGTGGCTCAATCGTTAGACCAACGCCTCATGTCATGAGTCATGAGTGCCCTCGGGGCTCTGGGTTCGAATCCCACTAAGGCATGGATGTGTGTGAATGTGAACCCACTCTGTAACTGGTATTTAATCCCGTTGAGGGGATTAAAAAAATGGTAGTTACTTGGATTAGATTAGACTATATTTTAAGAAATAAACTGTCAAAATTAGAGTAAAATTCGTTAATCCAAAAATAAGGATTAACTTAATCTTTTTTGTGGCTTGGGCTTTAAATGGCGGGAGGTATAGTGTTGGACACACCAGATTTTTTATTTTACCATTGAATTCAACAGAAAATTTTACATATGAAACAATAAAAAAAATTTCGAACCCCAGACACCTACCTTGCCGGGATAGTGCTCTACCAGATGTGGGGTTACCAAGCTACCACTGCGTTTAAACATCTAGTGAACGAGTCACAATTTACTCAAAGCCCTACTAGACCAAATTTGAAATAAATTGTGAAAAATTGTCAGCCATCGGAATTCGAACCCGAGACACCTACCTTGCCGGGATAGTGCTCTACCAACTAAACTATTTGCTGCTTTCCTCTCGACGGCTGAACAATCTTTCACTGTAACGTCCTATAACGGCTGAGGATATTATTAATTGTCACATGATTAGACCGGCAAGCCAATAGCTTAGTTGGTAGAGCATTATCCCGGCAAGGTAAGTGTCTCGGGTTCGAATTCCAATGGCTGAAAATTTTTCACAATTTATATCATATATACAAACTGTTAACTCATTGTTAATATTTTTAAATCACTCATTACCAAAATTACATGTTGATATTGGCTGTTCTTACACTGAACCATAGCTATAATCTACACTATAAAAATAATAATATGAATAGTATTTTATGATTAAATTACAAAAATTAATAAATTGAAAACATAATGGATTGTTTGTCCTACTTTTATCGAATATTGAACCATTTAATTTAGTATTAATAAAAATGTCGTTTAAATCGTACATACTACCGTTAAATTTATTTGCTAAATTTATTTTTCTATATGTTCCTTCTAATGTTTGTATTATTGACATAATTTTAATTTTTTGGCACATATCTTTTATAATAATGTTCAGTCATTGTTCTTACAAAAATATTTTTAATGTTGACGTCCTTGAATTCGAAAATGCTTCTCCTGTACCGAAATTCGCAGACAGTGCAATAATACTGGTGTCTTTTTTGGATTTTTACTGCGTATATATTTATAATTTACTGAATAGAAATCAAATTGTTGAAATATTTGAACGAATAAATAATATACAAATGGATTTCGATTTTCAAAAAGGAAAATATAACAATATGAAATTGTTAATATATTTTGTTGTGTTAAATATAATATTTCATACCTATACATCATATTTATATTTTAAATCTATTCATAATTTAACATTTTGTATAAATTTTACTGGTTTATGGTGGACTAATATGTACAGTCTCCAATTGTTAATAATGTATTCTGTTTTTAAGTACATTAATACTTGTTTTGATAATATTAATAAACAAATAACTCTATTAAAAGTTTCCGATATTAATAAACTATATTTAATAGCAGAACTTCATACAAATCTTACAGAAATAATACGTAAATTATTTAAATTATTATCGTTCTCAACAATGACACATATTTTAGTTTCATATATAACAATAGCAACATATGGTAACTACATTTTTAAGACAATCGGAAGCATTGCAACAAATAAAGCGTACTCTTCAAATACAGCATACAGCGACCTATGTTACATATTGTGGTTATCGTTTTTAATATGGATTAATGTTTATATAGTTCATAAATTGCAAACAAATGTAAGTCAAATTTCAACTTCTATGAATTTGTACAGAGGGCAGGGAACAATGATTAATAATGTGTTACAATTACTAGACATCTTCGCTAAACAGTGTTGTAATGTGAGAGCGCGAGCCCCCGGTCAGCGCGTGCAAACCGACGGGCTGTTAGGTAAATAAGGAGAGATAAGCGTAATAGGGGATTCCACCTTTTTTTTTTACTTATAATTTCTGACGAAATTATAAGTAAAACTAACGCTATTGGTGAAAATATTAATAAGCGAGTTATGGTCCCCCGAAGTTTGAAAATATAGATGTGAGATGTGACGTCACGAATATGTTTTTATATAAAACTGTTTTCTTCGTGCATCTAAAATGTTCTTGAAATGTATGCTATTTTTAAATTATATTTATAAAAAACAAATTAATATTGTAACACTGTACAAGTTTACATGCTTTATAAAGAACCTTTTCAGTTTAAAGAGATAGAAGATATGCGCAATGGGGATCTGCGCAAAGTAAGAACAACTTATATCTACGGCGTTTGTTTCTAAAAAATTTTGACGTAAAGTGTGAGAATATCTCAGATAACTTTAAAAAATCTTATCGAAATAAGTTACAAAAGCTTTTATTGAAGGTAAAATGTCTAACGATGCAAATTTTCACTGAGAATACGTCTTTTAATAACTGCAATATTTTTGACGTTTTGTTTGACATCCCAACTGGCAGTTGTTCGCGCCATTTTCTTACTATTTGCAGCGATAAAAAGAGATAGCCGTTAAATTGAAAAGGTCCATTGCAAGTGTATCAAAATTATTAAGTTTAATGCAAGAAATTTATATTCAAATAAAAACTGTTTGAGAATTGCAGTACTGGACTGGTAGCCACGTGTCCGCTATTTGAATTTGTCTACTTCCATTGGTAGTAGACTCCACCCTCTAACTCGGTATTCGTTATATATTTATAGGTGGTCTTTGAGTCGCCAATCAAAATAATATATATGGATTTCATATGAGTGACGAGCTACTAAAACAAAAACACCCTTATTTCCGAAGTATTTCAATTATATCATTTTATTTCTTTATTAATATGCATTATTAAGCATCTACTTTCATTATTTTTTTACTAATTTATCTTAATTCGATTGAGCTGTAATCCCCTATTACCCGTACATTGTTATGTAGTTCGAGGCGTTACAAGAATGTTTTTAGCGGTGTTAAGAACCATTATACAGGGTGTCCCAGGAAAGCTTACGCTATAGTTATTTTAAAAACTATTCAATATTATTTTACGAAATTTGGTATCTAGTGTTTTCCGACATGTTTGTTTCAGCTAAAATATTTTTAAAAATTTTGGTATTACATACTAGAAACTGATTTTTAAATGTTCTGAAAATTTTTTCATAGCTACAATAATAACCAATGTAGACATGTCAATATATTCAGGGATTTATTCTATATCAAGTTTAAATTCATAGACAGGTATATTTAGAAAAATTAAAATGAAAACTGCAGTTTCAAAAATTATTACAAACAAAAATAGCATAGATGTGGTCTAAGAATTTTTTGTACTATGTGTAAAAAAAGTGAATGTTTAGTACGAATGTATTTTGTGTACATGATATGTAACAATACTGTCTGACAGGTTTCGAGTAATTGTTAACTTCTTATTCACATTATGGTCGCGAAATTTCTCACAATGTTTAATAATTTTTTTTGTTATTGTTAAAAACTACATTTTGAAAATATGTTTTATTTTAGGCTAAAAAACTACCCTTGCTAGTACATGAACTATGGAATAGATATAATATTTATTGGGCCGTTCAAGACAAAATATTAGAGGTAAACCTTTTTTTTATGAATTTAAATATATTTTAAATATATATTTTGTAGTTTAAATTAATATCTCTACAACATTTACAAGATACAATCAAATTTTCAGTGTGCGGACTCTTTATTTTAGATTACACATTATTAACCACAGTAAGTATAAAGAAATACACATGTTCAACCGTATTTATATGTATTTAATTACTAAATTTAGTAAAAATATGCGCAATGAATTATTTCTGACATTTTTATATTGAAAACAATAATGGGCTACGTGCCATTTTTTATTTAATATTTTTGAAGAGGCAGTTCATGTGAATATTATTGTACGAATCGGTCTAGGTGCTACATATATAATATTTTGCACAAGAGATTTACTTTTATGAGATTTCAAGGCCTTTAAAGTTGAGCAAAAATTTCCTTGGTAAGAAATACACGGGGATTAAAATAATGTTCTCAGCGTTATGAACTGAGTTTGAATTTGGCGCCTAAATTTGACCGTTACACTTTTCTGGTCTATATCGGATGCTTTGAATTTGAATTACGATGAAATTTTCAAAAATTCATATCTCACACGATATATGTATTTTCTTACTCAAAATTATATATTCATAATCCTACAGGGTAGAAATAACGATTTTTTTTAATACCGGAGTACCCATTGAGCTTATGGCAAAAACAACCATAGTCTAAATATTGTACATATGGGCATTAAGAGGCATATTTACCCCTGTGCTGAAATATGAAGCGAAAATTCAAATAAATTGTTCCTGTACTGGAACTATAAACATTTTAAAAAATTCAACACAACCCAAACCTACTTGCGATATTAACCTACATTTAAAAAAAAAATATTGAAATCTATTAATATTTGACTTTGATTTTATAGGCAAAACAGCATTTCTCGAATTTCCCATAAAATCAAAGTCAAATACTAATAAATTTCAATAATTATTTTTTTAAAATACAGGTTAATATTGCAAGTAAGTTTGTGTTGTGTTGAATTTTTTAAAATGTTAATAGTTCTAGTAGAGGAACAATTTATTTGAGTTTTCGCTTCATATTTCAGCACAGGGGTAAATATGCCTCTTAATAGTGAACAATGAAAGTTTCTTGTGATTTAAAATCATTTATTCCCAAAATTACGCAATGTAACATTTTTCCATTTTAAGGCCGACACGCACTTAAGCGACGCGAAGAGCGGCGAAGCGAAGCGCAGCGAAGAGCCGTTTTTTCATTCAATATATTATTATGTGTATACGCGCACTTTGGAGCAGCGAAGCGACTCGCCGGAATACTTAGGGGAGAATATTTTTCTCTGCTCTTTCTCTTTGCTTCGCTGATTAAAAGTGTGCGATAGCGCAGCTGCCTAAATCAGAACGAATATACCCGAGACGCATCGGAAATAGCCGATGTAGAACTAAATTTCACACCTTTCACACATCATAGCAAAACAATACGTATAGATTATGGTAACATGTGAAAAATTAGTTATTTTGGTTTCAAAATATAAAGAAATGAATGTACAAAATATAAATTTGATTTAAAAGTGGAAACAGTTTATAAAACTAGTTCAGAAAATTCCTTACATATTAAACGATTTCTATTGTACAAAATAGTATTGCAGACTCAACAAAAAAGAAGATTAACTACTTGGTTACAGAATGTAGTAGAATATATCAAAAAATTTAAACATTTTTTCGGCCTCTTTGTACCATGGCATTCTGCCACTGCACTGAACCTACGGATGAAACAAAATAATTTATAAATATGTCTCGTTTAGACAGTGCCTGCGTTGTTGCGTTTCCTCCGAGCTGTCCATCTTTTGAAGCCAACGCGGCCGTTTCTCGTAAACTGCTCGCAAGTGCGCGATAGTTCTAAAAATGACTCTTCGCCGCTCTTCGCTTCGCCGCGCTGCGCCTCGCTCAAGTGCGCGACGGCCTTTAAAGTCCTGTTAGTCTATCAATAAATTGAACAATTTTTCATATATAATTATGTATTTTAGATTGTTGGAGCAATGACAACTTATATATTGATATTAGCACAACTAGATGTAGTATAATCAAATCCTGAAACTAATTATGTAAAAACTATGTCTGGAATTACATATTTCTGGATTACCTAATATATAAAATCTGAACACTCTGGACAAGGATCGTGGAAGCCATCAGACCACCGCGTTTTAATACTAATAATGTCTTCTTTTAATATTAATATTAAAGCGACTACAACAATTGCTACTACTATTAAAACGACTAATATTATCACCAAAATCAACTGGCATTTGTTCAATTTTTTGGAATACTCTTCCTTGGCTCTTCTAGGTTGCCCTTCATCAGTATCAGCCATTATATTCTATTTGAATAATAATTATTTTTATGTATTTGACAGCTTTGACAAGTTGTCAAAGAATTTTTGTTCATAAACCATCTAACAATAAATATACAATATAAATAAATTCTTTTGTCATTGTATTTACCCAGAGGCAACTATATATTTGTGTGCGCTTGTCGTTTTGACAAGAACAGTGTCACTTTGATTTTTAACTCTTTATTTTGATTTTGAACTTGTAAAATGTTATTAATATACAATTTTCAGGCAGTAATTATAGCTATTAACATACCTAGGAATGTTATGTATATCATAACTGCCGAAGATGTCGGTTTGAAATCCGAGCTCGTAAAGCGAGGATTTTAAGACATCTAAGGCTTGTTTTGATTAATAACATCCGTGGTTTGTTCAATAGTTTATCGGTTTCAGAAAATTAAGATTATTGATAAATATTTTTTGAAATTCTCTCATTAAAACTACTTTCAGATTGCTATGATTAACAGAACAATTATTTTGACATATGTCAATATGACAAATATTCAAATTATGTGCTTTGTTCCACATGTTTATTACTTTAGAATAAAGTAGACCGTATTTAGAACGATAGGCTAACGTTATCTGTATGTATTAATGAAGAGCATTATATTTTCATTTTATTTTATTTTCATTTTTTAGACCGCTGTTGACAAGTCAGTATGGTAATAATATTAAAATACAGTTACAGTTATTACTTAGTTACCAGCCTACTTTTGTACATTTAAACAATGGAATAATATCCTGAAACCGGTAAAAAATAATAACTTCTCAACAGTTCAAAATTAAAATAAAGTATTATTCACGAAAGATGACTATTCAAGGTCATTTATGTGCAGTCTGATATAATATTACTTGCAGATAACTTCACTGCATTTCGTACATATAAGCGTGCAACAAAAAATATTTATAGGTACACTTTAACTGAAAAAATAAATGTATTTTATTTGAAAATTTTGATTCTTTTTAAATAATGCTTTTCTTAAAGTTTTATCTTTTTCATCTACGTTTTGCATAAAACAAAAATATAGACTTGACGTAAACCATAAAATAATAATTTGATTTGAATATCAACGCCACTGGATAAATATCATTGCAGAGGGCAGTATGGTAGATAATTACATGTGTGTAACTCTACGACTTACGTCACTGCTATTTGTAGTGTGTTAGAAAGTAATGATACTATTTACGTATATCTGTCACACTACAAAAATTAAATAGATATACGTCAAATAATCTTTCTCTTTCTAATACAAAATGTTGCTTAGCTACTGCTATAAAACGCTGTGTATTCTTTCTTCGAACAAATGGCCTTGAATAGTCATCTTTCGTGAATAATAGTTTAAGTCAAAACATTGGTCTTGTCAAAGTGACATTGTTCTTGTCAAAATGACAAGCGCACACAAATCAGCTGATTCCTAGCCCTATTCAGGCCTATTCTGCAGAACAAGCCTATTGGCGAGAAAACTGAACTATAGATGGCAGGCCGGACGGTAGCAAGATGGCGGAGGAATAAGGAGAGTTCCCTCATTCCTTATTGCTGGCAATATGCATTTCAAAGTATTTGATATGGAGAAAATTAACATAAAGTTAAGTGATATTTCTGAATACATTGCTTCTGCACGTCCTATAAAGGAAGACGAAGCAGTTTTTAAGGCTGGACATGTATTGCTTTGAGGAATAAAAGATTATGGACCAGGTACAATACTGGGATCTTGTTTAAAAACCAGTAATTTGAGTGGAGATCATCATATGATTGAAATTTTATTAAATGAGAATATAAATTACTGGAAAGCAAATTTAGTTGTAGAGAAGAATTGAGGGGTAAATGCAAACATATTGTTGCAATTTTGTTGCATATAAACAGGATAATAAAAATCAAAACTATATTTATTGTTTTACAACAAATGTTATCATTGTTTTTATTATGCTATTAATTTATTTGTTTACGGGTTTGTGTATTACAGAGTAGCAGAAATAGAAAATTAAACTGTACAGATTTGGAACAAAGTAAGGAGAAAACTTATTAAAAAGGATGTTAAACAGTATAGTTTGGCTATTATTATTATTATTAGAAGAATTTTACCATGTTGTTTTAAAAAAGAAAAAAAAATAGAACCAATTGGAGACGTCAAAACTATAAGGGAAGAAAATTTCAAGATCATATTTTGTCACTTGGGATATAGTGTAAACTTACACTTTTTGACTTATAATTGCTCCATTGTGGCACTGAGCAGTATCTGTGGCAGTTACTGATCATTATTTAAACGTGAAAATGTAATATACACTATATATCTAACTTTCTTTTACAACGAATATAAATTAAACCTGTTTAAAATTACATACGTTTCGATGTATGCTATCAACCTTTCCTTATTCCTCTAGTTCACAAATCTGCCGCCAGACGTCACCCACTTTGAATTTTTTCGCCAATTCTGCAAAACAAACTAATGCAGATTGATACTCTTGTTTACAAATAGAATAGCTGTTTACCATCATATGTGTCTTCTGAATTAAGTAATTTCATACATTTCCCATTCCCCTAAATACGCTTAATTAAGAATGCACATGTGATAGTAAAAAGCCTCGTAAACAGCTATTCTAGACTGTCATAATATTTATATATTCGCCGTTCCGCAGAATCAGCCTATTCTGTAAAACAGCGTATTTAGGGGTTGAAAATGGAAATGTATGAAATAAATTAATTAAGAAGGCACATGTGATAGTAAACAGCTATTCTAGACTGTCATAATATTTATATATTCGCCGTTCCGCAGAATCAGCCTATTCTGTAAAACAGCGTATTTAGGGGTTGAAAATGGAAATGTATGAAATAAATTAATTAAGAAGGCACATGTGATAGTAAACAGCTTAGACTGTCATAATATTTATATATCCGCCGTTCCGCAGAATCGGCCTATTTTGCGGAACAGCGTATTTAGGGGTTGAAAATGGAAATGTATGAAATTACTTACCTATAGCGTTTTCAGCTTACAAATTGAGTGCGCACTTTTTTGCACTGAGCGTTTTCAGCTTGTCATCGCGTGCAAAAATTAGTCAGCTGATGCGTTTTCAGCTTAATGGCGTTTTCCATTGACAAAAGTGGAATCGCACTCAGTTCAACATGTGACGTCATGCACTGTATCAGTGTTCACTCCAGTGCAGTTTTATTGCACTTTCAACATCCATCGCCATATTGCACTGAAAATACTGCACTTGCTATGCTTGGCAGTGCAACAAAGTGCGCACTGAGCTCGCACTGAGTTCAACATATGTTTACAATGGAAAACACGATACTGTAAAAGTGCACACTTTGTTTATCAACGGAAAACAAAAACTGCACTTGGTGCAAGAAAGTGCGCAACATAACCGCCAATGGAAAACGCCATAAGAAAAAGTTGCACCGTGCACTGGCTCAGCGCGACTTTTGTGCACTGACTCCCTAGGCAAGTGCAATAGTGTCAGTGCAAATATGGCGGCTAAACTAGCACTGCCACCGGATGAGGGCAGAACTCGTTCAGTGTGGTCACGTGATTTGTTGCACTCAGTGCGCACTTGCACTGTGTAAGCTGAAAACGCTATTAATTCAGAATGCACATGTGCCAGTAAACAGCTATTCTAGACTGTCATAATATTTATATATCCGCCGTTCCGCAGAATCAGCCTATTTTGCGGAACAGGCACGGGTGATTGTAAACAGCTATTTTATTTCTTAACAAGAGTATCATTCTGCAAAATTTTGTTTGTTCTGCAGAATAGGTCTGTTCCGCAAATTATGCAGACCCCAGATAAACTTTTCAATTAAATTTTGTAACAAATGCTACAGCAGTATTGCCATCAAATTGCCATGTAAAATAATTCTATTGTTTATGTCAACGTTTGGAGATATTTTAAAATTATAAACTGCAAGTTATGTGACTTTTCTTTACAAAATTTATTAGTAATATCTTAACTTCAAGATGGTTTATGTTGCAAGTAAGAATTCATTTTATATTTACTATGAAATTGCACGAGATATCATCTAACATTTATGTATCACCAGGAGAAATAACAGAATTATTATATTAATTTTAAGGAAAACTATGTAGAATTTATAATAAAACATTGTGAAAGCCAACCAATTTCTATGAGCCCCATTTTTCCTGTTTTAATTATGATTGTGTCCCTTGCTAGGTCCTGGTCCAGTGTACATGCTCCCTACCACCATAGGGTACAACAAACATGACGCATCTCGCTACCGAAACCCCATGTACACCATGCGACCTAGAGTTGTCCCTCCAGGGAACAAAAGTCAAGTACCTGGACCGCAGTACCAAGTTAGAGGGGTTAATGAACACGGGAAATTCTCTCCGCCAGCCTATTCGATAAAATCGCGACCTAAGCCTCTGACAACGTTCGTAACACCGGGACCTGGTGCTCATAGCCCAGAAAAGGCCCCGAGGATGAAAGACCAGAGGCCTCCAGCTTATACTATGCAAGGAAGGGGGAAGGTTGCGGTTACAAGTTTGGGGCCAGGGCCGGCGTATAACCTACCGTCGATGTTGGGGCCTAAAGTACCGAATAAGTATGCTTCCAGTGCCTATACCATGTAAGTATGATATATTTTACTTTTTCCAAACAATAAATCAAAATAAAAATACGGGTGCATTCAAAGTACGACACGATTAAATCGTTTGGCAAATTAGAAACTGCATTTGATTTTGCGAAAAAGAAAAACAAACTGCCCGAAACAATAAATCAAATACGGGTGCATTCAAAGTACAACATGATTAAATCGTTTGGCAAATTAGTAGAAACTGCATTTGATTTTGCGAGAAAAGAAAAACAAACTACACTAAACATGTATAACCTACAAATATAACAATCTTTTTCGCTTACCGTTTGCTGCTGACCATATGACTGCATTTCTAAACACTTCAATATATTGTTTAATAGTTCAAACACATAATGACAATCAACAAATGTTTAATTAACGATAAATTAACTAATATTTACATCATAGACACACAACCACTTGTTACACGCGTCGTAAAAAAACTAAACTGTGGAGTCATCACGCGGACAATTAGGAAACTAATCCCCGCGCCAGTGGCGTATCACATTAATTTTGTATGAATAATAAATATATTCGGCCTAATTCCCTAAGCAAATTTTTACCTTCCGTCACCTTTAGGTAAGGAAGGTATTGTCTTTGGTCAAAAAATTCGATGATGAGTTTTTACTCAATAAGCACGTTTTAGGGTCCCTAGAATACGAATTTACTATTTTTACGATGTTGTCTGTATGTGTGTGTGTGTGTGTGTGGATGTGTGTGTGTGTGTGTGTGTGTGTGTAACAAAATTTTCGTCTGCGATAACTCTAATACTACAGTTACAAAAATTATAATTTTTTCGTATACTTCTTCGTTACATCCATAGGAAGAGCTGATTAGATTTTGGTTACAATTGGTCAACCGGAAGTACCATCATTTGAAGATTTTAACAGTTTTTCTTGAAAAAACTATGTTAAATATAATTTTTTCACATTTGATGTTATTATAAATATTAAAGAATATTTTATTCTCTATACGATTTGACTGCATTTTATACTTAATCTTAAATGGACATAGAGTTAAAAAAATTATAAAGAAATTAAATTTCATAAAGTAGCCATAGCTGTGGAAACAGCTACTGTATTAAGAAAATTCTGATTGAAAGATGTCAGTGTCAAGTGAAATTGACATAGTGTGTCTGTCTTATAATTTTACTGGAAATATAGGATCTTTTGCTTTCTGTATGGAATTTGTATAAAATACATACAACTGCTTTAAGGTAATGTACAAGAAATAATAATAATAATAATAATAATAATAATAATAATAATAAATCTTTTATTTCTGCAGATACATTACACTGTATATAGAAAACGTCACAAAATAATAATTTTCTGTATGAAATTTGCATAAAATACATGCAAATGCCGGAAGGTAATGTACAAGAAATAGAATATGTATTTAATTTCACAAGGAACTTTCCGTATGAAATTTGTACAAAATACATAGAACTGACGGAAAGTAATGTGCTGGCCACATCAGATTTTTTAAAATTAACAACCATTTTCAGTTGTTAATTTCAATGTCAGTTGCTAAGTTCAAAATCCCAATTCACTATTACATCAAGTTGCTAAAATTTAACAACTAGTCGTTACGTCGAGTTGTCAATCTAGCAACTGCATTTCTCTCGTTGTTAGTATTGAATAATCGTTGTTAAATTGTTTTTCTTGAAAATTTTGCGTTAGGAAATAAACTTTTACTGGAAATAGAGGGACGACAGTAAAGGTAAACTATTTATAAACTAATATATACCTACATACCCAATAATTATATACATTTTTAAATAAGACGTTAGATTTGACTGATATCGGGAATAAAATATTTACAGAGATATTCAAACTGAGCAAGTGTCGTTTAATTCGTGAATTGGATGGTCTCATGCTTCAAGCATACTGAGTCAGTATATGCCCGAAGGTCCCATGTTACAAGATGAAGGGTTTAAATTTATTCCAAACTTAAATATTTTAATTCTTAATATTGAACAAATTTTCAGATTCTCAAAAAGATCTAAATTAATTTTTTTGAAATTTATTTTCATTTATATTATACATTTAAATAGCCATTTCAACAATGTCAGATTTTTATTATTTTTACTGCTAAAACTTCTTGTCGATGGTTATGCGTCATTCTTGATGATCAGATTCTTGAAATTTCGAAATCGATGGCATCGAATTGAATAAACATGTATACTAAACTGGAGAACATCAAATTCTACCTACACTTAATTTCTACGCCTATACCTTGTTCCATTTAAGCCATTCAGTATTGCAGAGCATAGGGAATAGTTTTGACATCTCTGATTGGCTGAAATTAGAGACAAGTTTACCCAATGTAATTTCGGCTACTGCAGATTTACGCTGTTGCCAGTTCCATCTACTGAATGGCTTAAATGGAACAGAGTATAACTATGGGTGAGATTACAGGGTAAAAATTTCAATTTTTCAAACCAATCAACCAAAATTTCCAACTAGCAGTTAGAACTGAAATGCAAAACTAGCTTTGTTATTTAATTAGTCCAAAATTATCATGAAATCTACCATTAGAGAATATTGTTCCGCGGAACTTAAATGTCAAACGAATCAAAATCTGTCACTTTAGCTTGTGAATAGATTAAAAATATGTACAAATATTGAGAATCGACATGCCTTTTAACTCACTTGTTAATGACTTCAGTGCTATATTTAACAACGATTGCTCAGAACGACCGTTTTTAACAATGTCGTTAATGGGGGAGTTTTCGAATTTTTGATTTTTTTATATGTTAAAATATTTTTAAATCTAAAGCGTTTTTACTTTTATATTTTGTAAAATTTAAAAAAATACCGGAGAAAAAATATTAAATTTTTGCAATATTTTCTTCCCGCCATTACGGCGTACATAACATCAACTATGTGCGAATTAGGTCTCGACATACGCGCCCAAAACGTGCTTCATAGAAAGAGATAGAAGAAAATACGGTCACCTTTTTATGTTTACATTTGATACTTGACAATTTAATTTCTGTATTTATCGTATTTTCGAGGTTTTATTTTTACATATTTAAAATCATATAATTTGCTTTTTGCGATTTGACATTGAATTTAACGTTTCAATATCAAATATAGAAGACATACGTTCATGTTTTAATTATAAACAAGCGCTCGTAGCGGACAACTACGGCGAATCAAAGATGCTGCATACGTCACCGTATTGCGGGCGATTTAACTAACGATAAATTTAATATCGTTTGTGCAAAAAAATACGCTATATTTTATTACTTTTATTGCATTAACAGTAATATTGCAGTAATGTGAAAAAATCATTAGATTTCAACATGACTAAACTCCCGCATTATGTATTTTCTGAATACCAAATGAATGACAGTTGCCAAAAATCGTTAACTTTTAGTTACCTAACGACTATGTTAACAACTATCTTAGTGAATTAGGCCGATATCACAACTTATTACCCATTTTTGGGTGCGCCAATCAGAGTTTACTCGCCGATTTCAACAATGACGATCTATTATATCACTACGGCCTTAATATCACGGTTTATTTCGTTTTCAGGACCGGCCGCCACGATGCTAAAACATCCCAACGTTCTCCAGGTCCAGCACATTACAAAGGAATCAACACCGACATCTATAAGTATAAATTGCCTCAATACACCATGGCCAGCCGTTTGGACAGAGCCCGTGCCTACGTACGTTCCCCTGGCCCCGCGGCTTACCTGCCTAAGAAGCTCTGCGGAGAAAAGGGCCTGTTTTGGTCAATGAGATCGCGAACCGGGGCTAATCCTTACATCACTGCGCAGGACAACATGCCGTGTACTGGACATTAAATACTTACTTTCTTCCGCTGAAAGAAACATAAGTTAATATTTCAGTTATATTTACTGGAAATAAATGTCAAATTGTATAAATATTATTTATTTATTGTATTGTGATATGATCAACAGATAAATATTTTCTCTTGAAGAAATATACATTGTTTGTACGAAAAATAAAAGATATACACATCGAAAATATCAACATAATTTTAGTAGTAAAGTTCATGTGTCTACAAGATTCTTAGATTTAGGTAGAAAATGTACAGTATTTAAAATTATTTCGTTAAAACTGATATGTTTGAGAATAAAGACTACTGAATGAATCACAGAAACTGACGTTTTTAAAAACAATCACACGCTAATCTCACAAACTACCAACTAACCATTAGACTATACATCAACACTCAAAATAATTGATGAAAACATACATTTTTTATCTTGCATGTTATCAAAAAGATCTTGAGAGAAAACAGAAAATTTTGCTCTGTACCACGATGTAGTATCTATTGGGATTTTCAAATAAGAAAACGCTAACTAGCGGCAAATATTAGAACTGCAAGCAGTGGTACACATTTGACATTTACATGAAACTACAACTATATGACTACAAAAACTCTATTATACGTACTTGAATTATAAATAAAAAATACTAATAAATGAGAAAATAATACGAAAACTAAAGAAATACAATTGACAGAAATGCTACGTTGACACACGTCAACGAAAAGTGTACCAGTGTTTAATGCGATCAGCGCCATCTCTTGATACTTGAAAATCCCAATAGGTGAGAGCACGAGATGCGTTGAGATGGCTAAGTAACTGGGAAACAAAATGGCGCTAACGCGACCCGTTTCCATTTGACAAAAAATGTTTTGCTACAAGATGCACAACAGGGTATGGATCAAATAAAGAGAAATTTAGTGGCAGCCAGCTACACTATAATCACAGAAACAGGTACTAAAATAAATTTCTGATTGAAAGGTGTCAATGTCAAGTGCATTTGACATATGTTGTTTTATAATTTTACTGGAAGTATAGAAACATTTTTGTATGGAATTTGTACAAAATAAATACATAGAACTGACAAAAGATAAAAGGTAATGTTTGAAAATATAGAATATTATGCGTTATATATGAATAATTTAATATTTTAAATATTTTGTGTAAAAACCGGGTCGCAACAAAACCTGCCATCTAGCGGCACACTGTATGAACTAGCCCAGTTAGTTAGCTATTCTTCGTAATGCATTGGAATACGTCGTGCATTCACCTATAGAAATTACACCGTGCTCTGTACCATTTAAGCCATTCAGTAGATGGTACTGGCAACAGCGTAAATCTGAAGTAGCCGAAATAACATTGGGTAAACTCGTCTCTTGTCTCTAATTTCAGCCAATCAGAGAGGTCAAAACTATTCCCTATGCTCAGCAATACTGAATGGCTTAAATGGAACAAGGTATAGATATGCTCTGTTTCATTTAAGCCATTCAGTAGATGGCACTGGAAACAGCGCAAATCTGAAGTAGCCGAAATTACATTGGGTAAACTTGTCTCTTGTTTCTACTAAATGGCTTAAATGGAACAAGGTATACTTATATATATATATATATATATATATATATATATATATATATATATATATATATATATATATATATATATATATATATATATATATATATAAATATATATATATATATATATATATATATATATATATATATATATATATATATATATATATATATATAAATATATAAATATATATATATATATATATATATATATATATATATATATATATATATATATATATATATATATATATATATATATATATATATATATATATTTATATATATATATATATATATATATATATATATATATATATATATATATATATATACACTTTTGTCACAATATTATCACCGCTTATTATCAATTTCTGAGTGTATCCCAATCTGCTTCTATTCGCAAATCGTGATAATACATATATATTGTTTATGCCGTTTTCAAAGAATGTGATAATTGTATCATACAACTTTTATTAAGGTGTTAATCGCGTTGCAATCCAACAGAAATTTAAGTAACTTTATTTGAGATTGTGTTCTTACAAATATGCTTAAGTTCCGTGTGTGATTTTTTTAAAGTTTTCATAAAGTCGAGGAGCACAGACATAGAAATATATTCAAGTCCAGTTGTTATAT
The DNA here is from genome assembly GCA_963082715.1 of Harpalus rubripes. Lineage (NCBI taxonomy): Eukaryota > Metazoa > Arthropoda > Insecta > Coleoptera > Carabidae > Harpalus > Harpalus rubripes. Next base: position 35,828,823 of record OY720461.1, on the reverse strand, counting down.
TTTTTCTACGGTCGTCAAAAAGAAGACACAAAATACGCCGTTTGAGAATAGGGGATTACAACTCAATCGAATTAAGAGAAATTAGTAAAAAATAGTGAAAGTAGATGCTTAATAATTAATATTAATAAAGAAATAAAATGAAATAATTGAAATACTTCGAATATAAGGGGGTTTTTGTTTTAGCAGCTCGTTACTCATATGAAATCCATATATATTATTTTGATTGGCGACTCAAAGACCACCTATAAATATATAACGAATACCGAGTTGGGGGGTTGAGTCTACTACCAATGGAAGTAGGCAAATTCAAATAGCGAACACGTGGCTACGAGTCCAGTACTGCAATTCTCAAACAGTTTTTATTTGAATATAAATTGCTTGCATTAAACTTAATAATTTTGATACACTTGCAATTATAAAGCATGTAAACTTGTACAGTGTTACAATATTAATTTGTTTTTATAAATATAATTTAAAAAATAGCATACATTTCAAGAACATTTTAGATCCACGAAGAAAACAGTTTTATATAAAAACCTATATCCGTGACGTCACATCTATATTTTCAAAATTCGGGGGACTATAACTCGCTTATTAATAGAAATTTTATCACCGAATTTTCACCAATAGTCTTAGTTTTACTTATACTTTCTGATGAAATTATAGAAAAAATAATGCTGGAATCCCCTATTAAAAGAAACCTTTACTGATGTTGTGCGCCACAATCAAATTCATGTGTTTAATTTATAAATTAAATTATTTAATTCGGTATTGATTGCCAGTTTCTGTGCTTCATTCCAACATTAAAAATTAATTGAGCACTACTAAAATATAGTTTGAGAATTGATTAAATAATATTTTTAGTAAGATTAGCAACGCTATTTTAAAATTGCGTAGCACAGTTTATTCCGAAAAAAGTGCCATTTTCAATACAATTTAATTATAAATTTAACAAATGTACAGGCTGTCTCATTTTCGATGTTTTTTTAAGGTATCTCGGGTAATATTAATGATAGATCAAAACCGTTTGCACATTCCAGGGTCAACTTTTCCAGAAAAGTTTAATATTCACCACAGGAATTTTCGATCTTCTTTTGTTTCTGAGCTACAGGCAAAAACTCGTTTTTCGCTTATTTTGAAAATGTATCATATCTTATTTATTAAATAAAATGGCGTAATTAGATTTTTTGAAAACTTATTAATTCTCGAGATATAACACAAACTTATGATTTTTTAAATGGGAACTTATAGTGAAAATAATCTCGTCATTTTGCTTAATTTATAAGCTTTTCAGTGATATATAAACAAGTCTACATTCTTTTGTTTAAACATTAATAAAAGACGAATTATTAATTTATTGGGGTGAAAATATTGGAAATTATTAAGAAACAAATGAAAAAAATTATTACAGATCATCATTTGTTTATTTTAATTCTATATCTATTAATTGTGTTTTCAAAATTATTCTTAACCAATTATTTTCGGGTTAGTTAAATTACTATTTATCTACGTTACAGTTGGCTTTTACACAATCCGAAAAATTCGGTTTAATATGCCTTTGAAGTAAATAAATTTAAAAAATGAGTAAAACTGAAACAAATACTATTAGAAATATGCAAATGATGATATGTAAGAGACTTTTTCATTTGTTACTTAATAATTTCCAATATTTTCACCCCAATAAATTAATAATTCGTCTTATATTAATATTTAAAACAAAAAAATGTAGACTTGTTACATATCATTGAAAAGCTTATAAATTAAGCAAATAGACGAGACTATTTTCAACATAGGTTCCCATTTAAAAAATATGTTATATCTCGAGAATTATTGTTTTCAAAAAATCTAATTACGCCATTTTATTCAATCAGTCAAACGGTAAAAATATTATAAAAACAATTTTTCTCTATCATAATAAATAAGATATGATACTTTTTCAAAATGAGGGAAAAACGAGTTTTTGCATGTAGCTCAAAAACAAAAGAAGATCGAAAATTCCTACATCGAAAATGAGACAACCTGTACATTTCGGATTTTAGCACTAAATTGCGCTACACAAAATGCTGATAAAGTTGTCAATCTATAAATATTATTTAAACAATGGTTTGAGCCTCTATTCTAAAACAATAATGTGCTAATTTGTTATATTTATATACAGATTCACTAACATTCTTTAAAAAATCCTACGACTCTGACTAGTTTAAAAAATATTGTCTAGCTTGATCAAGATTTGACATACATCATAATACATCTCAATAAATTAACGTTCGCCATAAACTAAATACAATAAAATATCAATAAACTTACGAAAATATCATTTTCTAACACATAGTTTCCGACTGCATGTGCAGACTCGCTTTGCTGTCCGCTTTTGGTAGTTCTCTTTGCAGAGTCGGTAACAGAGAAGAGTCCACGACTATAGAAGGTCGAGGGGGTAACTGAGAAGGTACTAAAAGGGCCGTTTCATCATGGCTCGAATCTGTATGGGCCGATTCCCCAGAATCTTGCCGTTCTGATGTCCCGGGGCCGTGTTTCGAATCTGGGACGTGCAGAGTTGTATCTACGGCTACTGTGAAAACCGGCACGTCCCCATCTACTGCGCTAGATCGCCTAAGGCTCCTAGGGGAGCTGCGGAATTCTCTAGTCTCATGCACAACGCTCAAAAGTGTCGAAGTTTGATATGGTTGTTGGTCGTATTCATCTGAGTCGTCATACTGGCGTTTTATTAAGTTTTCCATGAGCTGGTAATCGTTTTCTTCGGCGTGGCGAAGATGTTCTTTTTCCATGTGTAAAGCTTTTTCTGGATTTGACATTTCGGAGGTACATCGACGACGTGGAAGTATCTGTGAAGTTTCCTTAATAGAAAAGGAGTCTTTGTGGATTATTATAGTGTTTGAAGAACATTTATGACACCAAAGACAACATCTAACGCGAAAAACTACATAAAGAAAACTACTTTTATGCGTTTTTAATGACATTTAAGATTTCATTGTTATCATGATTGTTGTACTAACACAATAAATATCACTAAGATTTTTTTTTCGGTCGCGGATTTTTAGTGCCAGATCTCAACTGGTTTTTGCTCAATCATGTCGCCAAAATTTACATTCCCATCTTAAATATTTAAAAATTTGCAGTTTACTGCATTGTTGCAGATATTCTTTTTTTTTTGCAATGGACATTGTTGTTACACTCTTTATATATACACTGTTTTACTTAACATTATTAAAGCCTCGAGTATACGGCTGGGATAAAGATCGATTTATCGGAAAGTTCGATTAATAGAAAATCGATTTTTTCAAATAAATTGATCAATTGAGAATTGTTTTTTTCAAAAAGATCGATCAATTAAAAAAACATATACTTATCCGAATTCTGGCAAATCGATCTTTCTAAAATATATCGATGTTCTAGATTCAGAAAGATCGGTATTTTAAAGAAATCTGTTGATTTCACCAACATTTGGTGTTTCACTTTCGCGTGTGCATAGCAGAAATTTCATATCACTAAAAATCGATCTTTTAATAAAACCGACCTTGCAATTTTTTTATTAAAATAGATTCTTCATCTATTATTAAAATCATTGTTTTGATTCTTTATTAAAATTTTTGAACATTTATTAAAATCGATTTTTACTTCCTTGTACAAAGTAAAGGAAATAGTGTAATCGCAAAAAAATTCGGTTTTCAGATTTCAACCGAAATATCCATTTTGACCATTTTGACTAATTTCGTCGTGACGTCTGTACGTACGTACGTATCTCGCATAACTCAAAAACGGTGAGCCGTAGAAAGTTGAAATTTTAATGAAAAACTATTTAAAAATATAATCTAAAAATCGTGTGGTGTCCACATCAGAATGTATGATATAGTATTTCGATTTCATATTGAAAAATATCGATTTTTTTGCTATTGATCGATCAAATCGACAAATCGATTTTAGCAAAATATCGAAAATCGATTTCAAATTTCTAAAATCACACAGTCCTACCCGAATATTATTTTGCAAAAACCTTTTCTTGCCATTTTCAGGCAACAATAAAATCACTGTAGACACGAAGTATAATAACTAAGGAGTGGACAAATCGTATCTAGTCGCTATTGAAAAGTGTCCCCCAAAATGTAACATGAAAGACAGAGAGAGTAGAGAGACAGGTTGAGGCAGGCCAACATGGCCGGCGGTGGCTGGCTGTTGTCACGGGTCACAATTTATGCCAAAGTGCAAGAATGGGTATGAGAGTTGTGGCGATAAAGTTTCTTTATTTTGAATCCCTAAAGATGGGGAAATGATAAATAAATGTCGTCGTGTTAGATCACGAAAAGACAGACGTTTAAACGTGAAAGATTATGTTTGTGAGAGACATTTTAACGAAGAGGACATTATTATTAAAAATGGAAATCTGAAGGTAAATAAAACATACTAAATTTCATTTATGTACAGTATTTATGAATCACGAAATTATACTATGTCATCAGGACCGATCCGTGCAGGTGGGCAAATTGTGCCCTGCACAAAGGCGCCAGGCCATGACGGGCGCCATTTAAAGACAATGTATAAAAAATAATAGTATTTTTTTTGCAAGCTGGGTTTATTTGCAAAGGATTATTATCCTACCAAACCGATATTTTTCTGCCATTATTATATTGAAATAATAATTGTAAAGGTATAGATTACAAGAAAAAATATTTTGATTATAGCTCAAAAATTTTGATTACATGAATCCAAAAATGAATTTAGTAGAAAAAAGTAAAATAAATATCCTGATACACGGATAATTTTTTGGCATTGTTATGTTGCAAGCTATAGCTGTAAAATTGTTGATTACAACAAACGATATGATGCTCAAAAACATTAAAATCATATATGAATAAATAATACAATAACTCCTCAATTTAAAATAATTTGTAATTCCCTATATAATTGTATAAGTTGTGTTTTAAACGCGGCCTACGTATATCTATATCTCTCTTCACTCGTCTGTTACATTATGGGTGACGTTTTTTTCTAACCTCTTGTCCACTCCTTACAAATTATATTTCGTGACTGTAAGTAACAATTTTCTGTCAAAAATTACGTGGCGCCCATTGAACCCTTTTTGGATTCATTTAATTTCAACCCCTCCCTTCTCTACTGATTAAAATCTAGCGGATTCCCAACCGAAAAACCAGACGGATTAACGTGCCACATCGCTTGCATGCGCAAAATTATTCCCCCAATTTAGTTTAACGTCAAAAATGAACTACTTTTATAAGTTTTTAAACAAAAAAAAACTTACCTGTCCGGGTCTTGGCGGACTGAGCAACCTGGGCGTTCTGGGAGGACTGAGCAACCCACAAACCGACTCCAATTCATCCGTAATACTTGTATACTCCGTATGCATGGCCATGAGCGCAGCCCTAGCATTCTTCGGAATCGGAGGCGGTACAACCATAATCCTCGGCTCAGCAAAAGTCACTTTACCCGTCTCTCTAGTCTCACTGCCACCGTCGGGCTCTGAGTGAGTCTGAGACAGCTGTCTGGGAATCCTAGTCGGATTAGAGTCGCCCCCTTCGCTGTTTCTACGACCAGCGGAGTCCCTGCGACCTGGATGTCGCATACGAATTTGGTCCAGAGATAGTTGGGTGATGTCTTCACCTGATATGTCGGATTCTGATTGAGATATGGAGGATAAGACTGATGTTCGGGACTCGCTGCTTCGTTGGCGTTCACCTATGAATAAAATTAGTAATTCCCAGTGCGTTTAGCTGCTTGTGGAAGGCTATAATACAGCTAGGAACAAAAAGCAAGCGAAGAATACACATTTATTCGATAAAAACGGTAATTTTTACCCCCAGATGAAAACTATTACAGCACTAAGATGAATCTACTCAAAACGTTTAAATTTAAAATATATACATTTTGGTGTCGTACAAATGAAAACTATATTCGCACTACGATGAATCGGTCTCGAAACGATTTTTTTTTTTTGTTATTAGGCAAAAATCCAGTGACGGATTTCCGCACAGGCGCATGAAGCTCACGCTTGGGGCCTCTTACATCGAAGGGGCCTCAAATTTCAGGTTTCAAAATAAAAAAGTGTTTTATTATTATTTTCCTAATAAAAATAATTAATAATATAATTGGCAAAGAAAATGACCGATAGAGGCAGCACCAATTTTACAAAATGGCCGGCGAGAAGAGTAATTGTCAATACTTGTACAGTGTTTGACAGGGAAATGAATAAATAAAGATCATATATTTTAAAATGCAATTTGATTTGAAGTGCAAAATTATTCAAAGGGAAGTATGACAACCGTAAACACAACAGTTTGATTACTTTTCTGGCAAGTTCATAATTTTGCCACCAGACGGCTACGAGTTCATTTTCTTCGCCAATAGTATTCTCTAAATTAAATTGACAAATGAATAACGCCATCTATGCCATATTTTAAACCATATGTAAGTTTGCTCCTTAGATCATAAAGCATATGGACTAGATGGAAGAAATGGGGAACGCTTAGGATTGAGAGAGATAGAAGACTGGTAAGAATAGGCACACTGCGCAAACTCACCCAGCAGATGTACAGCGGCGTACACGAACCGAGGCGAATTTGTGTTTACTTTTTTTGTTGTCAGCAGTTACGACTTCATTTTGTTTTCTGCATTCGCCAGACAATCATGATTACATTAATACGGCGTTACAGTTGTCGCCTTTTGTAGAAGATATAACTTACTACATTGCTAGGTTTGTTGTCCGAAGAATTTATAACAAAATTGATTGTGAAACTTGTAAAAAAGCTCTTGTAATAGATTCTTCGGACAACAAGCTCATCAATATGAGAAATTAGGGTGGATTATTCCATCCATCTACGGATGTTGCAAAAATATGCGAAAATACCGAAAGAATCATTAGGGAAATTAAAAATATATTTATTAAAAATATTAAATTAATCATACTCAATAAAGCATTTTATTGTTCTTGTAGTACATTTTGTAACTTGGACGAACACGATATGTGGAATCATTTACTTATAAGAAATAGTGATGAATTTATTCGTCACAAGCATCAACTAATTTAATTATAAATGTATATATAAATGTAAGGTTGCGCCATATTTCTAGAAATATGTGTCAAAAGAGTGGTATTAGAAATAAATATAATAAATTAGTATTATTCCGAAATGAAGAAAAAAAATGTAATTAAAAATATGTTTTAATCTATCCCTGTGTGTTTCATATATTTATTTGTCCCTTATCAAATAATTCCATACTACGTCTATGCATGTTTACGACGCCTGCGCAGTTACTTTAATCTTACTGAGTATACTTTTCTTTTCTAACTTACGCTATTTTATATTTCTATCTTGCTTAATCCTAAGCGTTCCTTTCAAAAGCATTGTGAGATATATGTTTTCTTACATCTAGTCCGTATGCTTTATGATCTAAGGTTTGCTCTATACCAGGGATGGCGAACCAATGGCACGCGTGCCATTAATGGCACACGACACAATATTTTGGGCACGTCACTGATCACAAAATTCATTTATGATGCACTACGAAAAAAAGTGTGAAGTAGGTATTATATGACGAGCGAACGCGAGTCAACTAGGTGTACATTGGCTTACTGATGTACAATAATGTTCACTGGTTGAGTCGCGGGAACGTACTTCAAAGATTTGTTGATTGCTTGGAAGAAATCAGACTGTTTCTGCAAAATGAGGGAAAAGTTGAAGAATATCCACAGTTGTTGGATGTTATGTGGCTTTCAAAATTGATGTTTTTTACAGACATATGCCAACATTTAAATAAGTTAAACATGAAGCTTCAGGGCATAAATAAAACAATTATCGTCATGATAGATCTCATTCGCGCTTTTGAGGTCTAAACTGCAAGTTTTCAGGAACGATATTATCACAAGAAACTACAAGAATTATCCAAATTTAAAAAAATATATCTACGATTTAGAAATACATGAGAAACCAGACGAAGACCAAGTTACTGAAGAATTTATTTCTGTGATTGATTCTTCAATCAAGGAATTTTCAGCGAGATTTTCTCAGTTCAAAGAATTATCGGAAATACTCAAGTTTATTATGTACCCTGATGTGACGTCATTTGATAACCTGAATTTGTCCCAATTCGATTGGTTGGAAATTGAAGAATTTGAAATGCAGCTGATTGATTTCCAGTCTAGTTCAATATGGATTCAAAAATGTATTGAAACAAGGAAAGAATTATAATTAATTGAAACAGAAAGATTGACAAGTAATATAAGTGAAAATGCTAATAACAAAATTTTGGAAACCTGGAATGCGTTACCAGATACATTTAATTGTTTGAAGAAGCTGGCTCATGCTATTTTAACAATATTTTCATCAACCTATGCCTGTGAGTCATTATTTTCAGAGATGAATAACATTAAAGACTCGGTTAGAAACCGTTTGACAGATGACTCCAGTTCAGCATGCATTCTGCTAAAAGTAACATCTTACAACCCTAACATATGTTATTTGTCATCTAATCTGCAACAACAGAAGTCACACTAATTTTACTTTAATTTAAATTACGCGTATAATTGAAACATTGAATAAATCGAAATTACTGGCTTCATAGACATATTTAGTGAAGAATTTAAAATTTAATTGCGTTTGGTGCTAAATCCGCCACTGCAAAAATCTACGCATTTATCTATATAAAGCTCAAATATTTTGTACAAAATTTAGTAACAAAATGAGGGAAGATCCCGCAAAGTTTTGGTGGTTCCTATAAACAATTTTCTATTGCTTTGCAAATCATGAACAGCATCTAAGCAATCAAATATTATTAGTGGCTACACTAAACAGCTATTTATTAAAATTGCGCGCTAAAGGCGTAATAGTCTTACAGTAATAAGGATAGAGAAAACCGTAAGTAATATCACATTCTGAAATAAAATACAAGTTAAGATATTTCTAATAAATAAAAGTTGCGGACTCACCAAGCAAATTTAGTTTAGACTGGGCGGGAGCAGGTTTCGAAATACTAGTTTCCTCCTCTTCATCGTCTTCTGGAACTGTTCGAACTTCGAAATGTAACCCATCGTCGAAAATATACGCATCGGGGCGGACTTCCGTCAAAGATCTGGTCGGTCGTCGTTTAACAGTCGCCAGAGGGAAGTTTCCCTCATCGCCGTCACTTCCGCTTATTTTTCTGCACCGATCTTCCGTTAATTTTACCTCCGGAAGTTCGTCCATTTTTGTTGTCATAAATCTGTGAATCATCGCGAGTTGTTGGAGGATTTGTTCTTCAACTTCTTCAATTTTGCGAAGACGGAATTCCAAGCCTTGCATTGTAACAAATTGGCTGTTTTCTTTTTGATTTATGTCTTCTACTTTTTGGACTATGTTTTCTATACGTTCTGTTGTGAGTTTTATTCGTTCATCGGTTGATTGTTGAAGTTTATAGTCTTTTTCTGCGAAGTAACCTTCGACGCATTCTTCTTCGTAATCGTACAGGCGTTCCATGTCATCTTTTTCAAGAAATAACTTCAATCCATTGTCGTAAGATTCGCTTTCGCCCCGAATCTACACAAGACTAATAATAATACTTACAAATAAACTCAAAGACTACGTTTATCTCGGCAATTCAAGCGGCTTCAAGTATATTTTATAATCCAAATGGTTTATCTCAGCGGATTGAAATTAGGATTGAGTTATTTTCAATCTTCTTTAAATTCGTATCGACTAAAAAAAGATAGTGCAATACTAGATTATGCAGACAGACAGGGAGAACTATATGATCTAATTTCATGCTGGATATGTAACCTCAACATACATACATAAAATCACGCATTTCCCACTTAGTGGGTTAGCACAAACCCGAAAGAATAAAAAAAACATCATCCAAAAAAAAAATCAGTCTCTCTTTCAACAACATTCTTACTAACCTGACATCATAGGTACAACATATATTCCTCACTCTTAACATATTAAAGTGATCGAATTACGGTAGCGAAATACCGCAACCGGACCACAATAATAGTTACGAAACAATCATCCTTCGCCACACATTGTCTAAGCACACTTCTTTCGCCTCGGCCACATTCATAATCGCATTCATACACGCTCTTCTCTTCCCACTCGGAAACTTTCTCTCTTTTAGTACCTTATCAATCACATCCATCCACTTACACACTGGACGGCCACGCAATCGAACACCCTCAATTTCACCAAGATATATACGCTTTACAAGACGTTCACTCTTCATTCTCTTCACATGACCAAACCATCTCAACTGGCTCATTCCTACTCTCTTAACAACATTCTTCCTAACCATACATTCTTCATACACCAAATTATTCCTCACGCGATCCCGTCTTACATATCCACATACTCCACGTAAATAGTCACTCTCTTTTTTGCTTTCCCGTCCATGCCCAACATTCGCTTCCATACATCAAAGCAGGCACTAGCACTCCATTATACACACTTACACGAGCTTGTCTTCATATGTTTACGTTTCGAGCAAACGTACCCAGAGCACCAATTACCTTACACGTCGCACTCACTCTCCTTTCAATTTCTCTATCAATTCGACCATCCCTTGATAACATGCTACCCAAATATACAAACTCATTCACTTGCTCCAGTTTCACTCCATCCACAGACACATTGCACACAGTCACCAATTTACTCCTTTCAAATACTAACACCTTGGATTTATCAACATTCAACTCCAGATTCATACTTCTTCCAACTACATGTATTCTCTCTATCATTCTTCTGAGTTGCTCTTCATTTTCACCTAAAACAACTACATCATCCGCATACGCTAACGCAGGCACAATACTTTCACCAATTTTTACACCATCCATTTCACTCAATGCTCTCCGCAACAACGCATCCATATACAAGTTAAACAACCACGGGGACATACCACAGCCCTGTGTCACACCAACATTTGTACGAAACCAATCACTCAACCTACCATCTATTCTTACAGCAGCCTCACTACCCTCATACAATGCACGAATCGCTCCCAGCAAGTTTCCATTCACGCCGTACTCCCTGAGTACATCCCACAAAGTATCACGAAGAACACTATCATACGCCTTTTTTAGATCAAGAAAGCCACAGAACACCTTCTTGTTCTTGTCAAGTGACTTCTCAACAATCGTACGAAGAGCAAACAATTGATCGACACATCCCCTCTCAGGCAAAAAACCACCCTGAACGTCACTAATTTTTGAAATTGTTAAGGTTCGCACCTTATGAATTAAAACCTTACCAAAAAGTTTCCCAACTACACTCAACAAACTTATCGCGCGAAAATTCGTACATTCACTCGAACTGCCTTTGCCTTTGAATAATGGACAAATAACAGCTTTTTTCCAATCATCAGGAACCACGCTACGTTTCAAACAAAATCTAAACAAATAAATTAACCATTCAAATACTTTCTCTCCTCCATATTTCAACATCTCATATGTAATCCCATCCAGACCCGCAGCTTTATCATTCCTTACATGCCCCAATGCATCACATACATCATTTTTATCTATATCATAATCATCTTCATTATCATTTTCACTACGAGTTTCACTACAATCGTCCCTCTCAATCTCTCCTCCATACAAACCTTTAAAATACTCGCACCATCTATTCCTCACATCTAAAAATTGTCATGTTGTTATTTGTCTTCTCTTTTAAAAACATTAAAAAGATATTTGCTTCATCAGTCCAAATATTTCACTTTTAGATAATTTTATTAAATTTTATGTGCGACTTTTATAAAATTAGGTAAACTACAAACAAACAACAAATGATATGAATTTATTGACACTCAAAACAGATTGCGGATGTGCGCATGCGTAGTTACATTATTTGAAGCTTCACTATTTATTTCGATAGAAGTCGAAGCCTGTTATTTTATAGGCTTGACTTGATATTTTCAAGCGGCTTGAAATATTAATCTCAGTCGTTCATTTCGAAGATTAAAATGGAATTTACTAAATTCAAGCGGCTTCAAACGTCGAGATAAACGTAGTCAAAGATATTGACTTACTTTCCGTTTAAGATATTTAAACAGCAAAACAACATGACAGAATATTATTAAAGGCGGTGGTAAAACAGGTTTCTGTTCATATTCCATAACGACTGTAAATCTTTGAAACATCCAGACTTGGTGTGAAATGGCGTTCACTTCGTTGAAAATATTGTTAAATACAGCTATAAGGAGATTGATAAGTAAGATATTAGCGACGAGGAGATATGTTGACATCACGGCTGGTGTGATCCAACGACCTGTGCGACACGGAACAAGACCTGGGGCGTCGCCGCATGGCGGATCGATTCCATCTGCGAATACTTCTCCGTACAACATAAAGTACGGCTCAAAAAATATCTACGACAATATATTATATATATACCGTGTGCCTGTCTTAAAAGTGTACATAGGAGATTAACATGGGAAATCAGTTTTTTGCAATTTCCTGCTCGCCTAATTATTTTAAGTAAAAATGCGTCAAATAAAAGTTTTAGAGTATAAAATTCTGCATCTAAATCAATAAACAGAATTACCTTTCCATGCATTGTAACGACAGAAATTAAATATGAAAATACCGAAAATTACGTTGAAAATATCGACAGCTATGGAATTGAACAAAAAATAAATAAATGCTTGACGTTTTATCTGTCACAACCAGGTCACAACGTAAGTTAACTTATTTGACGTTTCTGACAATTTGATTTTGTCTCTAGTTTTATTGTCTGAAATGATTAAAAAATGAACATTTATACGAATGAAGAGCTAAATTCGTAAAAAAATTTGAAAAGACTGCGTAATCAGAATATAGGACGAGCAGAACATGCGTCACTCGTTCCTCCTTGCGTCACTCTAAGAAAGAGTGTTAGGAATGATAAATGTAGATCCCTTCTGTAGTACTAAGGTAGATGTATTGGAAATGAGTTGAGAGTACATAACAGCATCATACATATTTTTGTTACGCAATGTTAAATTTTTTATATATTCATATTATTTAAAGAAAACTGTATTTTCTTAACGTTTTTATATTTCTATTATTGCCATAATTAACGATATTTGTGCAAATTAAATTGACAGAAACGTCAAATAAGTTAACCAAGAAGTTAACTTACGTTGTGACAGATCACGTGACAGATAAAACGTCAAGCATTTATTTATGTTTTGTTGATTCCATGGCTGTCGATATTTTTAACGTAATTTTCGACATTTTCATATTTAATTTCTGTCGTTAAAACGCAAGTAAAGATAATTCTGTTTATTGTTTTAGATGTAGAATTTTATACCCTAAAACTTTTATTTGACGCATTTTTGCTTAAAATAATTAGGCGAGCAGAAAATTGCAAAAAACTGATTTCCCATGTTAATCTCCTATGTACACCTTTAAAATAGACACACGGTATGTATATATATATATATATATATATATATATATATATATATATATATATATATATATATATATATATATATATACAGGATGTAAATGAAATAAGTGCATTAAATTTAACCAGTAATGTAACTCGACGAGAGCAACAATATTTCTTAATAACTTTTTTTTCTAAGTCTTTGTAGATTTTGAGTTAAAATTCTTTAAAGACTTGCTGCATATTTCGTTACCCGCCCATGGAGAACAAATGGCTGCTGCCGTATTCAATTGGGATACAAACAGCTCAAAAATTGTCGGTTATCGGTTACACTTGCAGTCACAGTAATTAATAAACGAATCGACGGAAATAACATTTATTATTAATTAATTTGAAATAGTACAATTTTTAAAATAAAGAAATTTAAATTTTGGATAACAAAATTATAAAGTTGTGTATTAAACCAGGATTTTAATCACCTGTGAATAGAGGAAGATAAGGAGAAACGAGGAGGAAGAGCAAAAGCATAGTTGTTGGGTTATGAGATGATTATTTATCGTTGACAAATCATAATAGTTTAAACACGTTATTCAAAAAATGTCCATTTAAAAGAGGTACATGAGTACCAATAATTAGTCGTCCATTTATTATTCCCGCCCAAACATTTTTAACGAAAATTTTTACAGCATTTTCGTGCATGGAGATGTGTATTGTGCATAATAAATACACCTTCCCAAGTAAATTCAGTCTCATTAATGAACATTATGAGCCATTCCCAAAATTGAAGTCTGTTATGTGCTGAAAATATTGAACTTTTTGCACATGGTATGTGACACTCCGTATTGTGATAAAAATGTACAAGATAAACAAATGTGCGAATATTAGGAACGTATGATTTGGAAACGCTCCGTCTAAATGCGTTGGCAACTCTATAACACTGTCTTTTATATCAGTTACAAATTAAAATGTAGTAAAGATACGAATAAATAAATAAATCATAGGTAAGTAATTACAATGTCTGTGTACTCGCTATTTGTAAACGTAAGCATTTTGACAGAATTTTACCTTATAAACAAGTTTATTACTAATGTCAAAATTTAATTGCAACAAATGACAGGACTGTCAATTGCAAAACAAAATTTTTCAGAGCTATTCGCAATCGAAATTAACGATAGAGGCGCTGATTTTTTAAACAAGATGGCCGCCACAGATCACACTACACTGGCCGCCATACGATGGGTTTGACATGACGGTTCACATTGTTCACTGTGTTTCGCAGATTGTCTATACAAACCGAGTTTAAAAACTTATCTTTATGAAGGCGATAAGTTAAAATATTTAATTATTAATTACTACACTACAAATTCAGCTGTCACTTATTTAATATGGCGCTTGTACGATTGCTTTTCGTAGTACTGATTTGCGCCACTAGAGGGAATTTTTTTATCTACGATTGCGAATTAGCCGTCTACCTTTGGGTTGTGATTTTGTGAATCTTGATTGGTCTAATCGTGATCCTTTTGAATCATGATCTAAAAATTAAATCAAGAAAACAATATAAACACCATCTAGCGTCAAATGTCATATGCAGCCCAATGCAAACTAACCTATTTTATTTTATAAATAATCTATTGTCATTACATTCTTTTGCAGGAAAAACATATTTTCCATGATACCACAAACCCTACATTGATAAATTTCCACTCTTGAAAAGCCATTTTTAAATTTGCTTTGAACTGAATCCGTGTGAATCAGTCAAAATGGTTGATTCAGAAGGGAAAGGGGAAGGTTGTTTAGTGATCACAAAATGAGACAGTGGGGATAGGAATAGGAAACGTAAAAAACATTATTCTTCTTAATCATGATCACTTTTATCATTTAGATTGCGAATCACAGTCCGAAGGAACACGGCTATTGTAACTGCATTCAATTATTAGAAAAATACTTGGAACGACTCGTCAATTTACGGGGTTGTAAAAATGCTAAAAAAAATGCGATTTCGAGAAAAAGTTATTAAGAAATATTGTTGCTCTCGACGAGTTACATTACTGGTTAAATTTAATGCACTTATTTCATTTACACCCTGAATATAATAAACTCAAATATCAAATTATAATAAAAATATTTAAGACATACATCTCTAACGATGTTCCAATGTGGTTCCCTATCTGGAACCAATATTGCTTGTCGACATACTCCAAAACTCATTAAAACAACTAGTAATAACACTAAAAAAAATATCATATTTTTCACCATTTTCCCCATCATTGTTACGAGAGGACCTAAAAAACATCACAACCATTGAAATTAAATAAATTAGTTTGTCATTTTTAAATATTCCATACCTAAGTACTTATTGACGCCGAGAATATTCAAAATTCGTAAATACCAATATATACTATCAACACAATACATAACTCTGCCTACGTCCATAGTAGAAGGCTTAAGTCTTAGAGAAAGGCCAATGAGAAAAAAGATTATCGCCGCTGCATCACAAGGGTTCCACATATTCCACGCCCAAACCGAAAATTTATGACTGATCGCTACAGGCTCTGAAGAAGCGATTTCTCGGATTTTTTCGCAACCCAGCGCTACGATATAAGATATGGCGAAATATTCCGCCCAAGAGGGGGTTGTTTCCATTTTTACTAACACTGTGAAGCTAAAGATGAAGAGGAAAAATATGTACGCTATCTACAATCAAAAACGACTGATTTACTATTTAGATTTAGTAGAAAAGAATAAAGGAAACGGACATTTTTCTGGCAAAAATGCTCGCGTTCAGCTGCGTACTGAACGTTATTTATTTCGCTGAATCTAGCGACAGTTCTACCTGTCTAGTACTGAAAACTCAAAGACTTCATTTTTAAATGAATCTAATAATATTACTTGAACTGTTAGAGAATGTACTTCCTCATATTCTTGACAATTTGTTACTGTGATCTGCACACGAATACTTAAAATAATCTAAAGGTAACGCGTGCATTTCGCCAGATGTATTTCTTCTAGCGCTAGATTCTAGCAAATGTTTCAATGGGGACTTGTGACGTCACACAACACACATTCTCCCCTCCAGTACTATATATCTTTAGAAGACAGCAGAATCGAAGAAAGAGATAATTTTGTATTATCATGGCCTCTATCTCTCCTCAAAGCAGTGGCGGTGCGTGAATTTAGAGTGAGGTGAGGCCAGATTTATAATATCACAATACGGGACATATCGATGGATTTAAAATTTGTGAGAAAAAAATGCGGCGCAGGCGATTTTTAAAAAAATTCAAGGTGAAACGTGTTTTAATGCAAAGTAAAATAATACAGAGTCCTTTACAATAAAACAAATTTAACAAATTCTTAAAAAATAAAATCGGTTAAAAGTCAAAAACTAATAATTTATTTTGTTGTAAGAAAACAGTTACATAAATAATTAATTTAAATAAAATATTTACATAAAATTCAAAAAAATTCTATAACAAAAGTAACATTGTCAGTCTTAAATATTAAAAAATATTTTTAAATTTATATTTCTTTTGCGATTTTAAAGCTACCAATAAATTTTTATTTGCATCTTTATTTTTTCCAATAAAATTTACGAATTCATTAGAAGACATTTAGTAATTGAATTATAATTATGATGCGAGATGTGAGCATATAAGCAATAATTACAGAAACAGAAAATCTAAAACTACAATATTGCATTAAATTAATATATTATATTACTGAGTAATAGCTAGCTGGCTAGCTGTGCGGTGTGAGCGTGTAGCGGGTAGCGTAAAGCCCAAGCAGCAGCTAGTGGGTTCTCCCCACCACTCAACCGAGGCCAAGAATTCTCAACCTCACCTATTATTCCGATGCTTTTATCTTGCTATTTTGCGCTTGAAAGATTATATTTTTTATATTTATATAATTCAAAAGAACTAATAATGAAAATATTAGATGCAAAGGTAATCATTGTAATGATTTATTTATTTAACTTTTTCTTAACAGTTCATTTAGATTATTCCCATTGTTGTAAGTAGTTCGAACTGTTGTTTTGTCTCTTGGTTGTTGGTATTTGTATATTTCTACAATACATGATTTATTATTGTTTAATTGTGTATAAATGTTTAATTTAAATAACTGTGTCAAGTAACAGTAGGTACAATTAAAATAGAATTAAATAATAGTTTCAAATTTATGAAAACATAAAAAATAGCAACAGTAACAATAAATAGTAATTATTAAACCGTTTTTACAAAAACTAATTGAAAATAATACAAATATACTTGTTTGAAACAAGCATTTTCTGTTGTAAGCGCTTACGTGCCCTCTGCTCGGAACAAGAGAGGCCAACTCATCGCTTGGCTCATCTGCAGTAGTGTAGATGTAGAGCGTAGAGAGGGTAAAATCGTTCCGTCTCAGTCGCACTTATGTATTGCGCTATTATTGTCCATGAGGACAGTATAATTTGGCCTCTATGTGTAAATTCGCGTGAAAATAACACTATTTGCATGGTTATTTGGCATATTATAGTAACAATGATTGTTTATGAGTTCAAATATTGTAGATTTGTATTACTTCAATACATTTTAAATGAAAAATAAAATAATTAAATTTTACAAATGTTTTGAATTTAAGAGGTGAGGCCTGGCCTCACCTGCCTCATCTGACGCACCGCCACTGCCTCAAAGTATTGTCTTAATCCGATTTGATATTTGTTATTTGACGTATGTAGAAGAAATCAGTTTTGTTATAACAATGATTTCTTAGCTGATGATAAATATTAAAAAAATTATAATACCGAAGCACAAAATTATCAAACACATTTAAATATTGTTTTAGATTAAGAGGTCATAGTAGTGCTTTGCTGTCTCTTTCTTCGAACTTGTCGTCTTTGTCTAAACGATTACTTCAGAACTCAATAGATGGAAACAGTAAAATTCTAAAATCATAAGTCCCCATTAGTTTGTTAGTCTAGCGCTAACCCGGCTGAACGCGAGCAATAAATGCAAAATTTTTGATTACAACAAAGGATATTTTAATTATAGTTCAAGAATATTGATTACAACAATGTGAATGATTTACTATTTAAATTTAGTAGAAAAAAAGGAAGAAAACGGACATTTTTCAGGCTAACATTAACTGCAAAATTGTTGATTACAACAAAAAATATTTTGATTAAAGTTCAAGAATATTGATTACAACAATGTGTCTGAGTTACTTTTTAAATTTAGTAGAAAAAAGAAAAGAAACGAACATTTTTCTGGTTAACAAAAACTGCAAAATTGTTGATTTCAACAAAGGATATTTTGGTTATAGGTACAAGTATATTGATTACTACACTGTGACTTACCGAATTGGCCCAAAACTTGGTGATAGGCGCAGTATAAAACTCATACAACTTCTTCTTAAGCCTTAGCGGCCTGTTATGATGCTTAACTTCATAAAACTCCACCGGAAAAGTAACTCTCTCATCTACATCAGGCATGACTTTTCCATTTTCTTGCACAATTGTGTCCCGAGGTATAAAATTTTCCGTTACCAACGACTGAAAAGAAATTTAGAATAAGTTATGGCACAAAACTAAATACAGAGGAAAGGAAACACAGAAGAATAGAAACAGATCTGTAGAAAGCAGACAGACGTTAAAGACACGTGCGAGCAGAAATCTGTGAAAAGAACAATACCTTTTCACCAGGTTGACTCGAAGTTTTGCTTCGAACGCTCAAACTTCTAGCACGCTTAGTCTAAAAGAGATTAGTTGTTATTTAACACATATTTGTTAATGGGAAACATAAAATTAGTCATAATAAAAACAAAAATTATCCCCCTTACCTCTCCATCCAAATTTTTATCTTCAAGTTTTTCGTCTTCAATGCTTTCGTTCTCCAAATGTTCTTCCTGAGTTTGCGGCATGAGTTGTAGTTCTTCTTTCGACTTAAATTCGAGTTTATTTATGTAAACAGGGAACAACAATCCAATAATAACTTTAATATTAGTGTTTTTCCGCGTTCGAAGACCACCCATCCACAAATCCGCTAAAATTATTTGCGAACAAGGATGTGCCAACAAAGCTCGATGATTTGCAGCTACTGCTAAACTCAAACAAGTTTGTCCCGACCAATTTTGAAGCTCACAAGTGAGTAATTGTTGTGCTTGGTCATCATCTTGACGATAGCAATAGTCCATTAGTTCTTGAGCTATCAGGAGAACAGGAAATGTTTAAATTTCTATAAAATCTACGCATGATCGTTTTTATTGATTTTTCAGATCTCTATATTGATTTATTCGTTGAGATTTTTACCTCCCGTCATACCGTAAGTAAGGGAGGTAATGTAATCGTGCCAAAAATTCGATGGTGAGTTTTTAGTAAATAAGCACGAATTAGGGTCCCCACAACACGTTTTTACTAATTTTACGATGATGTCTGTGTGTGTGTGTGACGATTTTTTCGTCCTCGATAACTCTTATAACAAACTTCCAATATATCAACTTTCCGTATTTAAGCTTTCTGCATTCATATGAGTTGATTAGATTTTGGGTAAAATTGGATAAATGGAAGTGATACTTTACTTGAAGCCCATAACAGTTTTTAATGAAAAACTATATTAAAATATAATCCAAAACTTTTCAATTTTAGTATTTAAGACTTTTATATCTTGGGAAACAACATATTAGATTTTGGCTAAAATAATCAACCAGAAGTGATACTTTACTTGAAGCTCGGAACAGATTCTCGTGAAATATATATATATATATATATATATATATATATATATATATATATATATATATATATATATATATATATATATATATAAACTCCCCCATTATCTCAAGTTTTAAAAATATGAACTTGTTTTTGCTAATTTATGTAATATTTTTGTTCTTACCGATAATTTCGAATTCCTTGGCATAACTGCGCAATTCTTCATAAATTTCTGTTTCCAAATCGTCTTCAGCTGCCTCGTGAGCCATTGCTTTGTACAACTTACAAGCTACCAGTGATTTTGCAAGAGCTTCTTCTCCATGTTGCCACATTAGAAGAGCCATTTCTTGTCGTTTTGTTAATACTGCCCAAATCTAGAAAGATACCTTCAATGTCTGCTGGTTTTTGAATAAAATATACGAGCGCAGGCTCATAATAGTTCGGCCGATTTCTTTATCTAATTTGTGTAGCTTTGTGGTTTTTAAGTTATTAGAGTAGATATTCTAATTTTCATAACGTATAGTAATACGAAGAATGCGTTTAGATGTTACTATATACTTATCTTCCAATTTTCATTATTTTAATTTTTACAGGTATAGTTCACTCTTTAAATTCAAATACTGCACCTGACGTAAATGAACCTAATACCGAATTAGGTTTTCCGGCAAACATAGAAGATTCAATTCCATTTACATTAATTACCGCATAATTATTTACGTATTTAGCTATTGTTTTAAATAAAAAGATGCGGATCTTTTAAATTTAGCAACATATTTATTTTCAGAGAATTTGAAGCAATCCCTACGTCGGTCAGTGGCAGTTAGAAAGACCCGAAAAGGAAGAAAGCTCTATTCTAGCGCTAAGTATTGGAACAGGCAATCCGATCAAAAAAGAAAAACTTATTTAAACGTTTGGAAGCAGCGTCACCTCACGCTCACGGACTCTCAATGCTATCGTGGAGAGAGCACCACAGTGGGCACTTTTGTACTATTCGAAAATTTGAAATAAATCCGAAACACAACCGGTCACCTAATGCATATACGACGATAAAATTTAATAACTGACTCGCGAATTATAATTCTGCTCGTCAAAAATTGTATTATCTCGTAAAAAAATAACTATTAGTATTGTATCCTTTTTAAATGAAATTATACTTTTTATAATTTAAAAATGTAATATTTTTTATTAATTTAATGTAATCTTTGTAAGATTGATTTGTAGTTGAAGTAGATTTTTCATAAAATACTAAGCAATGACACAGTATTTTGTGAAAAAATGCTTTAACTGCACATCGTACAAACTAGAAGTAATTAATAAACCGAAAATACCAATATTAACTGTAGATAATAATAATACCGACCGAGTTTTACATTTAATTAATGCTTCCATACACTAGACGGCGCCATTGATGTGTTTCCGATGCTTAACACGTACGTTTTTTTTAAATCTAAAATAGTGTATATGGTCTGTGGCCAAACTATACCTTGTTCCATTTAAGCCATTCAGTATTGCGGGGCATAGGGAATAGTTTTGACCTCTCTGATTGGTTGAAATTAAAGACAAGATACAAGTTTACCCAATGTAATTTCGGCTACTTCAGATTTGCGCTGTTGCCAGTGTCATCTACTGAATGGCTTAAATGGAATAGAGCATAATCAAAATTTCTCACTTTACGTTGTGAATAGGCGACAGGAAATAAGCAATATGACATCTGGTGGTATTTTGAGGAACTATAGTTGACGGGATTATTTATACATTTGACATTTCTTTGACTGTATAAACACAAGTGTTATCTATTATGTTCCTAATATTTGGGTTTAGATATATAATATCTCTTAATATTACACACATAATGCATAACTGAAATTAGTAAATGTCAAATTATCCCATTAACATTAGTTTCTTTAAAAGCCATTTTGGCGCTACGATCTTATTTTCCATCGCCTATAGAGTAGAAGTATAATATTGAGAATCGACATGTCTTTTAATTCACTTGTTAATAGCTTCACTTTTATTTCTAACGGCGATTGTTCAGAACGACCGTAATGGCAGCCATTCACACCTCAGCAAAATTACCAACTAAGTCTGCCATCTTAAATGAACGCTAGCGTCTCTATAGGACATTTCAGTCGCCAATAGGATCTCGGGGAGAAGATAAATCTAGACTAGATGAGCCTTAAATTAGTGATGGCACGGATCATCCTTTGGCCGGATCACTGGAACCGGAATTCCGGCCGCCGGATTGTTCGTTATTTTGCATTTTGAATTTACCAATAATAGATAGAAATTCTGATTATTTGGTGGAAAGACCATGGCGGACTGTATCCCGAACTAAGCAAAAAAGCTTAGCGATTTTTGTCAAAAACTGCAAGTAGCGTTTAGAGCGAACGCACATTTTCTGAAATAAAGAACGGCGCTCTAGGTAACTCCAGTCAACGCAGAAAAATTTACCGAAAAGTAATTTTGAATATTGATACCATTTGCTAGCAGATTGGCACACCCAACAATGGGAAAATGCCGTGATGATATATTTATTTATTTTATTTTATACCATTTTTAGTGCTTGGAGTGTATTATATTTTTAGAGTATCATTTTTTAAATTGCTATTTCATAAAAAAATAAAAGTTCTTTTTCATTAAATATGTACTAAAAATATTAATTATAGCGAAATAAATTTCACAAAAAATTTATTACGATTCGGCCGGATTCCCCAAATGATTCGGCAGGAACCGGAGTTTCAATCAAATGGCCGAATCGGCCAGAATCAGAACCAAAGCCGGATTTTCGGGCCATCACTACCTTAAATGCCCATCGTACTATTATCACCGGTCATTTGGTCCACAGTATTTGTAAGTTTTAATCAGCATTTTTGTAGATTTTATAATTTGTTGGAAACTATTATGAGCCTGTGCTTGTGAACTTACTAATAATTCATTGAAGGGATAATCGAATAAACATATTTCGTTTTGAGTGGGCAGTGTTTCAGCTAGTAAACTCAAAGCGTTGCCATAATATCGAATGTATGGTGTTGAATTTCGATGTGACGATTTATTCATTACTTTAGCGTAAATGGGGCGAAATTTTCTTCTTGTATAATAGGCCCTATATGCACCGCCCATGAGTTTATTAATAACTAATCCAATATCATGCAAGGTGTAAATATATCCTCGGGGTATATGCGGCCTTAAGTCTCTCAAAATATAACCTAAAGTATTGCTTGGTCCTTGTTTAGTATTATACAGCTCTTCCAACCGTGGTATTGTTAAAAATTTCTTCATACTGACACCGTTTTCGAGTAGCAATTTTACAAAATCTATCCTGTCGTGCTCTAGTGCCTGCATCATGGCTTCATCTAGTGCTCCCGGAGGCCATTCTTGTCCGTACACGAAGATTTCAGATCGGGCGATGTCCACCCGGTTCCAAGTCAAAGCGAGAGAGAGTTGTTCTGTGGCTGAAAGATGTTGCGATTTGAAAAGAGCTGTTAAGATAGTTTGATCCAATTCTTGTGTTTTGCCTTCTGATCGGTCGGTTATTCTGAAGATTGTGATTAGATTCTTTCGTCGAACGCAACATAATAATTCTTTGTATAAACATTCAGCTTGGGTTACTTCAACTTCGAAGGTTCTTTGAATTGTGCTGACTAAATATTCACGCATTGTTTCCAATACTGTTTGTTCTTCTGTTTCATCATCTACCGCGTATCTGAAAACATGTGTGAATTTTTTTTTATCACACTTTATACTACAGTTTGATTATAAAGATTTAGGACTGATTTTGTGGCGACAAATAACAGCGCCATCTATGAATGGGGACTTATGAATTTGACGTCTCCACACAATTTAGAAAAGAACAACAAATATTTAGAAAGATTTTGTATAATATTTAATGTATTTCATGTAGCCAATAGTAACGGCCGGGTTTAGTAATGTCTTAATTTTTCACATATTTATAGTACTAAATCGATTCTTCCTTCTTTAGATTTTGAAAACCAATATACCTACTAGGTATCTACTTATCATTATTATTTACATGAATTGTTATAATATAATAATAATGTTACGGAAAAAGCCTGGTGTTTATTAGAGGTAATTATCTCTCAACCTAACGCCCCGACCCCCCACCCTCCCAGGGTGCCTTTATGCCCCCTTTCGAAATGTGTTTACTGTTCCCAGAATATCGTCTGGCTACGCCTGGGTTGTTGATTTCATTCTTCGTACGTCAAACATTACTTATTTCCGGGCCTAGGTATATAACTATTTTCAAACGACAACAAATGAATGACATTTTGAATGACGGAATGCTATTATTTTTCGCACTATTGCGTTTATCTTTCACTTTTTAAATCTTCACTTCTAGTGTAAAAACACCATCATTTTGTAACTAGGCACGTAAATAGCTAAGCTACTGTATACTGCCATGTCATAATGACATTATAAACCACAACTTGAGTACTTTAATGAGACGTATAAAAAACTGAGTACTATAATGGATGACGTAATTAATACGTTTTTAGAAATAAACCAAAAACAATATACCTACCTGAATATTAGCAGTATGAAGGTGATTTAAAATATTAAAGAAAGTGCCTACAGTCCAGAGCTGGGCAATACTTGCAAGAAAAGTACTTTATTAGTCTTGCAAGTACTTTCAGTACTTCAAGTACTGTACTTGAAGTACTTTCTATTAATAGTACTTTGTACTTCACAAAGTAAGTTTATTCACATGTATTTGCTACTTAGTACTTGGAAAAATACTTAAAGTACAATGAAAGGTACTTGAAGTATTTTTAAATACTTGAAGTACTTTAAATGTACTTGAAGTATTTTAAATGTACTTGAATTACTTTAAATGTACTTGAAGTTCGATGAATAATTTAAAACTTAACAAATGTTATAAGAATTGTTTCTCTGTCAGTGTTTTCTTTGCAGTGTTGTGATGTTATTCCTGTAGTACATAATCATGTGAATTTCATTAATAAATATATTTTCAGCGATAATATGAAAGTAAAGATATATTTGCAAATTTTTTGGCATAAATAAATTAATTCTAATCCTAACCTAATTACAGTGCTGGGACTTTGCCGTATCGCCTGGCGATCGCATGACGTAAAAATGACGTCATTCTAACATCTCGGTACATCTTCTCGTATCGCTTGGCGATCACATGACGTCAATTTTACGTCATGAGATCGCTAGGTGATACGGCAGTCCCAGCGAGGAACTCTTGTTTGAAGTAACCAAATAAATATCGCATATTTAAATTTTTGTCAATAACACCTTTTAAGGTCCATATAATCAGAAAAATATCAATTATCTGAAAAAGTACTTGCACCCAAATTTACAAGTACTTTTCCAAGTACTTGGTACTTTCAAGTACTTTAAAAACTAAAAACGTACTTGTACTTCAAGTACATTTAGAAACATCACGATACTTGGTACTTGTACTTCAAGTAATACTTTCCGGTACTTTGCCCACTCTGCTACAGTCCCGACCGCGGGACCGCTTTCAAAAAATTAAAGTCCCGAATGGGCGTGGTTCACGCTATTTCATTAAATATATTTTAACATTACCTAACCTAACACAAGCCAACAATTCTGAGAACCCCATTACTAATGAATGACCTAAGCAGGTAACTCCCCATTATTTAGTAATTAATTAGCCACCTTGTATTTACAATTTTATATTATTTCTTTCGATTTGTATGTAACTGGATAATGACGATCGTTGTTCTAATAAAACAAATTCTTTGGAATAACCAACTGTTCAATTTTTTATTTCAATCTTCATTAAAAAGATATCGGTTTATTTATTTATTTATTTAGCTTATGGCAGTATATACATACAAGAGGATTAAATATTCGACGTCAGAAATAAATAAAAGATTCATATCACATCCTGGTGTACTTGCATCACTTGCATTTTGTATAGTATTATTGTCACTAATACTAATATTATCATTTTGAATTACACTATTTGTACTATTACACTTGTAGCGTAATTTCTCTTACGTATACGTGGTTTTGGTTTGCCCATTTTTTTAAATGGGCGAAAAAGATTTATATTAAAACAAACCCAATAATAACAATAAAGATAAAAATTAACAAATATATAAATATCAGCAACACTTACCGAAACAAGTTACGAAAACCAATAACGAAAATAATAATGATAATAATGGTAACAATAAATTGTTAATAACAATGAAACTGGGAATTCGAGCAGCATACAAATGTCGAGACAGCTCGTATAAGAATAATTTGGTGCACCCTTCTATCTTATCCCTTAAATATTTTGCGCTAGACACGCGCGCGTTCCAAAGTTTAAATTTCATATTAACTAGGATCTAAACCTGCAGAGACAGAGCCATCTGTGAAATACTTTTGTATTTAAGAAATAGTTCCTAATTAACCCAGCATCGCCTCATGGCGCTGTTTTTTCAACGCACCCAAATGGAACAGAGCATAGCATAAGGTTTTTTGTATTAGAACGTCAACTTTATAAGCGATTTTCTAAGGAACTAGACGGTGGAATGTTTTTTTAAATTTTGATAATAGTTGGATAAGACATCCTTCATTATAATTTAAAATTTTGAACCATAAAGTTGTAAATTAATTTTTCACGAAGAAATTCGCTCGAATCTCCTTAATGTGGAGAGACAGAGTTATTTACGTACCCTAAATTTAAAACGAAAAAATCTAAAGATCTGAAAAGAAGTGATTTGAAAACGCTTAAAAATGCCAACAAACAAAATATCAGTCGGTATATCGGTAAACTCTCGGAAATGTTTGAAGCTGCGCAAACTTGATACTCAGTAGTTCAGAATGTGCAGAGATGGCGCAGAGTTGATTTTAATTTTAAATAAATCCTTTATTATTTATTAATAGAAAAATGTTTATAATTTGATTTGATAAATATCTCAATAATAACAATAATAGCATCAAATTACAAGCCTTTAAATTCTGACCCTTCTGTGTTGTGTCAGTAGAGTATATTTTGAAAGTATAGTTTTTGCTTCGTACAGTGCTTCATATTTCGCGCTATATTCTGACGTCACACTATCTACCTATTGAACATCTCAGAATGCCGTGAAAGGAATGGAAGAATATATTGTGATTTTGATGATATAACCCCTTTTGTCTTATTTATATAGAAAGTCCTAAAACTTTATAGCCCTACTGTGTATACAATAGGTAAAAACATCCAAACAAACTCAAATATCATCTAAACTTTTTTGCCTTACTTGTGTGCGAAAGCAATTAAGTCGGCAGCCCGTCCAGATCCATCGCAGACGACAACTGGAACGGGTGGATTGTCTGTAACGTACTCCAGAACGGCACGAATGGTGTTGGTCCCTCCTTCAATGACCAGGCACACCACGGGTGTGCTGCTGTGTGTGTCTGACAGAGAAAAACAACAAATTATCGCGAAAACGAACGAGAGAAACGAGGGCAGGAAATGGTGAAGTGTTTAATGAAATTCAAGAAGTGGTACTCGTTCATTAATTGCTGGAAGACTGAGGACTGGGATAATAAGAGCGTCGGTGTATGAGGGTCAAGCTGGAATGACTGCGGATAAAAAAAATCGGGGGGATTACTGTATACGACAGTGGCGACTCGTCAGGGGAAAAACTTGTTCAAAACATTTTCTTTCATGTTTATTTTTCTTTCTATTTTCATTAATTTTGTATTAATCATGTTACGTCTATTTTTTGGACCGCTTTGCATATAACTCCACACATGTGCCGTATTGGGATTTTCAAGTATCAAGAGATGGCGCTGACCGCCTTAAACACTGGTACACTTTTTGTTGACGTGTGTCAACGTAGCATTTCTGTCAAGTGTATTTCTTTAGTTTTCGTATTATTTTCTCATTTATTAGTATTTTTTATTTATAATTCAAGTACGTATAATAGAGTTTTTGTAGTCATATAGTTGTAGTTTCATGTAAATGTCAAATGTGTACCACTGTTTGCAGTTCTAATATTTGCCGCTAGTTAGCGTTTTCTTATTTGAAAATCCCAATAGGGCACGAGCAGACACGTGACTCGAACGACTTTGACGTGCTTGAAAGCAGCTGATTTGTGTGCGCATGTCATTTTGACAAGAACAATGTCACGTTGACAATACCAATGTTTTGACTTATTTTGATTTTGAACTGCTTTAATGTTATTATTTTACAATTTTTAGGCAGTAAAACATATGAAATTAAAAATAATAACATTTTAGCAGTTAAAATCAAAATAAATCAAAACATTAGTCTTGTCAACGTGACATTGTCTTGTCAAAATGACATGCGCACACAAATCAGCTGATTCCAAGCATGTCAAGGTCGCTCGAGTCACGTGTATGCTCGCGCCGTATTGCTAAACGCTAAACGATATACAGCTGCGGGGTAATAGGCGATAGGAAATAAGCAATATGACATCTGGTGGTATTTTGAGGAATTATAGTTGACGGGATAATTTATTGATATTTCTTTGACTATATAAACAAAAGTGTTATCTATTATGTTCCTAATATTTTCGTTTAGGTGTATAATGGGCCCTATTCTTGAACTCGGTGGTTAATTTTTAACCACTGGTTAAATTTTTTATTGAATAGTTATTGATTTGACAACTAAAAATCTCTTTTCTTACCTCCCGCTACCCTTGGTAAGGGAGGTATAGGGATCGTGCTAAAAATCGCATATCGAGATTTTGGTAAATGACCACGTTTTACGGTCCCTAGAATCCAACTCAAATACTATCATTCAGACTTCATTCAACTTTTTCTGTAATGGAAAGAGCCCATTAGATTTTGGTGAAAATCGGATAACCGGAAATGGCACTTTACTAGAAGCTCAAAATAGTTTTTCTTCGAAAAATACCCTTAAATGTTATTTTTTCGAGGTTAATGTTATTATAAAAATTAAAGATTATTAAATTTTCTATAGATTTGCATTAATACTTTTTCTATAAATATTTTATGGATAAATTTATAAAATTATCTATAATTTAAATCCCAGAGCCTCCGCTTTAAATAAACAAAACGCAGTTATTCAAATGTATGTAACTGACAGATAAATGTCACTATCAAAGAACTATTCATTTCTGAATAATATTAGTAAAAAAAAAGTAAATAGAAAAATAGAAAAGAAATTCAATACAGTTTCCAGCATAAGTAAGTAAATATATATATATATATATATATATATATATATATATATATATATATATATATATATATATATATATATATATATATATATATATATATATATATATATACATACATACATACATACATACATACAGGGTGTCAATATGTTTATTAAATTTTCTATAGATTTGCATTAATACTTTTTCTATATATTTTATGGATAAATTTATAAAATTATCAATAATTTAAATCCCAGAGCCTACGCTTTAAACAAACAAAACGCAGATACATGTCACTATGAAAGAACTAATCATTTCAAAATATTAGTAACGTTTTAAAAAGAAAAAAGTAAATAGAACAATAGAATAGAAATTCAATACAGTTTCCAGCATAAGTAAATATGTAGGTATTAATAAAAATTAATGATTCACAAAAATGTTTAAGCTAATCCTCATTTTTTGATTAATGAATTCTATTCTATCCCGGTATTTAAAATTTAATCTTCATTTTATTATAGCTCCGGTGGCTTAGAGCAACGCCTCATGTCATGAGTGCCCTGGGGCTCTGGGTTCGAATCCCACTAAGGCATGGATGTGTGTGAATGTGAACCCATTCTGTAATTGGGACTTAATCCTGTTGAGGGATTTAAAAAAAGGTAGTTACTTGGATTAGATTGGACTATATTTTAAGAAATAAACTGTCAAAATTCGAGTAAATTTCGCTAATCCAAAAATAAGGATTAACTTAATCTTTTTTGTGACTCGGGCTGTAAATGGCGGGAGGTATTGTGTTGGCCACACCAGATTTTTGTTAAATGTCAACATACTTGATTGTTTAAAAAAAAATAACCAATGGTTAAATATTAACCACTGAGATATAGAATAGGCCCCTAAATCTCTTAATATTACACACGTAATGCATAAATGAAATTAGTAAATGTCAAATTATCCCGTTAACATTTTCCATCACCTATTTTTGAACAATTTCTACTGGGTTTCCCTATTCCCTAGGGTCACGAGTCACGAGCCGCCACTGGATGATATGAAATTTAATAATGAAACATAACAAATGCAATAAACCAAATGCACGCTCATTGCAGTGGTGAAAGCAAAATTATTCAAACAAACATCACAATTCAAGACTCGCAATCTTTTAAAACTTTAATCCATGTTATTCAGTAAATTATTTAAGTTCTTCCTACAGAATAAACTTCAATTTGTAACAGAATGTCTCATAAAATAAAAATTGTCGTAAACAAAGCATAAGAAAGTAATAAAGACAGAGATTTGAAGTTGATAAAATAGTAACAGGATTTATACTCACAAGGGTGTAGTTTTTGGTGTGATATGTGCTTTTCCAATTTCCTCCGGAGTATTATTTCGGCTCCATATCTTTCTGTCGTGCCGTTATCCACGAGAAGAAAGTAAGCATGTTTGTTGTTCAACACTGCGCATTTCGATCTGCACAAAAAGATTTTTCTTATGTACTATTTTGCGGGTCCCAATAGGCGATGTGCACATTTTGAGTATCAGCGCCTCTAACGGCTACATTGGCATTTTTGATTACCAAATCAATTTTGCAATTCGAGAAAGTGATACAATTTTATTTTGGGTTGTTGCTAGTGTGTATGAATAATATACATCATAGTATATTGAAATAAATAAAGAAAATATTTAAAATGCTATATATGTGATGTGACAATCAAAAAAGTCAAAATACCAGCGAAGGTACTGTGGCAGAAAATATAATTTTTCTCATAATATGTGCGATTTCTGTAAACCATTTTATTATACTTAAATTTATATTATAATTTATAATATTAGTTAAATGTTACACGATGCACAATACATGGAAATTGAGATTAAAAAGTTGGAAAACTTGAATGATTGGAAAGAAGAAAATTTCTACATATCACGACATCAGTGTATGATGTTAGCATCTTTCTTTAATATTCATAATAAATGAAGAATATTCTTCATTGAAAATATACCAGGCTCTAAATGGAATCAGTTGCACAAGCTCGGAAAAGAAAATACACGAAAAATACGAACAATGTGAATTTCTATCATTAACATTAACATTACATGTACAAAATCTATAATAAATTGACGAATTATGTCAAAAATAGACTTCTATTTCATACAACTGTAAGTATTATACAATTTTAAGACAATTTTCTGCTTCTTGTATTATATCTTGTTCAAATATTAACTTAAGAAACACATTTTTATATAATTCATTATTGCAATCAGACGACCATTGTTGGAATTTTATTCATACGATAAGTATCTTTTACAATGAGAAAATTTATAGAATTTGATACTTCAATCGGTAATTTTGTAAGAATTATTACATCCCCATCATCATCACGTCATATTTGACGTCCTATCATTCGCATTCATTGTAAATATTTTATCAAATAGAAATTGCAAAATTATTCTGACATAAAACATAACCTTGCTGTTTCAATGAGTAACAATTTTGTCATTTTTGTCCGCTGTCGGCGCTGACTACTTTTGTGCACACCGTGCACACTAGGGTACCTTTATAACCAGGGTATGGCCATGGGCCAAGATCGCCGCCATTGTCGGTAATTGATTTTCCTATTTATTTGTAATAAATGTGATATATTATAAAATAATATTAAATTATCACACTGTGAATTTAAAAAGGTAATAAAAATGAATTTAAGATATATACAATTATTATTAAGACATACATTATAGGTTATGCTGAATATATGATATGTGTTGTTATTATCATATCTAATTTAATATCACTAGTTCTTAATTACATAATAATTATATATTCTAAACTTAACCTTTTAAAAATTTAAATGATTGTGCTTAATATTGGTAATTTTTAGTTGTTTTCAGTGACAGTAATCGTGGTGGGTATCTTAACAAACTACACAAGTAAATAAGATAAAATATATTACTTACAATTGAAGTACATATTAAAATGATAATTAAATGTATTTTTCATTAAAATAAAACAAATAGCCACGAAAATACATAATACTTTGCGCAAGAACAACACATATAACAGATGTCCTGGTAATGGCGGACGAAACGTGAGCCACGCCATGGCCATACCCTGGTTATAAAGGTACCCTAGTGCACACTGCCTTCGAGCGACCTTCAAATGCTTGCAACCAGCTGATTTGTGTGCGCCTGTCACTTTGATGATAACAATGTCACTTTGACAAGACCAATGTTTGGACTAAGTTTGATTTTGAATTGCTAAATGTTATTAATTTTAATTTAATGTATAATGCAATTTGAAAATGGTAAAATCCTGACTATTTATCAGTTTAAAATCAAATGAGTCAAAACATTGATCTTGTCAAAGTGACATTGTTGTTGTCAAATGACGCGCACACAAATCAGCTGATTCCAAACATTTCAAGGTTGCTCGAGTCACGTGTCTGCTCGCGCCCTATAGCTTCTGTTTACAGCACAAATAAAACTTGTATCCCTTATAAATATGGATCCTAGAGAGCTACAAAAAACAATATCATCTGACAATCACATCCACATCAAAATTTGTAATCTTGTCAACTTCAAAATTTCCAGTTATGTTATCCAAACTATGTTATACTAAACCAAATTTACTCGGCTTTGCAAAATACTACAACAAACTTACATATGAAACTACCACAAACATTAATTGTCCCAGATTATACCATTTGACAACCAGAAATTATGGCATAAATACAAAAGACTTAAAAACTCCAGATCTGGTATACTTTCCTCAAATTCTTCGCTGGTTGCGAACCAAAATTGGATTCAAACTTTTACAGAAAACCTGGGATCCAGATTTCACAGAAGGAGCGTTTATCTACGGGTCAACAAAAGCGATTTGTAGAATCACTGAAGAAATAAATACAGGAGATAGTAATGGAGATTTATTAAAATTAGTAACACCCCCACTGAGAAAAAAACTTCTAAACGATATTTTAATGCATATGACTGATCTTCAGAGGAAAATTATTGTTTTAACTCCGAAAGATATTAAATTGTTGATTCCAACAGAAGTTAAACTGAAAACAGTTCAAGATAAAAGATATTGTACGATTAGTCTAAGATCTCTTGCAGTAAAATGGCAAGATATAAACGGAACTTTACGACTTGCTATAGTAGCTTTGCAAACAGAATTCATTAGAGACTATACTGATGTTATTACTCAACAAGCTGGATGGACAGTTAGGCTGTTTGATATTTTGGAATGTGGGGTAGTGGGTGACTCAAAAACCATACAGAAAAAATAGGAATTAGTAAGTGAACTGTTGAGAATACGAATTAACTCAAAAAAGAAAAACCTAATAAATTGAAAGCGATTTATAGTTTTATTTATAGTTTATGGGGTCTCGTGGCCGTGTGCCTGAGTGTCGGGTCGCAAATCTGGGGAACCGGGTTCGCTCCCGACCGACGCCAAATATTTCGAATTTTAAAGGTGACGCCTGGTAAACGCCCGCACGGTACAAATATGTCATCATCATTACCGATATCTGCATACAAAGCAGATTGGCACACCCAGCAATGGGTAATATGCCGTGATGATATATTTATTTATTTTATTTATTTATTTATAGTTCTACAATTCGTTGAGCCGTAATATTTTTTAAATATACTATGATGTAGATGTTAAGCTCATTTTGGTCTCAAATCTTTAACAATGGTGATGGTGTCAAATAAATTGTTCTATTTCAACATAATATAAATGTTTTAAATAACTTTTGTGGTCAATAATGGAGTCCGGTACCAAAAAAAAAAAGTTGCATATATTTTGTCATATTATGAAAATATGACTAATTTTATATGATTTTGTACCAAAATATTTTTAAAATATAAAACTTTTCATTCATAATTTTAATAAAAACGATTAGCACTCTAACAATATGCCGTTATAATAACTGTATTTTTGTATCAGTGTACCAAGCGAAAAGAATATAAATTTATATTATTCATAACTTGTGAAAATAAAATACATATATTTATATGTAATTATCTTTTACATGAAAATGTATGAAACATTTATCATGTTTATTAAAATAAAACATATGTATTTAAAATCTTTATAACAACAGATTGAACAGATTTTTCCTTTGACAAGGTACAACTATAGTTTTCTGAAAGTGACAGCTGTCTCTAGTTAACCCTCCTTGACATCAATTTTTGGCAGAATTAATGACATTGACAGAACAACTTTAGTCCGTAGGCGAAGTAAAATTACAGATATGACGTCACACAAAATAAATTAAATTAAAAAAAATATATATTTCAAAAACTATACACATTTGGAAAGTGTAACACACATTAAAATTTATCATTTTATTAAATCTTTCAGAAAAAAAATAAATTGAAAAATGAGTACCGAACCCATTGGAAATATGCGTGGTTAATAAACAATTAAGGCCCGGTATTTTCACTTCCGAATAAAGTTTCGAATAAGTATTCGTCAAATAAATTTATTCTATATATTTATCAAACGAATAATTCCATTGCGTCTTTTCATACATTTTACAGAAACAAATAGCTATCTGTCGAATAATTTTAACATTCGTGAAGTGGTAACCTTGCAGAGTCAACTTGTGTCAATAGAAAAGGATGGAGTTTGGCGTAGCCACGTTAAGCAGACAAGGAGGAAATATGTCAACTTCTTTTGAATCCGTAGTTGTCAAAATTATGTTTGACATCTTTAATGTCATCTATATTCTTCTGCATTTTTAGCCCCGGCAGACTGTAATTTAACAAGTGTACTGTCTAATGCAGCAATAATATGTGGTAAAGGAGATATGTATATTTTAAAATTGGCCTTGTACTTTTTGTATATTTCTATTTTGCCAGGGTCAAATGAGAGGATCTTTATAATGATTTACCTACTCACTGTTTCAGATAAAAAATACGATAAATAAATTGTTTTCATTATCGAAATCTGTCAAAAAATTCCTTCATGTATGTGGTTATGTAGCTCTCTGATGGTGTGTCATCGATTTCTCACGTTATTTATAAATTCATAGTACAAAATTTCTTCATAATCATTAAAAATATTTAGTATATCCATTTTGCTAATAAATCTGCACTATTTGGAAATGTAATGAACTTACGAATAAACGGTTATTCGCTACCCAAGTACCGAATAATTTATTCCGCGAATAACAGATTTTATTCTTTCGAATAAATTTATTTGCAAGTGAAAAGACAACAAAAATATTTATCTGAAGGATAAATTTAACTAAACCTTTATTCGCTAGTGAAAATACCGGCCCTAAATAAAATACAGTCGAACTTGTTTCTATTGGGACCCGCAGAATAGCTTAGAATTTGTTAATCTCAATTTTTTTTAAGTTGACAATAAAGAGTCGACTTAAGGAAGTTCAACTGTAATTAATATAGTCAAATTTTTTCATATAAAAGAACGAAGTATTTATTTGGCGTGGCATCAAAAATTCAAACAAATATTATTTGATTTATTTCCGGGTTTTTTTAAATTTTATTTTCTGCATTTATTTACCTGAAAATGGATTCTGATTCTGCATTTCAAAATGGCTTGAAACTATTAAGAATTTTGTGTAGAAGGGTTTAAGATAACCCGCCACCAATGGACCTTTTCAATTTAAAGAGATAGAAGATATGCGCAATGGGGATCTGCGCATAGTAAGTACAACTGAGATCTATAGTTTGTTTCTAAAAAAATTAGACGTAAAGTATGAGAATATCTCAGATAACTTTAAAAAATCTAATCGAAATAAGTTGCAAAAGCTTTTATTGAAGTTAAAATGTCTAAAGATGCAAATATTCACAGAGAATACAGGTATTTTAATGACGTTTCGTTTGACAGCCCAACTGGCAGTTGTTCCCGCCATTTTCTTACTATTTGAAGCAATAGAAAGAGATAGTCGTTAAATTGAAAAGGTCCATTATTAAAAATAAACAAAAATATGAACGCAGACAATC
Organism: Harpalus rubripes; assembly: GCA_963082715.1. NCBI lineage: Eukaryota > Metazoa > Arthropoda > Insecta > Coleoptera > Carabidae > Harpalus > Harpalus rubripes. The sequence continues at coordinate 35,792,677 of OY720461.1, read as the reverse complement.
AAATTTTCTTTCATTCCAGCATCAATCTTACCTTGGCGATGATATAGAATGATATGGCACGTCTCGATTTCTCCCTAGAAGTTCTCCGTTATTCTCGATAATTCCCCAGGGTGCAATACCAATACTGACGACCCTTCCTCGTAGCTGCGTTCGCTCCAGGAGTAATGCGTCGCCCACTTGCCGTGTTACACCTGCAGAACAACACCAGAAGTATTTGTTTATGTTTTGTGCATAACAATAATAAATGTTCATAGTTTGGAATATTGTATTAGTTTTACCTGTATTTGTTCCCCCAGTAAATATCCACGCTCCCGTTGTCTTTGCTGCTTTTAACAGTCCCTTCCTGAGTACTTTCTTCAACTTGGCCTGCAATTCGAAGTTCGCTTTTCCCCCCTGAACTGTGATAAGCAATTTCGGTAATTCCACGTTCCATTCTCGTTGAAAAAGCTGGACAATGGCTTCCGGTCGGGTATCATGCGCGAGTCGAATGTACTAGAAAAAGAAGAAGAACGGGTTTACCAAGGCAACGGCTTTTGAAGAAATAAGTATTGCATATAAATTTCAGTATAAATTATATTAATATAAAATAAAAATAATGATAAATTATATAGTATTTTTAAATGAATTTGTTTAAAACGGTCGCCAAATGACGTCAGAACCCTGAGGTCACACAACGAAGTTGTTCATTTGATGGTGTTTGTGCGCCTGGCTTTTACCGCGAACCAGTGGCGTAACTAACGGGCCCGCAGGACCCGCATTGCGGGCGGGCCCCCGGCTCTAGAGAGGCCCCACTTACATGATTTATAATTTTGTTACTACTGCGAAATTTTGAATTTACTATTTTTTGTAGCAACATCCAAATATATTTAGTACTTTATTTTTTTAAATGTCAATATCCAAAAATAATATTGGCTAAGGGGCCCCTTATCCGCTATGCATAATCAAGCTCTTTATTTTCTATCACATTTCGGCCGGTAGACTTTCGATTTCTTAGCAAATATTTTCCTGCAAATGATCCAGAGTTTTCCTTTAAAATAACCTCATAAAAAGAAGTCTGGGGCTGTCAAATCAGGACACCTGGCGGCCAATGTGGGATTAAATAACGATACGAGAATGATTTTCGCAAAATTGCTACTATTTAATCTGTATGATACTGATCCATCTTGCTAATACCATATTTTGTCCAAGTTCTTTTATTTGGGATACCAAAAATGTATAAACCAATTCCCTGTAACTTTCACCAGTGGACAGTGCCACCAATTTCATTTTCAAAAAAAAAAAAAAAAAAAAATACGGGCCAATTACATTTCATAGTAAATGCCACAACATACAATGACTTTGGTGGGACGTAAAGATGCCTAATCTTGGATTTTCAGGCCTCCCATATTGGTTATTTTGCTTCTTAACATATCAACACAGATGAAAGTGAGCCTAGTCACAATTTCCACAAGTTCTTGGGTATGTAGTTCCTCATGATAAACGCTACAATTAAAACGGGCCCCAAAAACATTTTGCGGGCGGGCCCCCGAACTCTTAGTTACGCCACTGCCGCGAACTATAGACCAGAAAAGTAAGATTAGAATTTGCTTTTGGCGTGAGTTCATAGTTTGAATTCCCTAGTATAGGTTTCTTATAGAAGTGTGATTTTACTGCCAAAAAAAATTTTGTAAAAGAAATGGACCTTTTCAATTTAAAGAGATAGAAGATATGCGCAATGGGGATCTGCGCATAGTAAGAACAACTGAGATCCATGGCGTTTGTTTCTAAAAAATTTAGACGTAAAATGTGATAATATCTCAGATAACTTTAAAAAATCTTATCGAAATAAGTTACAAAAGCTTTTATTGAAGTTAAAATGTCTAACGATGCAAATTTTCACTGAGAATACAAGTATTTTAATGACTGCAATATTTTTGACGTTTTGTTTGACAGCCCAACTGGCAGTTGTTCGCGCCATTTTCTTATTATTTGCAGCGATAGAAAGAGATAGCCGTTAAATTGAAAAGGTCCGTTAAGCAGCTCTTGTTAAGGATTTGATAGTTTGTTTATTCAGTAATAGATTGCAACTGTTTAAAATCCTTGGAAAGGTAAGAGTAAGAAAATTATTAGAAAAAAAATTTACGTGTAAGTTAAAATTCCGTATGTCTTGGATAGTCTCTCACCCGCCTGTAAATACGTCAAGTGCAACACAAGCTATGCTGCGATTGGCTGCGTACCGAAGTTGTAGGACCAATCGAGATATACGTTCATTGAATTTTGTAGTGTTGTATTTTTATTTAAATAATTATAAACTGTGCACAATTCATGTGAATATTATTGTACGAATCTGGAGTAAAGGATCATTCTAGGTGCTACATATAATGTTTTGCATAAGAAATTTACTTTTATGAGATTTCTCGGCCTTTAAAGTTGAGGTAAAATTTCATTGGTAAGAAATACACGGCGATTAAAATTATGTTCTCAGCGTTATGAACTAACTTTGAATTTGGAGCCTAAATTTGACCGTTACACTTTTCTGGTATATTTTTGTTGACGTTTAGATGTTAAATACATGCGTGTAAACTATTATTCACGAAAGATGACTATTCAAGGTCATTTGTGAGCCGTCTGATATAATATTACTTACAGATAACTTCATTGCATTTCGGATGCATAGGCGTGCAACATGAAATATTTATGGACCCATTTTAACTGAAAAAATAAGAGTAATTTATTTGAAAGTGATGTTTCTTTCTAAATAATACCTTTCTGAAAGATTTATGTTCTTCACTTATGTTTTTGCAAAATACAAAATCATAGACTTAACTTATAAACCAAGGAATAATAATTTGATTTAAACGACAACGCCACTGGGTAAATATTAGCACAGAGAGCAGTGCAGTAGATAATTAGGTATCTGTAATTCTACGACATACGTCATTATTATTTATAGTGTGTTAGAAAGTAAAGCCACTATTTACGTATATCTGTCACACCACATAAATTAAATAGACATAGGTCAAATAATCTTTCTCTTTCTGATACAAAATGTTGCTAAGCTATTGCTGTAAAGTGATATGTATTCTTTCTTCGAACAAATGACCTTGAATAGTCATCTTTCGTGAATAATAGTGTAACAAGAAAATTGTGGTTAAACTTACGCGTATAATTAAAAATATTCACAATAAAAAATTCATTTGACACAACTGTTTCTATCAAATAGTTCATCTAGCCCTCTCTTTTGCAGGGGATAGCTATTCTGTATCTGGTTTAAAATTGCAGTGTTGTGAAAATAGCAGTATGATTGTGTTGTTTGATTGGATAATATTGAGGTATTATCCAATCCTCCTATCTTCGCACCACTGCAATCTTAAACCAGATATACTGTATTTCAGATAAGAATAGACTTGATGGCGTTGAAGAGCCAGTATGTGTCACAAAAATAAAACTTTGTATTAGTTCTATTTCGCGTTATGACATACTTGACAGCTTGAAACGTCAAAATTAGATCATTTTTAATTCTTTAGTAAGTAAACAGTTACTTTAAGTTGTTAAATAGATTACAAAGTCAAAATGAAATAAATAATATACCTGCTTACATATTGCTATTGTAAACTTGGTTTGCGTTTAGACCAATCAGAAAGCTGGAATTGTTAGCCCAATCTTACTCCCAAGTCTATTCTTATCTGAAATACAGTATAGAATATAAGGTCTACCTGGGGTTGTGACGTCACGGGATCACGTCATGGCAAATTGCAAATTTTTTGCCATTTTTCTCCATTAACATATAAAAAATCGTGAACATCCTGCGTATTCTTCAGACCTGACCCCAGTGATTTCTTTTTATTGATTCATTAATTCTTTGTCCCGTATAGTACGAGATAATTACCGTGTTGCACGGGAGATTACTGTATTTAAATTTACAGTTTCGATTGTTGTAATCAATGGTAAACCAATTATTGAACATCTCAATCTTGCTGATTGGAAAACGAAGCTATCAATTAGTATTTGATTTCCTCAGTATTAGCGAAGGAAATACACCAATAAATGACATTAATTTCAGGATGAAATGATCTGAAAATGAACTAATTTCTGTCATTCCATTCAATCAAAATATTAATAGGATAAATTTAATATTTAATCAAATCAAGCTGCGAACGGACTTTGACATTTATACTTAGCAATCTTTATTTTTGTTATTTTAGGAGTTCTTTTAGTTGTTATGGCAACGAAACTTTTCTGATCGAAAAATAATAGTTTAGAGATTGTTATTTTATACTTCTGTAAAAAAATAAAACGACTTTCAATCCCTTCAGCGTTTCGTTGTTTATTCCGCAATTAAAAGTATATTTTACTTGCAAATTACGTTGTATTTCATGAAGAAATGTATTCATAAATACAGATTTAGATAAATTGAACAGATTTACGGCTTTTCTAGAGCTTTATTTGAAATGTAAAGTACTGTTAAGGATATTTATAACCGTGTATGGATAATAACTTTGTACACTATGCTAAATTTAGAAACGCGTTAACTAAAATTTGCACCAAATGAATGAAAATTCTGGAATTAAGTGTACTTGTATATAAAGACCTAAATAATTATTTTAACCATCCGCCTAAATCCAACCCTGTATAAATGTCATGACGTAAGCCTAAACTTTCAAAGGGTATTTGAGGTAAGACGAATCTACAGAGCTTTGCAAGGGTCTGCTGAATTTGTGATGTAACAAAATAGGTTTCTAGAGAGACGAAACAATTGATAATCTATTGAAAGTCCAAGCAGGCTTAGGTAATAAAACACTAGGGATAAATGATTAATTTCGGATTAAAGAAAAAATATTACCTTGTGTATCATTTATAACTCAACCATTGATAAATATACGTACGTCATAAACGAATAACGTATGTACTAAAAGTTTTGATAAAAATTTAACGCTCCAAATTTTATTACTAGGGAGTTTTTGCATGACGTACAAGAAGATTCCGCAACTCTAACGTTACGTCTTTAATAACGGACGTACCAAGTAACGGGTTTTTAAAAAATTGGACTTTGCATTACGTTTTAATCACACGTACGTTGATTTTGACGTTCAAATGACAGTTGTTTAAATCTCTGTCATTTTCATTGTATTTTGGTAAATATATCAAATACTAATGGAAGAACTATTGAAAAACAGACGAGTCGCGACCTGTTTAATTACTTTCGGTTGCCTGAATCTTTTGTGTTCATTATTATGCGGTCGAACATTCTAGAGCTTTTCTAGAAGGTAATGGCAGCTGTATAAAAGGGACGCAGCTATGCTTGGGAGTTAGTTCAGTTGAGTCCCTGATCACGCAACATTAGTTATGTGATCGGGGGTTGACATAGTCAGATGAGTAAATTACATAGTTCAGTTCCATTAGTGAAGACGGAGAGACACATTAGTGCAGTTAGTTACTTAGTTAGTTACTTAGTAAGATAGTTAGTTAGTTAGTTACATGGAGAGTAAAGTGTTAGTGAGAAAGTATCGTAGTGAGCGTATGCAGTAGGTACTCGGGAAGTTACTGGTATATTGGGATAGCTGTGGATGTGAATACTCGGTAGTGTTGACGAGTATTGGGAAACTATAGTGTACAAGGACAGTAACGGCTTGTCGGGAAGTTACTGGTATACCGGGATAGCTGTTAAAGAGAATATTCGGTAGTGTTGAAGAGTATTGAGAAGCTAGGTATACGGGGACAATAACGACAAGTGGAAGTGAATACTCGGCAGTGGTGTTGAAGAATTGTGGCATACAGACAGTCGGTGATACCGAGGCTGTAGAAGTTAGACAGAGAGTTACATAAATAGATAGATAGTGTTGTGAAAGAGGTGACTTCTGTCCGAGCAGTTGAATATACAGACGCTGTTGAGTCAGTTGGGTATATAGACGCTGTGGAGATCGGTAGGCAGACAGTTGAACATGATATAAGTATATAATGACGTAAATATAGTGATATAAATATCGCGTAAACAGTCTACAAGAGTCTGCAACAGACCGGCAGTCTAAGATTGGAACGCGTAGTGAAATAAATAATTTGTAATATCGTGGAAATAAATAGTAGTGTTAATTGGTTAAATAAATAGTGTTAGTGTTATCTAGTTAATTTTAGTTTTAGTCTTAATTAGTTTTTAATAATTGTTTACTATTAGTGATAGTAAATTTCATTATAGTTTAATAAACACTTAATTTTAATTAATAATAATTGTCTAATATTTACACTTCACCCAAATAAATAAAATAAAAACGTTACAATATTATTTGCTAATTATTTTAACAAAAAGAGTCTCCTCCACTTCTGATCGTGCTATTAGCATTCAAGTTCAAGCAATCGGGCAATTCCAATCTACCCCGTTGAGCCGTCGGTCGTATGCGATGCGTCCAACGGCGTCATCACACCCGAAGGCGTCGAGAGAATATAAAAGGCCGTGATAACCTAATACACCTCTAGCCAAATTCGATTTTTTGAAACGTTTCCCACTAAATTGCTTCGAGAGTGGCGATATTTAAGGGAGAAAGGTAATATTATCGAATGGACTACCCTCTAGATGTAAAAATTATATCAGTGATAGAATTTTATGTAAATATATGCGTATTTGATGAGGATGCAATCAAAGAATTGTGTACGTCGTTCAAATTAATTATCGAGAGGTATGAACAGGAAGAACACACACTCTTACACTTAAAATTCACACTCACTTATCCATCCGCTCACTTGTTGACTGATGAGGGATGCTGACGAACACATATTATGGACACGCACAATACTTAAGGTTTAAGCTACTATTTTATTTTTATATATTATTATTTATCTTTACACTAATTATTAACTGATTATTATAATCAGAGCTGGGCAATACTTGCAAGAAAAGTACTTCATTAGGCTTGCAAGTACTTTCAGTACTTTGTACTTGACAAACTAACTCTATTCACATGTACTTGGTACTTAATACTTGGAAAAATACTTGAAGTACTTTAAATGTACTTGCAGTATTTTAAATGTACTTGAAGTATTTTAAATGTACTTGAATTATTTTACATGTACTTGAAGTTCGATGAATAATTTAAAAGGTAACAATATTATGAGAATTGTTTGTCTGTCAGTGTTTCTTTTGCAGTGGTGTGGTGTTATTCCTGTAGTACATAATTATGTGAATTTCATTAATAAATATAATATTTTCAGCGATAATATGAATGTAAAGATATATTTGCAACTTTTTTTGGCAAAAATAAATTAATTCTAATCTGCATGCTGCATATACATATTTGTATTACCTAACTACAGTGCTGCTAACATCTCGCTACAGCAATTTTACATCAAGCGATCGCTAGGTGATACGGCACTCCCCCCCTTTAAATAACTAAATCTCGTATTGAAATTTTTGTCACTAATCACCTTTTAATGATTAGAAAAATATCAATTATCTGAAAAAGTACTTGCACCCAAAATTTACAAGTACTTGGTACTTTCAAGTACTTTAGAAACTAAAAAAGTACTTGTACTTCAAGTAAATTTAGAAACATCAAGATACTTGGTACTTGTACTTGAAGTACTACTTTCCGCTACTTTGCCCAGCTCTGATCATAATTAAACCAAACATTTGAACTTAATTAAACAAATACTAGTTACCTACATGTTAATGTTATATTGTAACTCAGTGGCCTGGCGATTAGCCAACGCCCAAAACTAAAACACTACATGTTACGACAACAAACGTCTTCACGACGTGACAAACTAATCCAGATAATACTCCAATGTAGTATGTATGCGAAGCATGGGCGCCCGCAGACTTTTTTACAAGGTGGGTCGAAATTTTTGTTGTAATAATAATAATTTTCAAGGTCACGTGTTTTAATGCAAATTAAGATAATATAGAGTTCTTTACAATGAAGCAAATTTAACAAATTTAAAAAAAATTAAAATCAATATTTTATGACGAAAATGCGTATGTACGCTCTAAAAGCGTAGAATTGCCCCTTCTACTAGGCTTTATTATGCGAGATACGAGCATAAGCAATAACTACAGAAACAGACAAATAAAATGAGTAGAATAAACTACGGCATATTAAAGAAAATACAACACCGAAGATAATGTAATATAATAACAGTACATAACATAATTTACTCATTCTGACACTTCAGCTATTTCGTACTTAGTAATAGATAGTATGTAATAAATTTTTGATTAAAATATCAGAAAATATTACCAATAATTATTAAAAAATACAATGATACATTATTATAATTATAATTTTATTTTTAAAAATGGATACAGTCCATAAATGAAAGGGGGGTCAGTCGACCCTTTCGACCCCCCCCCCTGTGGGCGCCTATGATGCGAAGTGTGTATAAAACCGAAATTGACAGAAAAGTACTTGTTTCTGTGTTAAGCCGGGATCATACATTCGGAATTCGGCGAATCCCGAGCAAACATTCGCCAAATGTCGAATGTGTGAATGGGCTGCTCGCTACGAATATTCGTTGCTTTTCTGTACTCCGCTTCGTGTCGGTTTTTCGAGCCGAGTCAAAGTGAACGAATATTTGCCTAAACAAACTAGGCATGTCTGTAGACATGTGCTCGCCAGTTGACGAACATTATTCGCTGAAATGCAAATATTCGGCAAATACTGAGTGTGTAGCCCTCGCTTTAAAAATGGATTTATGCAGCCTACTTTTTATTTTACTTTTTCTTTTACTTTATAAAAGTTAAATGTGTGTTAATATATGTACTGCTTTATGTGCACACTTTTAATTTTACTTTAAGACCTTAAGTTGACCAACTTTCAACTTAAGACCATTAAACTAAAAGAATATCACGACTGCGCATGAGCTCCATTTCACAAATGTCAGCGTGTTGTGTAAAGAACAAGATTGTACTCGTATATTATAAGATTTAATTAAAAAATATCCCCACTTCTATGATAAAACAGATATTTTATTCAAGGATAAAGTGGCCAAAATGAATGTTTGGAAAAGTATAGCGGCTGTATTAAATGAAACTGGTTAGTATATTTACTTACTATGTAATAATATTTTTGTCTGCACAAATTATTACATTCTTCTCCATTGTAACAGGATATATTTATCTATTTACATTTGCGACTATATGCCAGAAAAATCACATCTGCGCATGTGTATTGAATGCTTTAAAGTAGCTGCATAAAGTACCTGAATGCTTTAATGTAGCTGCATAAAGCACCAAACTTAAAGTAAAAGTAAAAGCGAAAAGAAAAACAAAAAATAAAGTAAAAAGTAGACTGCATAAATTCACCTTAAACTAAAAACTTATCAGTACTCCCTCGTACACGTATGTTTATAATTTTACAAAAAACAAATAAGTTCCGCTCTGAATTTTATATTTTTATTACTGTTGAAAGGTTGCTATGGTCTGCTACACATCTTTTGTTTTCCGAAACTTTGCGAGGAACTAACTGATATATGGGTCGATTCTGTTCACATCTGTAAATCTTACAGATCTGTAAATTTGTAAATAATGAACAAAATCGCAACGAAACCTGTCACTCTTATGTATAATTTTATATTAATCAACAAAAAAAGATGTATTTTTGTCAGGTTTTTACAGATTTACAGATCTGTAAGACTTACAGATGTGAACAGAATCGACCCAATAAATATAAAATCACGTTGTGACTGCGTATGTCTTGTTCACCTATCGTTCCTTATTTTATTTTCTCTGTCTTTTACACTTTTTCCGATCTTCTTGATAAAGTACCCTTCCATTCGCAACCTGGTGGTTTTATTATCTAGATTTATAGACTACCCTACTACCCTTGGGCATATTGGATGCACTGTTGACATACTATCGTTGTTATGGCTACAATGAAAATAAATTAAATGGCTTTAAACTAATCATTATTGGAATGGAAATACAAAGTTGTTTATTTTAATGAACAGGTTTTAATATTATCTGATACAGCGGGGAATTTAAAATTTATTACTAAATTGAATTTCAAATTTGAGGGAATGAATTTGGTTGAATATTTATAAGCATGATTAATTTTGATTATCTTTTTACTTCAAATTGTTGAAGAGATATTATTTGTTTTTTAAAATGCCTTGAATGGAAGATAGACTTTAAAAGAAAAAATCTGATTTGGCCAACACAACACCTCCCACTATTTAATTTTCATCAATTTAAATATACATACTTACACATTTAGTTATAGGTACTAGAAACTGTATTACAATCCATTCCATATAACTAAGGTTCTATTTACTATTTTCTTATTAAAACATACTATCATTAATTTGAAATGATTAGTTCTTTGACAGTGACATTTATCTGTCAGTTAATACATTTGAGCCATTTAAGGTATGAACTGACTAATCAAGTAGTTGTGTTTGTTTAAAGCGCAGGTTCTATAATTTAAATTATAGATAATTTTATAAATTTATCCATAAAATGTATAGAAAAAGTATTAATGGAAACCAATAGAAAATTTAATAATCTTTAATTTTTATAATGACATAAATCTCGAAAAAATAACATTTAAAGGTATTTTTCGGAGAAAAACTATTTTGAGCTTCAAGTAAAGTGCCAAATCCGGTTATCTGATTTACACCAAAATCTAATGGCTTCTTTTCATATTAAAATAAGGTATAAATACAAGGTTTCAAAATTTTCTGTATGATAGTATTTGAGATAGAGTGGAGGATCCACACATACATACACACACATACACACAGATATCATCGCGAAAATGTTAAAATTGGATTCTAGGGACCTCAAAACGTGGTCATTTACCAAAATCTCGATATGCGATTTTTAGCACGATCCCTATATCTCCCTTACCAAAGGTAGCGGGAGGTAAAGAAATGTCTAAACAGTCCTCGTTTAACGATGTTTCGTTCAGCGTCAACCCTAAATTACTATGTATCTGATATTAGATTTTTGGAAACAGAAACCAATGCTTTTCATTCCTTCCAATTTAAGTTCCGGTTTGAAACTTTCAATTTTCAGCTAACAAGCTTCTGAAATTCCTAAACTTCAGACAATCAAAACTTCTTTCAATTCTTTCAGTTCGGAATACATCAACATAAATGAATTTTAACCCGAAACACTACATTGCAGTCTACTGTGTAATTATTTTTAATAATAGATTAGAAATGAAATTCATTATGTTTATACTGCCAACATTAACGAGTCACATAAATTCATAAAAAGTTGAAAAATGCAAACTTCTCAACGCGCTGATTCCAAAATTAGTTGTTGTTACAGTTTTTCTCGTGATTTAGGTGTACCCATATTTTTGGACGATACTGTGATAAGACGAGGGTAAGAACAATAACAAATAAATAACTATTTATAAACTTTTCTCAATTATAGTTGCAATAATTATATTTTAACTCTGTTCAACTATTTAAGTTATAAATGTCAAAATTCACCTATGTCATACTATATCAGTGGTAATTGTTATCCAACGTTGTCTCTATATCTATAGTCACGACATTTATTTGTTGATCACTAAGTCTAGAAATTATTATGCATACGTGCGTGACTTTGAATGCCCTAGCCTATGCACCCTGTACCCCTAAGATAATCCTGTCCTGAAGATAGCGCTTTGTTTTAGATAGTCGGTATTAGTTTGTCACGGCAAGAAGACGTCTGTACTCAGATAGTAAACATATGAGTTCAGTTTTTTTGGCTCGCGTTCTGCGTAACGCCAAAGGATGCAATGGCATCTTTCGGATTTAGTTATGTAGGTTTTAATTAGTAAAGAATAAGTTAATTAAGTTTTAAGTTAGTGCCAGTGTAGTGTAGTTATTATAATCAGGTAAATAAAACTTTAGTCAGTCAGAATATAGTGTGTCATCGTTGGGGAAAACAGTAATAAAAAGTATTAACATCATCATCTTCCGTAACCCCCTCGTGTTACAATACTGTACAGGGTGTTATGTAAGTAATCAGCCATAGTTCATGGTATGATAAAGTGATCTAAAAGAAGTTATAATCTGAAATATATTTAGCGCAATCTGTCAAGATGTAAAACTTGTAGGACTGTAAAGCCGACCAATTATGAACCAGCTCCTTAATAAATGAAAATCTAAAATACAAGTTGTTCTAAAAAACAATTTTTCTTGGTTGTCATAAAAGACATTGATTTTGCCATAAGTGGCGAAGTACTTAAATATTTTGAAATGCCTCTTTCTTTCACTAATCAAAAATACACCGACATGCATATGGTTAACAGGGAAGTACGCCAAAACAGTCGCCATTAATAAATAGTGTCTTGAAAGAATTCTTTATTTAAATAAATAATGAGCCCGTTTCACATTTTTCAAAAAGTATTTTAAAGTTTAAGCAATATTTTCTTAGTAATAATTTTTATTTTAATAATTCGTCGTTATTTTCGTGAATAATTAAATAAATAAATTGGCGCCAAAAATTAAAAAATAGTCATAAAAACAACCCCCCACTCCAGTGACGTCAAAGCACTTACATTACGTCATTCACAGCCAATAAGAAAACAGTTTGTCTACTTCTCCAACGACTACGTTTTCAAAAAAATAAAAGTAGTCACATTTGCCCTGTTGTAGAAACGTTAATCAACGCATTTTCGGTTAGCGGTTCATCAAAACGAACAAATGTAACTCGATGTTTTGATAGCAATGATTTAAATGTCATAAGAACAAGAAAACTGATTCGAATTTGTTCGTTTCGATAAACCGCCAATCGAACAATGCGTTAATTAACGTTTCTGCAACCGGGCAATTCTGTTTCAGATCAGGTAATTTTTTCAAAATATTATACAAATTTCAAAAATTAATTAATAATAAATATTTCGAGATATTTTCAAATTTGTTGCAATTTAAGGATTGATATCTTTTTAAATTTAATAATTAAAAATCTGGTGTGGCCAAGACAATACCTCCCGCCATTTACATCCCGAGTCACAAAAAAGATTAAGTTAATCCTTATTTTTGAATTAGCGAATTTTAGTCTAATTTTGACAGTTTATTTCTTAAAATATAGTCTAATCCAATCCAAGTAATTACCTTTTTTTAAACCTCTCAACAGAATTAAATCCCAATTACAGAGTGGGTTCACATTCACACACATCCATGCCTTAGTGGGATTCGAACCCAGAGTCCCGAGGGCACTCATGACATGAGGCGTTGGTCTAACCATTGAGCCACCGGAGCTCTAATAAAATAAAGATTAAATTTTAAATACCGCGATAGAATAGAATTCAACCGTGGAATTCACTAATCCAAGAATGAGGATTAGCTTAAACATTTTTGTGAATCGTTAATTTTTGTTAATCTAAATACATACTTACATATTTAGTTATGCTGGAAACTGTATTGAATTCTTTTCTATTGTTCTATTTACTTTTTTCTTTTCAAAACGTTACTAATATTATTTTGAAATGATTAGTTCTTTGATAGTGCAATTTATTTGTCAGTTACTTATATTTGAATAACTGCGTTTTGTTTGTTTAAAGCGTAGCCTCTGGGATTTAAGTTATAGATAATTTTATCCATAAAATATATAGAAAAAGTATTAATGCAAATCTATAGAAAATTTAATAAATTTTAGTTTTTTCGAAGAAAAACTATTTTGAGCTTCTAGTAAAGTGCCATTTCCGGTTATCCGATTTTCACCAAAATCTAATGGGCTCCTTCCATTACAGAAAAAGTTCGAAATATAAGGTTTCAAAATTTTCTGAATAATAGTATTTGAGTTAGAGTGGAGGATCCACACACACATGCACACAGAAGAATTGGATTCTAGGGACCTTAAAACGTGGTCATTTACCAAAATTTCGATATGCGATTTTTAGCTCGATCCCTATACCTCTTTTACCAAGGGTAGCGGGATGTAAAAAGCATATGAAAATTCTTGCAACAGCCCTATTGTTATTGGTCCATATTGAAGGGCTTTTACAATTGCAGCTAGTACATTAGAAAAGAAATTATTCCAGATTAAGATACTTTGCAAACTTGTTTATTAAGTAGTAACGTATGGCATATTACTTACATAACACTCTGTTTTTTAGACAAATAATTCAAGATGATAAATTTCAGTCCTCCACGCATACAGCTTTATAACAATAGCAACCCATTAAAAACTTGTTTTCCTCGTGTTTTACTCGTCTTGCACTTGAGAAAATCTACCTAAGATTTCTGAAATTCCTTTTCCACGATGCCGCAGTTTATTTCATTATCAAAGGAACTTTCTCTGGATTAAATGGTTTATTCATGCGGTGTAGACATCCCTTACACTCCCACACATACACTCACAAATTAACGAACGCTTTTAGTTACTCTACGTTAGCGTGTTATGACTAATAGATTCTAAGTGAAATTGACGGACCAAGTACGGGCAAAATTGGGATAAGAACACTAAGAGACCTTTTCCCATTAGAGGGCTCTTACCAAAACAGTCCAAATATGAGTTACATACAGCGACATGTACACAGGGCCGCGCCGTGCGGGTGGGCAGGTTGTGCCCCGCACAAAGGCGTCTGACTTTGAGGGGCGCCGTTTCAAGACAGTAAAGTAAATAATAGTCAATTTTTAAAAAATGCTCGTATTCGTATAGACAAAATTACTATAAAACTCACAAATTAACGCGTAGAAGTGAACAATGTAGAATTAGAATTCTTTATTAAATGTCAACTCTATACATGTCAAATATATAAAACATAATAATAATATAATAACAACAGATATCCTAAGTTAACTATATATTTCCCTACATCCCTCTTTCTATTTCAAGCCATAGAGCTCTGGATTCTCTTCAGTTTGACAGGGTAATTTTTTCAGGAATCTTCTGTTTCTTCTAATTACTTGTTTGTCAGTTTCTATTAGATACGACCGAGGTTCTTCTGTTTTCTTTATTATTGTTCCCTCCTTTCTTTTATCAACAATCCAAACTCTTTCCCCTTTTATTAATTCAGGTAAATACTTGGTTCCATGCCTTTTGTCATAATTTCTTTTTTGTTTATTTTGATCTTCTTGGATATTTTGGCGTATTTCGTCGTGATTAGGTAATTTTGGCTTCAAGTGGGCTCTTGTTGAAGGTAAAATATCCCTTAAATTTCTTCCCATTAACCTTTTGGCTGGGGAATCACCTGTTCTTAAAGGTGTATTTCTGTAAATTAATAAGGCTGCATAAAAATTTTGTCTATTCTTCTTTAATAAGTTTTTCATTACAGCTACATTGTTTTCGATTTTTCCATTTGATTGTGAATGAAATGGACTACTAGTTGTCAACGTTATGTCGTAACTTTTACAAAATTTCTTAAATTCTGCGCAGTTGTACTGTGGTCCATTGTCACATCTGATTTGTTCCGGTATTCCATGTCGGGCAAATGTTTCTTTCATTTTAAATATAATGTCACTACTTCTTTTTCTACTAATTTTAAATATTTCTGGATAGCTGGAATAGTAATCAGTAATTAATAAGTATGTCTCTCCTTCAAATTCAAAAATATCTGTAGCAACTATTTCCCATGGTCGAGATGGTATAGGACTTGGTAACAATGGCTCAACATTTATTTTCGAATTTTTTATACAAGTTTCACAATTTTTTATCATTTCTTCGATATGTAAATTTATATTAGGCCACCAAACACATTCATTCGCTCTAACTCTAGATTTTGTAATGCCTTGATGACCAGTATGTATTTTTTCCAAAACAGTTCTTCTGTCATGCTGAGGTATAATAATTTTGTCTTTATAACAAATTATTCCATCTATTTCACTTATATAATCTTTATATTTAAAATAAGGATAAACTATCTCCGAACATTTTTGCTTTTCTGGCCAGCCAAATTTTATATATTGTCTTAGGATTTGAAATGTGTCATCTTTGTCTTGATAAATTGATTTGTATATTTCACTTACATTAATTTGGTGATACAGGACATCCTCATCATTAATTCCAATATTCATTGGCGCTCTGCTTAATGCGTCTGCTACATAAAATTCTTTTCCTGGTACATGTATAATTTCATAATCAAAACATAACATACGCATGCGAAACCTTTGTAACCTTGCGCTGAGTTCTTCAATTGGTTTATTCTGAAGGATTTTGATTAGTGGCAAATGATCTGTTCGAATTTGAAATTTTTTACCAATTAAATATTGCCTTAATCTTTCACATACCCATACGATCGCTAAAGTTTCTTTTTCGATTTGAGCATACATTCTTTCTGTATTACTGAGGGATTTTGAACAATAAAGAACTGGTCTCCAAATTCCATCCTCTTGAAGTTGTTCTAAGTATCCACCAATACCGAAAGACGATGCATCTGCTGAAATTCTTAATTGTTTTTTCACATCATATGAAACTAATACTGGGATACTCGTCAATGTTTTCTTCATTGAATTAAAACATTCCTGATGTTGTTCATTCCAATTCCAATCTTGATTCTTTTTTAAAAGTTCTCTTAAACCATGTGATAATGTTGACGAGTGTGGAATGAATTTAGTTAAATAATTAAACATGCCCAAAAATCTTTGTACGTCTTTAATATTTTTTGGTTCAGGATATTCCATTAATGCTTTTATTCTTTCTGGATCAGCTACTATATTACCATTCTCTTCAATAATGTGGCCTAAAAATTTTAATTTTCTAAACCCAAATTCGCATTTCTGTTTATTTAGAGTTACCCCATTTTCTTTTAAAACATTTAAAACTTTCATCAATCTTGCTTCATGTTCTTCCTCATTCTTTCCATAAATGACTATGTCATCGATATGTACCTTAACTCCTTCTATGTTTTTCAATATTTTTTGCATGGTTCGCTGGTATACTTCTGGCGATGATGATAATCCTTGAGGTAATCTTTTATAAACGAATCTTCCAAATGGCGTAATAAAACAAGTATATTTTCTAGATTCCAAACTTATAGGTAGCTGCCAATATCCATGTTTCAAATCTAATTTAGAGAATATCTTCGCTCCTCTCATATCTGTTAAAGTTTCTTCTACACTTGGTAACTGAAATCTTTCTCGAATTACTTGTTTGTTTAATTCTGTAAAATCTGTACAAATTCTTATTTTCTTTTTATCTCCTTCGCCTTTCACAGCTAAAACCATTGGTGCGCAATATTCAGTTGCCTCTATTATTTCTTCTATAACTCCTTCCTTTTTCATGCCTTCAATTTCTTTCTTTGCTGGCTCCATTAATGCAAAGGGTATTCTTCTAGGAGTTGTTATACTTGCTGGTCTTTCTTCCTTAACCTTTATATTATATTCTTCATTTTTGATTTTACCGAGACCTTCGAATAATTCTGGATATTGTCTTAATATTTTGTTTTTTAATGTTTCATTTTCAACTTCATTTACTGATAAATAATCGTTGCTAAATTTAAGTATTCCCAATTTTATTATATCTGGTCTTCCTAATAAATTTTCTTTTGTTTTCAAAACGTATGCTGTCATTGATATTTTCTTACTATTCCATTCTACAGGTAACTTTACTTTTCCTAGTACATCTAATTTATTTTGTCCAGGTCCTACTAAAATTTCTCTTGTTTTTTCAATATTACATAAATGACTTAATTTTTTATACACTCCCCAAGAGATAATACTTTCATCAGCTCCAGTATCCACCTTAAATCTAATTCTGAATGGTCCGATCTGAAACTTTATGTACCATGGTGTATTTTCTTTATTAATACTATTTATATTTTTGATCTCACCCAATTCTATATCACTTCTTCCAGAATCTGATTCTTGATCTTGACTTCCTTTTTCTATTTCATTTACATCCCTTGTTCTGCACATTCTTCCATAATGACCCTTTAAGGAACATCGGTAACATTTTACATTTCTGGCATTACAATTTTGATAATCATGTTTTGGTTTGATTCCACATCGTGTACACATATTTTTGTCTATTTCTTGACTTTTATTCCAATTATTACGGTTTTTGTTATTTACATAAGGCTTTTTATTGTTTCTTATATTGTCAATTTCTTTCTGATTAACTTGTCTTATTTCTTTATTTTGACTTTTTATTAATTCTGACTGTAAAATTTTGTCAATAGTAACTTGTAATGTGAGATTGTTATTTAATTGTAATGATTCCGATAATTTTGTGTCTTTTATGCCAACTATTAATCTGTCTCTTATTAATTCATCTTCTAATGCGACGTAATTACATTTCTTCCCTAATTCTATTATTGATGCAATATATTCTTCAGCAGTTTCTGTTTCAAATTGATTTCTTCTGTTGAATATTGCCCTTTGATATATTATATTGGATTTTTTTATATAATAGTCTTCAAATAATTTTACTGTTTCCTCATATGTCTTTAAATCATTTTCTTTTTTCTGCAAAGTGACCAAAACTTTATTCACTTTACTACCCATATGCAGTAAAAAATTATTAATTTGTATATTTTGTTCATGTTTCTCTAACTTCACAGCTTTCCTATATCTTTCATATTCCGTTATCCACTCTCTCCAATCTTCTCTTTCGAAAGAAAATCTCTCAGGAATTGGTGCCGAAACTGTCTGTGATTGTAGTGAAGTCCCCATCTGACCCTGCACTTGCATATTTACAACAAGTGTTTGTAAATTGTGAACCAATTGTTCCAATTCTTCCACTCTATTTTCTGCCATTATATCAATTTTTCACACCTGACACCATGTAGAATTAGAATTCTTTATTAAATGTCAACTCTATACATGTCAAATATATAAAACATAATAATAATATAATAACAACAGATATCCTAAGTTAACTATATATTTCCCTACAAACAATATATTTTTTAATTTGTTTGCATTAGAGCTCTAGTTATAAGTAAAATAATTATCGTATTAGGTACTCGGTTCGTTATTATTCTAGCATTGTTATATTGAAATAATAACTATAAAAATGTTGATTACAACAATGAATATATTGATTATAACTCAAGAATATTGATTACAAGAATGAATCCGATAATGAATCCAATATTTAAATACCTATTATTATTTTGCAAAGAATCAAATGCATATACAATTCTGAAATCTGTTGTAATATTGTTGATTACAACAAACGATTTAGATTATAACCTATTGATTACAAGAATGAATCTAGAAAAATTTCGTCAATATAATAAATCTAGCATTTTTGAAGAACAAAAAGTATAGTTTAAACTTTAATTTGCAAATTTTACATCATGAGGGGAAGGGGCGCCTAATACCCACGGAGCGGCCCTGCATGTACAGGGTGTCCAAAAAAATCCTAACTGCTAAAACGTTTGTCAATTTAAAAAGTATTTAATTAAATGTCAGTTTGACACGAGGTATTGTCAAAAATTATATAATATACTGTATCCTTATTTATTATCTTTTCTCCTTACAATTACATTTCAAGATCAATTTTGAGAACTTGATTTTTTAATAGGGTCCTCCACCATAACAGAAAAATGTGTAAAATGTTAGTTATATTGAAAGCAGATAAGAAAAAATCTGATGTGGCCAACACCAAACTTCCCGCTATTTAATTTTTATTAATTTAAATACACATACTTACATATTTACTTATTGCGGAAACTGTATTAAGATCCATTCCATATAACTATGGTTCTATTTACTATTTTCTTTTTTAAACGTTACTATTATTAATTTGAAATGATTAGTTCTTTGACAGTGACATTTATCTGTCAGTTACATACATTTGAGATATGAACTGTGTAACCAAGGAGTTTGCTTGTTTAAAGCATAGGCTCCAGGATTATAATTATAGATATTTTATAAATTTATCCATAAAATATATAGAAAAAGTATTTATACAAATCTGTAGAAAATTTAATAATCTTTAATTTTATAATAACACAAATCTACAAAAAGTAACATTTGAAGATATTTTTCGAAGAAAATCTATTTTGAGATACAAATAAAGTGCCATTTCCGGTTATCTGATATACACCAAAATCTAATGGTCTCTTCCCATATTAGAATAAGATGTGTATGTATGTGTGTGTGGATCCTCCACTCTAACTCAAATACTATCATTCAGAAAATTTTGAAACCTTGTATTTCGAACTTTTTCTGTACTATCTGTACTTCTGTCTACAATTTAAATCCCGGAGCCTACGCTTTACACAAACAAAACTCCTTGGTTGCGCAGTTATTCAAATATATGTAACTGACAGATAAATGTCATTGTGAAAGAACTAAGAATTTTAAATTAATAATAGTAACGTTTTAAAAACTAAAAAGTAAGTAGAACAATAGGAAAGGAAATTAATATAGCATATGTAAATATGTAGGTATGTATTTAGGTTAATAAAAATTAACGATTCGCAAAAAAGTTCAAGCTAATTCTCATTTTGGGATTAGTGAATTCTATTTTATCCCGGAATTTAAAATTTAATCTTCATTTTATTATCAAAAAGGTAGTTATTTGGATTAGATTAGACTAAATTTTAAGAAATAAACTGCCAAAATTAGAGTAAAATTCGCTAATCCAAAAATAAGGATTAATTTAATCTTTTTTGTCACTCGGGCGGTACATGGCGAGAGGTATTGTGTTGGCCACACCAGATTATTTTTATATTACTATAAAAAATATTGCATAAACTTTCATTTAAAATACTTTTCAAAAAATGTGAAACCGGCGCATTATGACTTTTTAATACTACGAATTGCTTCAAAATTGAACGAACTTTTATTTAAAATAATAAAATAATTAGAGTGGAGGACCCTATTAAATCAGACATATGTTTCTCTGTTCATAGCCTACTCCGAGTATGGATTTTTTTTAAAACATACTACTTTCAAGGATGCCATACAGTTTGATTCTGGCAAAAAGTCTTTTATGCCCGGTTGCAGAAACGTTAATCAACGCATTGTTCGGTTAGCTGTTCATCAAAACGAACAAATGCAAAACGATTTTTTGACAGCAATGATTTAAATGTCATAAGAACAAGAAAACTGATTCGAATTTGTTCGTTTTGATGAACCGTTAATCGAACAATGCGTTGATTAACGTTTCTGCAACCGGGCATTAGTCTTATAAAAATGTCTAATTATTATGTAATTATGTAATTGCTCACCAATTTTATTATTCTATTTCTTAACATCCAGTGAATAATTTTCTAATATTAAAAGATGATTCCAAAGTAAATTAAGTTACAAGGAAGAAATTTGTTTATTTGATTATCTCAAATTCAGATAATGAACTAAGATTGTTTTGCTCAATTTGAGTCTGTAAGTTTCAGTGTATACTAGAGTTTATTTTATTATTTTCATCTTTCAGCTTCCCACTCAAAAAACGTCTGACCTTTTATTTTTCTTTAGGAGTAAAGTTGTTGTCACATCATGTGACATTTAAGCAATTATCAACATCTTATCGTTAGACAAAGGGCAGATGTTAGTTAAACTCTATAAACTAATAAACAAGGGTCCGTCTCTGCTTGGGTAAAGTATTGCACAAACTTCAGGAGAAGTAGAATTAATTTGTGGTAATGGTACTTGAAAAGAAGGATTTCTTTTCTATTGATCAGTATTGGTGTTTGTGGAGAGACTTAAAAGAATTTGAAAAGAAAAGGTTTTCACTTGCTACGCGAATGAAAAAGTCTTGATGTCACAGAAATCCTTACTATACTATTATTCACGAAAGATGACTATTCAAGGTCATTTGTTCGAAGAAAGAATACACATCACTTTACAGCAGTACCTTGGCAACATTTTGTATTAGAAAGAGAAATATTATTTGACCTATGTCTATTTAATTTATGTGGTGGGACAGATAAACGTAAATAGTGGCATTACTTTCTAACACATTATAAATAATAAGGACGTATGTCGTAGAATTACAGATACCTAATTATCTACTACAATGCCCTCTGTGCTAATATTTACCCAGTGACTTTGCCGTTTAAATCAAATTATTAGGTACGTTCTATTGGTATCAGAAATCTTCCTACTTCTTCTAGTAGAACATCAATGGTCATCAACTTCAGAGTTGGAAGCGTTGGTAGGAAAATATATAGAGTGGAGATAAATTCAAAATTTTACTAACCGACTGTCGCGCGTACATTTCTGTCACATTTGTGAATGTTTAGAATAGACTGTGCTCAACAAAAATATTTCCTTTACGTTTTTAGTATTTAACATATTTTTATATAATTATAATCTCTGTAATATTTACATAGCAACATTTCGAAGATCCATAATAAACATACAAAGTTAACTTTAGTTGTTCACTAACAATAACACATAGCCACTGCCTCTGTACTATTGTATTTATTTTTTTACTTGACAGCACTTGACAGTTATTTGCTACTGAGCGTTCTATTGCTTTAAGAATATTCTTATTCTAGTAGGAATATTTCTAACACCGATAGAACGTACCTTAATTGCTTTATAGTTAAGACTACGTTTTTGAATTTTGCAAAAACATAAGTGAAGAACATAAATCTTTCAGAAAGCCATTATTTAGAACGAAACATAATTTTTAAATAACATACTCTTATTTTTTCAGTTAAAATATGTCCATAAATATTTCATGTTACACGCCTATGCTTACGAAATGCAGTGAAGTTATCTGCGAGTAATATTATATCAGACGGCTCACAAATGACCTTGAATAGTCATCTTTCGTGAATAATAGTTTAGAAATTAGTGATTATATTTATCTGTCTCACCTGAGCCTTGGTGGGATGTGGGCCCCCCTGGAACTCGATAATTCCATAGGAGTCCGTCGCGGACGCCACTGTGTTTCGTGAGGGGGTCCAAGGGTCCCAATGACCCTCGTTGTTCCGGGCCATCTGAGTTCCAGCATGGCTGGTGATTGTCCTTCCGCAGCAACATCTACAAAGAAGATAAATTTGTAGTTAGTTTGTAATTTGTAAGATATGGTGGCTTTGACGATCAAACGATTTGAACTTTTATTGAACAAATATTTACAACAATTTTTGATCAAATGGTTACGCTTTAGACGTTCAAATAGTCCTTTCCAATTTAATGGCTATCTCTTTCTATAGCTGCAAATAGTAAGTCAAATGGCGCCAACAACTGCCAATGAAACGTCAAAAATATTGCAGTCATTAATAGTATGTTTCGCAACGCAACCGGTTCGATCAGTTTTACGGTTTTGTGCTCTGTAAGTCCTGAAATTATTTACCGGTTTCTATTCGGAACGCGGTTTCTGAAAAAGGTTGGTAAAAAGTCGGACCACGGCAACCACGAAATAATTCTGGTTTGTCTGGTATTTTCATCCCTACTACCGCTACTTTCAAACATCATATACTTCATTGTCAAATTTCTAAACCGCATTAGTGGTATGACTAATAATTATTATAGATATAAGTATGGAAACATTATTTATATTTGTTATATTGTTGATTATTTTATTATTATTATTATTGGCATTAAATGTAATAAAATGTTCAATTTTATTGTGATATTCAACGTTATCATTCATTTAGTTAATTTTTATTTTTGTTAGGTTTGTCAATTTTAAATGTTATAATTCATTGTCAATCTGTCCCGAAATAGATGAAAATATTTAGGAACCATGGTGTACCCGGAATCAAAATCCTGTTTTTTTTTTGGTTGACTTACGGAACATAGTATAAAATACCTGTATGTTCGGTCAAAATTTGCATTGTTAGACATTCTAGCTTCAATAAAAGTTTTTGTAACTACCTTCAAGAAGTTTTTTAAAGTTGTTTGAGACTTTCCTTACATTTTACGTCTAATTTTTTAAGAAAAAAACGACATGCTGCCATGCATCTTATGGCAAGCGCGTATCCATAACTCCCGCCATTTGTTCTTACTATGCGCAGATCCCCATTGCGCATATATCTTCTATCTCTTTAAATTGAAAAGGTCTATTAAATGAACATTATTTGTTTGTTTGACATTTCATCTGCGCATTTGTCGTTTGCTTTGGTCTCTATAGTGTGAGTTTTAATATTGCGCGTTCATTTTTCTTTTACTGAAAATACTAAGCAATTTAGTCAAATCTTTATGCCAACATTACAAAATACAGTGCATATAACCTAGGATGAAATAATCCCTCTAGTAACTAAAATTTAAAGTAAATGACCTTGATATTTAGAACATGCCCTAAGTTGGATTTTTTGATCAAATGGTTTGAACATCGAACGTTCAAATTTCTTTCAACGTGTAAAGTTCCAGAATCTTATAGTACAATAAGAAGTTAAATAATTATTTGAGATCCAACCTAAATGTTTAAATCGTAGCAATGGGCTTTAGGATCCAGGACAAATTTATTTAAACGAAGAAAGAACTGTGAAAAATTCATGGACCTCACTGGGATTCGAACCCCAGGGAGACTCTGGGTTCGAATCCCAGCGAGGTCCATGAATTTTTCACAATTCTTTCTTCGTTTAAATAAATTTGTCCTGGATCCTAAAGCCCATTTCTACGATTTATACAATAAGAAGTTGTAAAAATTGATGCAAATCTTTGGTCTAGACGAACAAGCCAGACGATGTACACAAATTGAAGCGGTGAGATATACAAGGAAAAGATTCCACATATTGGGCTGAGACAGCCATTTTATATTACTCTTAAAGCAAAAGAAAATTATTCCTACATGGCAATTGTCTATAACCAAGCCAAATTTATACAGGCTGTCCTGTGACTCGATTCCCTTGGCTTAAAGGTGTGTTCCTTAGGAAATTTTAAGTCGAAAATACCATACACTTATATTCAAATCTCAAAATTAGATGAGTTATGAGCGATATTAAATTAAAGGAGCTCTTTGCAAACGATGTAGCTTCGAGAAAATAAACAGACTATATAATAAAAGTATTTACTTTTTACTATTTTCAGTCATCATTCTAATTGAGATGTAAAAAAAAGATTCCGCCAACTTTGTTTCAGTATAACATACTTCTAGTACTTTGAAATTACTAAAACGATGTAGGGAAGCGTTTAGCTCAATTAGATTTACAAATTGTTAATTCTAAGTTTTCATGTAAAATGCTTACTTTACTCTTTATCAGTTTCTAATGATTTTTCCAAAACTAGCATTAACGGAACCTTTTCCATGTACATCTCACCGCACCAATTATTTCTCTAATAAGTCAGTGGAGAATAAAATATGCAAGAATGCAATCAATTGTTTAAAATATAGAAAAGTTTATAGAATCGGATGGCGCAACGCTCGTCAATGTATCTTTTACCGTTCATTAGTTATAAGCCGCCAAATTCAAAATAACTAATCAAAATTTTAAAAAATGTATCTAGGCCCAGGGATTTTTTATTTTTCCCGTAATCAGCGTCAAACAATCCTCGAACTTTTGTGGGATGAAATGAAGATACGAGTCATCAAAACCATATCAACCAAAGTCAATCAGCTGTGGGAAAATTCACAAAACATTTGGAAAACAATTTATAGTATATTCTAAAAAAATTATTAATACAAAGCATGCCTCTGGTTTGCCAAGTCGGTATCAAAAACCAGCGAAGTTTTTGTCGAAGAGTGTTCTATATTAGCAACTGCAAAAACGTGTATATGGATTTTGCTGTACTATTTTATACTTGAGGGTCGTAACTGTATAAAAGTAGCACCCCATTAAGACAAGGTCAACACGCAAACTGCAAAACGCTAAAAATAATTTACACTTATCTAATATCTAAATGTTATTGCTCCGATTAGTGCAATAAACTGAAACATGACTATTTTGTGGTAGAATACGAAGGTGTGTGGTAATATTTACCGATATACGAAATTGAATATTGATTTTTAATAAAGGTATAATAACTTGGATGGTGTGGCGGTTTATATACTTGTATAATAATCAATTGATTCAGGATTAAAATCTTGACAGTACATTACTATAAATTAACCTATAAGCAAGTATATTGTAACGTTTTTGTTTATTTGAGTGAAGTGTAAATATTAGACAATTATTATTTAGTAAACCAAAGGTTTATTAAACTATAATTAAATATTAAAAAAGTATTAAATAATGATAATTAGTAATATTAAAGAACTATTAAAAATTAATTAAGACTAAAACACTAACACTATTTATTTATTTAACTAATTAACACTACTTTCTATTTTCACGATATTACTAATTATTTATTTCCACTATTTATATCACTTTTTACCTCCCGCTACCCTTGGTAAGGGAGGTATAGGGATCGTGCTAAAAATCGCATATCGAGATTTAGGTAAATGACCACGTTTTAAGGTCCCTAGAATCCAATTTTAAAATTTTCACGATAATGTCTGTGTGGATCCTCCACTCTAACTCAAATCTAATCATTCAGAAAATTTTGAAACCTTGTATTTCCAACTTTTCTGTAATGGAAAGAGCCCATTAGATTTTGGTGAAAATCGGATAACTAGAAATGGCACTCTACTAGAAGCTCAAAATAGTGTTTCTCCGAAAAGTACCTTTGAATGTTATTTTTTCAAGATTAATGTTATTATAAAAATTAAATATTATTAAATTTATTATAGATTTGCATTAATACTTTTTTCTATATATTTAATGGATAATTTATAAAATTATCTATAATTTAAATCCCAGAACCTACTCTTTAAACAAACAAAACGCAGTTATTCAAATGTATGTAACTTACAGATAAATGTTACTATCAAAGAACTAATCATTTCAAAGTAATATTAGTAACGTTTTAAAAAGATAAAAGTAAATAGAACAATAGAAAAGGAATTCAATAAAGTTTCCAGCATAAGTAAATATGTAGGTTGTATTTTGATTAATAAAAATTAACGATTCACAAAAATGTTTAACTAATCCTCATTTTTGGATTGGTGAATTCCATTCTATCTCGGTATTTAAAATTTAATCTTCATTTTATTATAGCTCAATGGTTAGAGCAACGCCTCATGTCATGAGTACCCTCGGGGCTCTGGGTTCGAATCCCACTATGCATGGATGTGTGTGAATGTGAACCTACTCTGTAATTGGGATTTAATCCTGTTGAGGGGTTAAAAAAAATAGTTACTTGGATTAGATTAGACTATATTTTAAGAAATAAACTGTCATAATTAGAGTAAAATTTGCTAATCAAAAAATAATCTTTTTTGTGACTCGTGCTGTAAATGGCGGGAGGTATTGTGTTGGCTACACCAGATTTTTTATTTCACTATCTCCTTCAACTGTCAGTCTACCGAGCTCCACAGCTATATGTACTCAAACTGACTCAACAGCGTCTGTATATTCAACTGCTCGGACAAAAGTCACCTCTTTCACCACACTATCTATATATTGATGTAACTCTCTGTCTAACTTCCACAGCCTCAGTATCACCGACTGTCCGTATGCCACAATTCTTCAACACCACTGCCGAGAATTCACTTCCACTTGCCGTTACTGTCCCCGTACACCTAGCTTCCCAATACTCTTCAACACTACAGAGTATTCCTTTCCACAGTTATCCCGGTATACCAGTAACTTCCCGATTCGCCGTTACTGTCCTTGTACACTATAGCTTCCCAATACTCGTCAACACTACCGAGTATTCACATCCACAGCTATCCCAGTTAACCAGTAACTTCCCGAGTCCTCCACTCGACACTATACAGCATACGCTTACCACGATATTGCTGTGTTTCACTAACACTCTATGTGAATGTCTCTATATCTCTGTCTCCATGTAACTAACCGAGCATAGCAGCATTCCTTTTATACAGCTGCCATTAACTTCCAGAGAGCTCTAGAATGTTCGACCGCATAATAACAATGAACACAAAAGGTTCAGGCGACTGGAAGTAATTAAACACGTCGCTGCTTGTTTGATTACGTAGTCCGGCTGCTACCGCGATTGCGTCATCGCTATATTTATTTTATTTATTTATTTGTTGACTATATTACAAAAAAAGTTTATAGTACGTCAGTATACAAGATAAAATAACTCATATAAATCAAACAGAAAAAAATTGCATATATATCATCTCATTATTCTAGACAAAATTTACTAGTCAAAAATTCATTTAAACTGTAAAAGCAATGTTTTATAAGAAATATTTTAATTGTATTTTTGAATTTTTTATGTTCCATTCGCTTTACATAGTCTGGTAGTTTATTATATAGGTCAAAATTTAAGCTATGTTTTACTGATTTCTGTAATTTATAACGGGACTTTCGCAATAATGTAGCAGATCTTGTATTGTAAGAGTGAATATCTCTATACGTCAACAGATTATGTTTTGAATTATGAATTTCAAGTAAAGAATAAAAAACAAATAAACAAGGTAAAGGCATTATTTTTAATTCCATAAATGCTTGGCGAAAACTATCTCTGTTTCCTAGTCCAGATAAAATTGTGATTGTATGTATTATAATTTGAATAGGCACATTGATTTTTGCAAAACATTATTTTACAGCAAATTTTGTAAATAAAGCTTCACTATACAACTGTTTACATTTCATATATTTATAAATAAAACAAGACTCCAATACTGCATAAAATTTATTCCGCCTAAAATCTATTTCCTCCCGGAAACAAGTACGCATATCCTGCAGCATGGTGACAGTTGAACGTTTCCGGTACTGTTGACTGAACATCAAAGGGATTTTAAATTAGGGAATTTTAATGAGTACTGATCTGATGACATATGCTAGCAACAAAAAAGAAATACCTTTCAGTAGATTTCGGATTAACTTTGATGTTTTATTTTGATGAAAAATTAAAAATTGTTTAAAATGTGAAATGTAAATTTGGAAATATTAAATTCTCAGTAAGCGACGCTATTTTCGATTACTGAAATCTATAAGGGGGCAATTCTTGAAAAATGAGATGTCAGTGAGATTTGACAGAAGTGAGAAAAAACGTCACGTGACTTACATGTCACGTAGTGAGATTTTTTGTTTAATTCTTGAAATAATTTTGTCGTCTCACTTCTTCACATTTCATCTCACTACATGAAACTTATCTCCCACCTTTTTGGTTGTGAGAATCAATGTCACTGGCTAATGTTAAATAGAAATTTGCTTAATACTAAATTATATTAACTAATATTATAAATAAAATTATTACAAATATCATGGTTGACGAAAGAGAAGTAGCTGCTGCTTTAAAGCATTTGGAAAATACAGAAATTACTTTTCGAGCCAAATTTTTCAAATATTATTTCGGCTGAATAAAAATTTGGTGGATCGCTTGGGTGACAATTTAAACCAACCAACCAAGTCATAGATCAGCATAGTTTCCAACGAAAAATTTAACTACTTTACGTTTTTTGATTTGTGGGTATCCAGCATTGGCGGATCCAGCGGGGGGCGATGGGAGCGATCGCCCCCTCCTTGGTGGTTGGTAAATTTTAATAAAATAATAATTTTAAAAAAATATATATTATTTCGTAAATATCGTCGTTTGGTTACTTGATATGAAATAATTTAGGGCAAGTTGACAACTACTATGCTGGGCACGGGGGCACCCCGTATCGTGGAATAGATTCGCCAGTCGTCAGTACATCGGTCGCAGGTTTATTAATGCGTAATGTACTATTAGGTTACATACGTTGTTCATAATAAAATATTTGAATACTTCGTATAGCTTATTTTAACTAAAGATACTTATAAGTATTGTAAGGTATAAAAATCAATTTAATTTAATTTTTATTTGATTGCATTTCAGTATACTTCATTATAAAATGTCCAATCAAAAACGCAAACATCGTTATTGTTTTGCCACGAGTAACTAAAAAACAAATTCATCGAGATAATTATACATCATGTAGTACAGAAGGATACTACAGAAAAATTCCTATTCCTATGTTAGATTTTATGATAATCGATTTGAGGACTCGTTTTTCTAAAGATACCCTCAATGCATTTCATTTAATAATAATATTAGAAAGCTGAAGACATGGCTGCGAAATAGGATGACAGAAGACAGGTTATTAGGACTGGCACTTATGCATGTGCATCAAGACATAGATATAAACATTGAAAATGTAATTAATCGTTTTGCTACTTCAAAAAAGAAAAGAACTGATTTTATAATTTAATTGATTTGTATATATTAATTTATCCTTTGTTTTGCAGTATATTTACATATTATATTTTTGTTGTCAACATATAATATTTCATTGCTGAAATAAACGAAAAATCGATTACTTAATTTTATATTTCTGTACCTTTTTTTGAAAACTTATAAAGTCTTTATTCTGTGCTTTAAGCTTAAACTAATGAAATATTGCTTCTATTTTATAAAATTGTCATACTTTCATATTTTGTCTTTTAATTCGAACGAAGTTAAAGTTTCTTAATTCGCCCCCTCCTTCATTTCCTAGATCCGCCCATGGTATCCAACTTGGGGAGAGAAATGACATACATTTAGCTATTATAACTACAAACTGATTTAAATATTTTACGTATACTTATACAATACAAATACGTTTATACCTAGTAAGACACATTTTATTTGTAGTTGTTCGATTACGACAATAATATAGTTAATATAGAAAATTTAGCTATACGTTAGTCACTCGTAAGCATAGGGCCGGAGAAAATTTTGCCCGCGGGCTGCCTAACACAGACCACTAGACTACGGATTCAAAATTTAATAAATCTAGAAAAAGTAGTTGCAAATGGCAACATTATCAATACCAGGGCCCTGTTTCATAAAACTTCTACACTTGTAAATTACCACTGTAGAACTTGTCAAACTAATAATTTGACAAGTTTCTGTTTCAAAAACCTACAAGTGACAAGTAAACAAGTGTATTTTTGCAATTTACAAGTGTAGCGTTTCAAAAAATATTTACTGGGTTTTACTACTAGTATTTTATAAGTGAACAGTAACCATGAATGAAAGTTGACAATTGAATTCTTTATTATTAATTATAGGAATTTTCTTATGTAAAAAACATGTGGTCCAGTAATTCAAAAAAGGAAGATGTTCATGTTCATTTTCGACGGGCTAGAATTTCTATAAGAAAATTGTGCTATAAATATATTGAACAAAAGTATGAATTTAATGAACAATTTAGATTATCTTCATAAAAATTGGGGCATTTAATAATTTTAATACTTTTCGATATAGTCCTTTCGCCGAAACGATACAAATTGGAACTAACCCGGGATCCGAACCAAGTCATTCTTATTAGTCGATGACAAATCTGAAGATTCAACTTCAAATTTGTCATCATCGACCAATAAGAATGACTTGATCCCAGGTTAGATCCAATTTCTCTCGTTTCGGGGAAACGGACTATAGCAATATTTAAAAGGGATCAATTATTCCAATATTAAAAAATTGATTAATCTAATTAAAATTTTAAAAGAAAATATGAAAATGAGTTTATGTTTAAATAAATAGAGAAAATGTTTTATTATACTGCAAAGTGAGACTATAACAAAAGCATTTACCAGTGATCATAATGTATCCCGGCAATATTGCCAGTCCTTCTCATTAATGCCGCGAAACAGCAAATTCATAGATTGATTTCAATTTTTTGCATTCCAATTTTTTGTTAATTTTGTGGAAAAAGTGCCAAATAGAATGTCTTTACTTTAATTTCCCGAAGAAACGCCAATTTAATAAAAAATTTGCCATATTAAATATAATTACAAAATCATTATAATTTCATCTGCTTTACTTTCATTGATTGCAAAGGTTGAAAGCCTTCGTTGAATGAAAAATGTGGATAAAATTAAATTAAATTATTTTAAAACACATACTTTTAATGTGATTAAAATATATATTTAAGGCAAAGGTGGCTGCATATTACATTTACTATGAAACCATGGTTTCAAACTTGTCAACTTGTAAAAATACACTAGTAATATTGGAAAACTGACAAGCAGTCAAAAATTATTCTTGAAACAGAAATTACTAGAACTTGTCACTTGTACACTTGTCACTTGTAACTTGTCGACTAGTAATTTTTATGAAACAGGGCACAGCTAAAATACAAATAAGAATATCACGGTAAATATGTAAAGTTAATCACAAAAGAGTGCAATGTAGTACTGTCAATGTCAAAAATCGCACTTTTATGTCAAATTTTTCACTTGCTAAATCATGGCCATTTAGATAGGTGAAATATATCTCACTTTGTTTCGGGAATTAAAAAAGTGAGAAAATATGATATGAGATGAGAGTGAGATAAAATTTTATGTCACCTTGTGAGAAAATTCTAATATTTCAAGAATCGGTATCCAGGCGTCCGAAAATTCGGAAATGTTGATAAAATTAAATTAAATTTATATTTATTTATTATAATTTAGACATATTTATATATTTATTATTTTACGTTAAGGAAGATCTGATGATGTTAATGTTGTAGCGAAACTGGTAATAAAAATAAAAATAAAATAATTGTGAAACTAAAAACCACGTAATTTCAATAATTAAAATAAAATAAAATTAAATTCCTGAATGTCCATATATTTTTCAATAACTCCAATTCGTTAAAACATCACAATGAAATAAATTTTGAAGGTAAATAACATCCAATATCTAGCAGTCTTTGACTTTGTGTCAATGTAAATGAAGCTACATTCATTCCATTTCAATGTACAAATCGAATGAACCCTATTGAATTACTGTGAATGTAGCAATGTAATTTCTATTACACTCTACAACATAAATATTTTATCGTAGCGTCTGAGATGCTATCAAAACATCTTTTACTAGGAATATACTTTCAAGCAATTAATTTCAAACTAATGGGCAATTTGTTTAATTATTAAGAAATTGCTCCGAGATATTGTTGATAAACTACTAGAACATGGAGCGAGACATATAGATGGGAATAATGTTGTAGAATATTAAATTTCATACGAAAGGTTGAGGTACACTCTCGACGACAGCTTTGATAACCCGTGAAGTAAAAGCCTATAATACCATTTTCCCATTCCTGATATCGTAAGTAAGCTATTAGAAAAATCAAATACAGTTAAACTAAAAATAAATTCATATTTTTAGTACTATGAATTGCTTCAAAGTTAAAAGATCTTTCATTTAAAATAAAAAAAAATCTGATGTGACCAACACAATACTTCTCGCCATGTACCGCCCGAGTCACAAAAAAGATTAAGCAAATCCTTATTTTTGGATTAGCGAATTTTACTCTAATTTTAGCAGTTTCTTTCTTAAAATATAGTCTAATTTAATCCAAGTAACTATCTTTTTTGATAATAAAATGAAGATTCAATTTTACATACCGGGATAAAATAGACTTCACTAATCCAAAAATGAGAATAAGCTTAAACTTTTTTTGCGAATCGTTAATTTTTATTAATCTAAATATATACTAGGGTTCATTCCCGAAAATTCTCGAGCCAAGAATTCCCGCGAAATCGTTGGGCTTTGTTCCCGGAAAATGGAGCTCGAGAAAAGTTGAGAACTCGAGAAATCATATTTGAGTCTAAAAGATTGTAAAAGAAGACTATGTGAAAGAGATTTTATTTTTGTTTTTGAAGAGAAGCTAATTTTGGTTCCTAATGTTTCTTTGAAAGAGATTTTGTTATGTGTTTAGATTTTTTTTTTAAGAGAAGATAATTTTAGTTCCTACGAAAGAGATTTTGTTATTTTTTGCTTAGATTTTGTTTTCGAGAGAAGATAATTTAGTTAGTTCCTATGAAAGTTAAAACTGTCAGTAAAGGTTTTATGATTATTTTGATACTTTTATTTGAGAGAGAATACCACTTAATTTGTTGATTTATAAGAAGATATTTTATATGATACATATTTTTATTTTTGCGACATTTTTCATTATTTGAACCGAAAAGATTTGCAAAAAAAAATACGTAAATGTAAATTTCTCTACAACCCGAGAAGACCCGAGAAAATGCCCTCCAGAATTCTCGAGACCCGAGAAATTGATAAGCTCGAGAAATCATGAACCCTAATACATACCCACATATTTACATATGCTGGAAACTGTATTGATTTCCTTTCCTATTGTCCTATTTACTTTTTTCTTTTCAAAACGTTACTATTATTAATTTGAAATGATTAATTCAGATAGTGACATTTATGTGTCAGTTACATACATTTGAATAACTGTGCAACCAAGGAGTTTTGTTTGTTTAAAGTTGAGGCTCCGGGAATTAAATTATAGATATTTAATATATTATAAATTTATCCATAAAATATACAGAAATAGTATTAATGCAAATCTATAGAAAATTTAATAGTCTTTAATTTTTATAACAACATTTTGAGCTTCTAGTAAAATGCTATTTGTGGTTATCCTATTTACACCAAAATCTAATGGGCTCTTTCCATTACAGAAAAAATTGGATTCTAGGGACCTTAAAACGTGGCCATTTACCAAAATCTCGATATGCGATTTTTAGCACGATCCCTATACCTCCCTTACCAAGGGTAGCGGCAGGTAAAAATCAGATGGTAGGACCCCTTTGTCATTAATAATGTCTTCATTTTCTAAAACCGATAAACTATTGAAGAAACCAGGGATGTTTTGAATCGGATTTCAAACCGGCATGCGGCAGTTACGAATACGATACTCACAACAATCCTAAGTATGTTAATAGCTATTACTTCTCTTCTAACATAAATAACTATTTTATGTATACAAACAAGATATCATTATCCTTAACAGGGTCCACGCTACCCTTATAAAGTCCTTTACGATTACGATACCATCCCTTCTATCCGGCAGGATCAGGATATCATCCAGAAATGTAGGGCACAAGGGCAAGGTTATCCTACAGGACGCATGCAGGAATTTTGCCTCCTTAACATGTAATTTTCTCGACTCTAGTTGTTTTATATTAGCAGGAATTATGTTGGGTGTTAAGTAAGTCAGGTACTTTGGTACAATCCTGCTGGTGCACAGGCAGGGCTGCATCGATTCGCGTCCTGCTGCAGAAGGTTAACATAGGACTAGAGGGGGGAGAGGTCGATGGCCAAAAGCAGGAGACAGCAGGGAATTTCAGCAGGATAACAAAAAGTTGGGACATATTTCATACGGCACATAAATTAATAAAAAAGTACATACATTTGTAAAGTTTTGTATACAGGATTATTTATAATTAAAAAGAATAGGACCTATGTTTAAACAACAGTTTTTACTCAAAATGGGGTAAGTAATAAGCTCTTTGCTGGTAATGAGCTAATATTTAAATCCTCTATAAAACCTGTTAAATCCACTTTAGTAGAATTTTCAGAATTTCTAACAGCAACGACCACTTCGCAATTTTTAATTTAATTATTTTTTTAAACCTCAGATTACAGTAAAACTTATGCTGTTTGGAAATCTTTTATTACGCTTTAACATGAGGCCACATTATCAAGAGTGCTTATTTTTTATCAATAGGCTACTTGCGTGTTACTAAAAATTTGATATACAAGATGTCTTGGAAATATGGGGACATGGCTTAACCACAGATTCCTGGGCCCATAATAAGACGATTTTACTAAACTTACCTATATCCGACAGTGCACCGTTTAGCCAGTATTCTGCTTAAAAAAAATAGTTTTGTTTATAATAACGAAACGCTTTATTCGATTTGAATGAAATTTGGTGTGACATTCCATAGGGCTCTAATTCATCTTTTAAGATGGTATTTGTTATTGTTAGTGAACCACTAGTGTATGAAACTTGGGTGCCGCGACCATGAATAGACCATAACTTTTTAATGACAACGCCAATAATGTATATTTACTGTTTTTCAGAAAGATACATTCAATATTAAACTTTCGTGTCTCTGCCTATGTTATATCTCTAACGATTTAGTCAGTCTTTCCAAATGTCAAACAACTTATTTTTAATGACAGTATATTTTAAAACTAGTAACATATCCGTTTGTTCGGCCTCATAGTATTTTACTGCTATTATTATAATAAGACGATTAAATAATGGTATTCCTCACTCTTAACATATTTATCTACGACAGTGCGCTAATACGTAATTGGTACACTAACTTTAATGTCATTATGAATTATTTATTTGGTTTGCGTTGTTTTGAAAGGTATTCAAAATACACTAAGAGGGCCTTCTCATTATGGTAGTTCTTTATTCCTTTACTGTTGCACCATTCCTCCAGTTTTACAAAGGCTTGCTCGTACGCTTCTCTTGATTTTTCAGGAATAAGAGAAGCCACAACATTTTCTGCACCGGCTTCAATGTCCGATGGAACAGAATCTGATTCGAAATCGCTCATTTTATCTTGGAAACTTAGATAAAATGTACCCGTATATGAAAGAATTTGACAACTATAAATTGGTTTTTTTTCTTCAAACAAACAAAAATTGTAACCATAACAATGAATAAAATGAACCGTGGCCTACCGTAAATACGTATTAATAACGTAGGCTACGAATGAACATTTCAATGCTTCTCATTATGCCAAAATTTAAATGAAAAATGTATTTTAAGATCAATTTAAACTGTCGTAGATAAAATATTGAAGAATACACGTTTGATATAGCCTAATAATGAAACTTGCGTGATTAAAACACTCGGCTCACCGCCTCGTGATTTAACATCACACACGTTTCATTATGAACGCTATATCAAACTTGTATCCTTAATATCTATAAAGTGACCAATTTTCGATAGCGAAATACCGCAACCGGACCACAATAATAGTTACGAAACAATCATCCTTCGCCACACATTCCTGTCTAAGCACACTTCTTTCGCCTCGGCCACATTCATAATCGCATTCATACACGCTCTTCTCTTCCCACTCGAAAATGTTCTCTCTTTTAGTACCTTATCAATCACATCCATCCACTTACACACTGGACGGCCACGCAATCGAACACCCTCAATTTCACCAAGATATATATACGCTTTACAAGCCGTTCACTCTTCATTCTCTCCACATGACCAAACCATCTCAACTGGCTCATTCCTCTTAACAACATTCTTCCTAACCATACATTCTTCATACACCAAATTATTCCTCAAGCGATCCCGTCTTACATATCCACATACTCCACGTAAATACCTCATTTCCACGGCAGTCACTCTCTTTTTATGCTTTCCCGTCCATGCCCAACATTCGCTTCCATACATCAAAGCAGGCACTAGCACTCCATTATACACACTTAAACGAGCTTCTCTAGATACGTTTACGTTTCGAGCAAACGTACCCAGAGCACCCGGAGATAATAAACAGTATTCAAAAAACTCAATTAGCTTGATACTCGTATGTACATCAAATCAGCCTGTACATTGCTGTTTATAGTAATTTCCCTAACAAGATAATCCAGAAAAATCCAACAATTTGGTATAAGCTTTGGAGTGTTTCCCGTTTTTGTTTACTAGTGATCAACCCTTGTCGTTCAGCAGGCTCTATGGACATTATTGCGCAGGCAACGGGTTGTAACATTCAAATATTTACAACAAGCAACTGGTGAATATAAATTCACAGAATGTTTTGTTTGAGTTGTTGGCGAACAACAAATATAGATAAATAATTAATGCATGTTTTCAATTTGCCAAAAATCACCCTGAAACTTTGTTTTCGCGTAGCGTGTTGTGTGAAAATGTATCGTGCTGTAAAAGCCCATTCGGAATAAAAAAAAATTAGCGGTAGTGTAAGAAATAGTGGCATCGGCAGCGTAAAAAATTTATAGTAAAAATTATTGCCGTTCACAATGAAAAATTATTGAAATTATAGTTTCTAGGATTTTTTTATTATATCTTACTAGAGTTCAAGGTTGACAGTTATAGCTGTCATTTTATTTTTGCCCAAAAAGCTACTGACATAGATGATGACTTATTAATTACATTTATCCACAAGCACTCCATTCTGTGAGATAAACGAAGAGATTAAGGAAATTTAAAATTATTTCAAAAAAAGTAAATGCGTGGGTACAAATTGCCTTTGAAATAAACGAAAATGGTAAGTTAGGTGTTCACTTTTAATTGTGCAAAGTTTATTAATAAGTCTGTTTGTTTCTATAGCGCAACATCTGAGGCACACCACCAAATAATCCTTTTCTATTGCTCATATATCTGATGAAATCAGAAATAAGATGTCAATAAACGTCAAAACTGTTAAAAAAATTAAGCTACTACTAATTTTCTTAATTTTTGGATGTGAACGAATACATTTGCTATAACGCATTCAATCTTTTACCCAGGCGACTACCACTGCCACTAGTTTTACCGCTACCTTAATTTTTTTGTTGTGAATGATACTTAAGAATGAACATAAGTTATTGTCACACATTATTTATTGATAAATTTAAAGTGAGTTACTTTAAAGTATAACTAAAACAAAGAAAATAAATTATTAAAATGTTAATAATACTTTTGATGAATGCAGGTATTACTTCTTGCAGCTGTGCGCGACAATATTCTTTGTTTTAATTTTCCACGTTTATATTTCCAGTACTCATATGCCATGAAATTAACTTGAAATATTCCATTTGAAAGTCAATTTTCATGCAGGAAAAAGGAAAATCTGTATACAATTTCTTGTATTGTTTGAAAATTGAAATTGTTTTTTGCAGCTGTCAAAAAGTTGGGTTCGTGCTTAAAATTATAAACTTACTGAAGTGTAAGGATTATTCTGAATTTATCTGTGCGTTATAAATCAAATTATGATCCCGAGATTAAGTCTTTCAACTCTGAAAGTTTATACTGCCACAATAGAAAAGAAAATAAATATAATTTTCTGTTAGGCGCGCGATAATAAATTTATAAGGCAATTTTTCGTTTCATTGCATGTATTTGTGTTCCAAAAGAAGATTATTTAGAAATATACAGGATGGTAATTTAGACGACGCAGCATAGGGGTTTCAATGGTAAAATATTAATGTGCAGTTAATTGCTCCCCTAATTATTTTAGAGCAAAATTGTATTTAGGTTTTGGTACAGAAAAAATACTGCATCTGAATATGCTATTGTTATTAATTTTTCAATATCCGGCACGTAAAAATAGTCGAAAACAATAATAACTATTTTGCAAAAATCATTGATGCCATGCAACAAAAATTTAAACAAAAGCGCAAACATCTGACACTACTTCAAGATATCTTAAATTTAGTTCTCGTCAAACTACATTGTTGTAATCAACTATTACATTATTGTCATCAACACTACAAAAAAGTAAAATAAGATTAAACGTCAAGAATCTGACAGATATTTGCGCTTTTGTTTAAAACAAGGAAAATGAAAACATATTTATGGTAGATAGTTGATGACAACAATATAATAGTTGATTACAACAATGTAGTTTGACGAGAACGAAATTTAAGATTTCTTTAAGTAGTGTCAGATGTTTGCGCTTTTGTTTAAATTTTTGTTCCATGGCATCAATGATATTTGCAAAATAGTTATTAATGTTTTCGACTATTTTTACGTGCCGGATATTGAAAAATTAATAACAAGAGCATATTCAGATGCAGTATTTTCTCTGTACCAAAACCACAGGATTTATTTCGTGTTAGGAACATACAAAATACATATTGTTAAAACATATATAAAACATATTCCAGCGACACATTGTTTGGAACAGATCCTCTTCAGTTGGAGATTGACATTATCGCCAGTAGTGGTCTTAAGAAATACCGTCTAGTAATATTTTATCCTAGATTTATCAATCTCTCTTATGCTCCAGTAGTGCAAACGTAGCCTGAGTGCATCATTTTCCAGCTAAAAAATTAAATGTATTCAATAGTTCTTATTTAATTATAAAAATATTTATATTTGCATCAAAATGATCTTTACAACAAAGAAGTTTTGATTTTATGTTTTATCTTTACTTGCGACAACCATTTCATTCTTCTTTCTTCGTTTTGAGGCACTACTAGAAATATTTTTCCCCATTATCAGTTCTATTTGGGCACAATGCACAAAACACTTTTTTACAGCCATGGTTGATTATTTCCAAATACAAAAATCAGTAGTAGTTGACAGCTGTCATGACTCTCACTCGTTTAATTTCCGTCGGTGGCAAATGTAAGCCACACCCTCATTGGTTAGGTAGTTTCGAACGTCATCAGTCGAAAGGGGAAATTCAAACATTATAATTTCAAAGACAATTTTCTCATGAATAAAGAATAATACGAAAAAAATAAAAAATAGGAATAAAATATTTTTTCTTAATCTTTCGATTAAAGCAAAGAAAAAAACCGTGCAACACCTCATTGTTGCATGCTAGAGATCCCGATGGTAAATCGGCGAGAGCACTTCTAAATTTGATTCATGGACA
The DNA here is from genome assembly GCA_963082715.1 of Harpalus rubripes. Taxonomy (NCBI): domain Eukaryota; kingdom Metazoa; phylum Arthropoda; class Insecta; order Coleoptera; family Carabidae; genus Harpalus; species Harpalus rubripes. The sequence goes on along the minus strand of OY720461.1, from coordinate 35,752,604 downwards.
ACCAGATGAACAATTACGCAAAAGATAATTAAAAGTTTTAAGATTGCTGGAAGATATTCAGGCCCATTGTTTCAAAAATGCCGATGATGATCAGGCAGCAACTTCTTCCGATGACGAAACATTACACCCTACTCCAGCTACGGAAAACTTAATACAATTATCTTTCGATGAATTTGGGTCGCTAAACTGCAGCTTCTGCCAAGTTCAGAAGTTAGCAGGAAATGTATGATTTAAGCAAGACTTAAACCCGGCACTTTGGAGTTTACAAACTAAACAGCAAACTAGATAACGCAATTACAATTCAAATTAATTAGTATTCAGTGTTCAAATGTCTAGCATTCCATATTCCATTCAAACAGGTAATGAAGTTGCAGTCATCATGTAAGTTACATATTACAATTGTAAGTAGGTGTTCGTATTCCACGTGTAATGTTAATGATAGTTGCTTCTAAATTGAATATGAAACAATACCAAAAATATACATGTAAACTGTTTAGCCATACATTTCTAATTATTCACAGATTTAACACAAATCGCGTTCTTTTTATCATTTGCCTCATCTCATCTCAAAATGAGATGAGTTTGACATGAACTGAGCTGAGATCAAGTGAGATTTTTATGAAGTAAAAAGAACGACAAAAGGCAAATTTTGTTGGTAACTTGAACGACTGATGTCCGCTGGATGTCTGTGATACTTTTCAACGGTCAACCACGATATTTTCAGGTATTATTTTGGATCGCCAATATGAGTGGGCATTATTTAGGCTTCTACACTCTAAGAAATATCGTCCGTGTCAAGTAACCAAATCGATTGGTGAAGTAATTTAGTGTTAATTTTAATACTTAAATAAGTATATTTTTCGTCCGTGTTAAAATACGGTTTAGTTAAATTTTGTCCGTGTTATTTTAATAAATTTCAAATATGTTAACCACATATGGGGTAATTGAGATATAATACTCAAAAATATGGTTACTTTTAATTACCAACAATTTTTTGAGTTACTTATGCTCAACTTAGTGTATATTTGCACAATACGGTGCTGCAACTACACTATATTTCGTTAAAAGTAAAATAACACTCAACGCTGTTAATATGACGTGTATTTACTACAAGCAGCGATCAAATCAGTACCAAAGAGTGGATTGTGCAACTGTGATATGTGATATACGTATTCTTGGTTTGATCTGTGAGATGTACGAACGTTTTTATTGCTACAAAGGTGTTATTACATACTTCAAAATGAGTACATAATATACCATGTGATATAAAAATGAATAGTACTAAATGAATTTCATGTGGTTTTTTTTATACCAACTAACTTCCTCGTGCCAGAAATTATTGAGTCTATGGATACAATATATTCTGTTTAAACTCTATAACCACTAACATTGCAAAATTAGATGTGTCTGAAATGACTTTAATATTTTTAAATATTTGTTTGTACAAAGAACCATATATGAAACAATTTCATGTGTACACCACAGAACACAGATATTCGGCAAATATAAGATTTATTTACTTATGTATTTTTTGATATAATAAAATTATATTATTTATATTTCGATGATATCCTTATTTACCTTATTTAACACATATTCTGTAAAAAATTACTCAAATACGAGTAAATGAATACACCAAGAGGTGCTACTGAAACGCGTACTTTACACTATTTAGTGTAGAAGGTAAATTAACTCATACATTTAGTTAAAATACGAATTTCAGTGTAAATTTTAACACGCACTAATATTTTTAACTGGAAATTTTGTGTTAAATATTAAACCAGTTTCCAGTGTACTTTTTAACCAAACAGATACTTTGTTCAAATTACACGTAATCTGGTGGACCTCTTGGAACCAATTTTAGTGTTAAAATTGGTTAAAAATTTCTTAGAGTATATTATTCTGTTGATTACATAATAACAATACAGTTCGACACATTCTAAAATGTTTAAATTGTACAGTACTATAACTTCCACATGATTTTCAATTCTATGAAGTTTACGTCTCTTTGCTATATTATTTTTCACGGAATTGTCTGCATATTTATTTATTCTTCAAATAATAATAATAATATTTATTAAAGGAATAAACAAATAATCATAATAACCAAACTAACTAGGAATCGGGAAGGGGGGTGGAACTCTTCTTACTTCGGTCTCACTTTATCTCATCTCCGTTAGGATAAAAAGAACGGTCAAAATTAGCGAGGCAACTGAGGTGAGCTGAGATGAACTAAGGTCTCATGTAAAAAGTGGTAAAAAGACCGCGACTACAATCTCTTATCTTTCCTATTTTTCGTGTGACAGATTACAAGAATCCTTAAGAATCACGATCAATGCCTGGAGATCCTAGCTGATACATTTGTACTTGTTGATTGATTTAACATAATCTCTTATCTTTTTCATTTTTCGTGTGACAGATACAAGAAATATCCTTAAGGATTACGGTCAATGCCTGGAGATCCTAGCTAAATCTGGCTTACACCACGTATTCGATTGTTTATTTTGGAAAAAAAGACAACGATTATATAGAAGATTTTCCTTGTTTTTTTACCTCCCGCTACCCTTGGTAAGGGAGGTATAGGAATCGTGCTAAAAATCGCATATCAAGATTTTGGTAAATGACCACGTTTTCAGATCCCTAGAATCCAATTTTAACATTTTCACGATGATGTCTGTGTGTATGTGTGGATCCTCCACTCTAACTCAAATACTATCATTTAGAAAATTTTGAAACCTTGTATTTCGAACTTTTTCTGTAATGGAAAGAGCCCAATAGATTTTGGTGAACATCGGATAACCGGAAATGGCACTTTACTAGAAGCTCAAAATAGTTTTTCTTCGAAAAATACCTATAAATGTTATATTTTCGAAATTAATGTTATTATAAAAATTAAAGATTATTAAATTTTCTATAGATCTGCATTAATACTTTTTCTATATATTTTATGGATAAATTTATAAAATTATCTGTAATTTAAATCCCAGAGCCTACATACATACATAAAATCACGCATTTCCCACTTAGTGGGTTAGCACAAACCCGAAAGAATAAAAAGAACATCAACCAAAAAATAATCACTCTCTCTTTCAACAACATTCCTACTAACCTGACATCATAGTACAACATATATTCCTCACTCTTAACATATTAAAGTGACCGATTATCGGTAGTGAAACACCGCAACCGGACAACAATAATAGCTACGAAACAATCATCCTTTGCCACACATTCCTGTCTAAGCACTCTTCTTTCGTCTCGGCCACATTCATAATCGCATTCATACACGCTCTTCTTCTCTTCCCACTCGGAAACTTTCTCTCTTTTAGTACCTTATCAATCACATCCATCCACTTACACACTGGACGGCCACGCAACCGAACACCCTCAATTTCACCAAGATCTACACTTTGAACAAACTAAACGCAGTTATTCAAATTTATGTAAATGACAGGTAAATGTCTCTATCAATGAACTAATCATTTCAAAATAATATTAGTAACGTTTTAAAAAGAAAAAAGTAAATAGAACAATAGAAAAGGAATTCAATACGGTTTCCAGCATAAGTAAATATGTAGGTATGTATTTAGATTAATAAAAATTAACGATACATAAAAATGTTTATGCTAATCCTCATTTTTGGAATATTGAATTTTATTCTATCCCGGTATTTAAAATTTAATCTTAATCTTCATTTTATTATAGCTTCGGTGGCTCAATGGTTAGAGCAACGCCTCATGTCATGAGTGCCCTCGGGGCTCTGGGTTCAAATCCTACTAAGGCATGGAAGTGTGTGAATGTGAACCCACTCTGTAATTGGGATTTAATCCTGTTGAGGGGTTTAAAAAAGGTAGTTACTTGCATTAGATTAGACTATATTTTTAATTTTAAGAAATAAACTGTCAAAATGAGAAAAAAATTCGATAATCCAAAAATAAGGATTAACTTAATCTTTTTTGTGACTCGGGTTGCAATTGGCGGGAGGTATTGTGTTGGCCACACCAGATTTTTTAACATTTACCTATACATGTCCGTTTTTCGAGGCGCAACATTGGGATCTCGGAAACTATAAGAGATACAAAGTCGGTTAAATTGGAGTAAAGTTGCCCCGTTAGTAGGCCATTTTAAAGATGTATTTGTTTTTCCCGAACAATTCATAGGCCACTAGATAAATGTTTGCACTTATATTCTAAGCACATAATCTACAGACCTTTAATTATCTTATCCAAATTTTGATGAACGGTTCCATTTTGTTAATTAACACAAAATTCTATCGAGTTTGATTGCAGCTCTTTACAGGGTAATAATTAAGTTTTAAAATTCGTTAATGAAGCCTTAAGTTTAATTAGCTAATTTGAAAGAAAATTTTCAGTTTTTCAAAGGTTTAAGAATTATTCTTCATTCATTTACCGTTCTGTTTGACGTTACAATATAAAGTAAAATTCATCTCTTCTGAACGGCGTTTGATTAAAGACAAATTTGTCTGCTTTACACTTATCCAAATCCAATTCGAGAGAAATTTACATAGAGATGTTTTCGTAGGAGATTAGAATGAAATTAGTAAGCTAACTCAGTTATAATTCTGAATATAAATTAATAAAGATGGAATATATTCAAAATTAAATTAAAATAATATTTGCAATCAGTTTCTAATAATGTTTTACAACATATGGTATGTAGAAGTTTATCGAAATATCTGTTACAAGAATCAGAAAATTTGTTGCGATATTTCTTTGTACGAACGCAGCAAAAGAAAGACGAATAAATTTACATAAAATTCTGCGGTTTCAACGAATATTTACATAAGATTTTCCGCCAAATTCAAGAGATTTTATACTTGAACAATCTTCAGGATTTGACAACTGAAGGATTGAATTAATTCCGTCATTTCAAACACATGTCAAAAAAGATAAAATTATGACATTTTATAAATATTATTTCGTCTGTGAATAGTCGTTTTTGTAATTTATATACTGACTCCAATATAGAGCTTATTGTATATGGAGATGATACAATTTAGTGTAAATTTTCAGGTCTAACTTTTCTTCAATAAAAAATTTATTGGCCAATTTTCTTTCAAACTTATCCTATAAAACGTTTTCAAAAGAAATTCGTGTTTTTTCTCCAAATAATTGAGGCAACTTAAATTTTAAAACATTGAAATTGAAATTGTCAATTCTTACACAGTGCCGGCTTAACGGGGGGGGGGGGGCTTTTAGGGTCTATAGCCCCCGGCGGTAGATACGTAAAGGGCGGTACACCGAAATAAAAAATTTAATTAAAGCAAATTTAAGAGCCAAGGGAATAAGGATGAATGTCCATTTTCTAGCAAAATGAGATGATAGGTACTTATATATTGTAACATGGGACGCCCGCCGTCGCCGCCACTGTAAGCGAGTGTCTATTTATAGCGGTGACGTAATCGCGCTAGTAGCCGGCCGATGTAAAAGACTGGTCGCGACGTGTTTAATTACTTCCGGTCGCCTGAACCTTTTGTGTTCATTGTTATTATGTGTTCGAATATTCTAGACTGTTCTAGAAAATAATGGCAGCTGTATATAAGGGACGTAGCTATGCTCGAGAGACAGTTAGTTAGTTACATGGAGAGACCTAGAGATGTTCATATAGAGTGTTAGTGAGTTTGAGAAGCACAGCAGTATCGTGGTGAGCGTATGCAGTTGGTGTCGAGTAGGTACTGGGGAAATTACTGGTATATTGGGATAGCTGTAGATGTGAATACTTGGTAGTGTTGACGAGTATTAGGAAGCTATAGTGTACGAGGGCAGTAACGGCGAGTCTGGAAGTTGACATTTAAAATGTTCTATTAATCAATGTTTCAGAACCAACTCAAAAATAACTTGTCATTAAATTTCAAAAATATGGGAGTTCATGGCCTTTCATAATTTCAACCTATAATCTATTCCACGAGACCTTTCATTAAACAAGGACTTCGAACTGGAGCTGAATCGAAAACCGTAAACCGGCAAAAATAACGGAGAAATTCTGTTAGGTCCCACATAAATTGAAACTTGACCCATCTGAGGGTATAATAATTTTAAGAAATGACCAATCTGAGTTTAGAAATAAGATTAATACACTTTGTCATTCCAAAAACATTAGATGAGGTTTCTAACTTTAAAATTCGTGTTGAGAATGGTGGTTTTTAAAAGTTAGCCCCGGGCGGCAAAATGTCTTAAGTCGGCACTGTTCGTACACATGCAATTTTAAGTGTTAAGTTTGTTCTCTAATGGAACTCTTAAGGTGCATTCACAAATGAAAATTAGGTTTAGATTTATGGTTTATACTTTAGATTTAAAGACTTTGGCCGCATATTATGTAATGACTACATTCACACTTCAGAATTTAGGGTCTCTAAATCCAAATTATAAAGCTAAACATTGCAAGGTCCAAACTTTTGGTTTATGATTTAGTTTGACGTCACAAACTTCACCAATGAGAATGAGTCTGAAATGATATAGATATATACACACATCTTTATTTATTATGCACTTGGAGGATTCGGCTTTTTAAACAAATGTGAGAAGAACATGGAAACTGTCATTACTTAATTGCTGAAATATCTGAAATATAACCAATAATGCCAAGCGAATGACAGTTTCACGGCGCACAGGTGTCTTGTTGAGTACTGCTCTACCGATATTTTAATCTTGTTTTTGAAGCATTTACACAGATGTCTGTACATATCAAAACTAATTTTCAGGTAATTTAAACTTAAATTTATGAATGACTTACTTAAACCTAAACAAAAACCATAAACCTAATTTTCATTTGTGAATGCACCTTAAATGTTTGGACCTTGCAATGTTTAGCTTTATGATTTGGATTTAGATACCCTAAATTCTGAAGTGTGAATGGAGTTATTACATAATATGCGGCCAAAGTCTTTAAATCTAAAGTATAAACCATATATCTAAACCTAATTTTCATTTGTTAATGCACCGTTATGTATATTAATTGTTATTAATTGTTTAACTGTTAAGTTCTTGATGTCCAATAATAGAACAAAATGACGAAATATCTGTATCGATAATGCGCTTACCAGGCGTCACCTCACTGGCTTTCAAAGCTGCCTGGAGAAAACCAAATCATACATTTAAGGCCGGCAGCCATGAGATTCCATATTCTAACAAACGTGACACTATTAAAGAAGATGGATTAATATTTACATTTCATCGTGAATATTAATGAGTTTTATTTTTCTGACAGGCAATCAATAAAACGAATAAATATTAGCAGAATAAATCCTTTTTTAATTGTTATTTTTACTATATTTAGCCTGAAAATATATTGCTTCATTTATAAAATGTCATTTCATGACAATATTGTAACTTGGGAATATCCTTGGCACTCTTTTATTCGTTTTTGCAGATTGTTACTATAAACTGCACAGCTACGAGGGTAGCACCGAAAGTTTCTGCAAACTATTGATAGAAAACAAAATTGTCGAGGAATTATTTTTTTATTGAATTTAGAAATACTCTCCTTTTAACTCGACACATTTATTCATTCGATAAAACCAATCGTTAAAGCAAGAAATCCATTCTTCTTGAGACACTTGAGAGACCATGTTTTCGAATGCTTCAACCGCTTCATTTGCACTTGTATATCGGAAACCACACATTATTTCCTTTAATTTAGGAAATAGGAAGAAATCATAAGGTTCAACGTCAAGACTGTATAGTGGGTGCTCCAGTAATTCCACCTTTGATTCTTTTAAGGTAATATGCCGTGATGATATATTTATTTATTTATTTATTTGAGGATGCATTGTCCTGATGCAATACTAGTTTTCAAACACCCGTGGCAAACAAATTGTTATGTACCAATTAGAAGTTAAGTATCATTCACAACACAAAAAAATTGTAGCGGTAGAATTAGTGGCAGTGCTAGTGGCCTGGGTAAAAGATTGAATGCGTTATAGCAAATGTATTCGTTCACATCAAAAAATTAAGAAAATTAGTAGTAGCGCAGTGGCAATGGCATCGGTAGGAGTTTGCAAACTCCAAACTTCTAAGTTGCCACTACGCTACCGCTTAATTTTTTTGACAGTTTTGACGTTTATTGACATTGATTTCTGATTTCATTAGATAAAATGAGCAATAGAAAAAGGATCATTTTGTGGTGTGCCTCAGACGTTGCGCTATATAAACAAACAGACTTATTAATAAACACACACACACAATTAAAACTTAACATTTTCGCTTATTTCAAAAGAAATTTATGCCCACGCATTTTCTTTTATTGAAATAATTTTAAATTCCCTTAATCTCTTCGCTTATCTCACACAATGGAGTGCTTGTGGATAAGTGTAATTAATATGTCATCATCTATGTCAGTTGCTTTTTGTGCAAAAATAAAATGACAGCTATAACTGTCAACCTTGCACCCTAGTAATTTATAATAAAAAATTCCTAGAAACTATAATTTCAATAATTTTTCATTGTGAACGGAAATAATTTTTACTATAAATTTCTTACGCTACCGATGCCACTAATTCTTACACTACAGCTAATTTTTTTATTCTGAATGGGCCTTTACTGTTTTCCTATCTTCTAATGCAATATTGACAGTAGGACCAGATATTGAGAAAAAGGAGGCAATCATTTTTGTACCAACACTTCGAACTCGTTTTACTTTGACAGGATTGGAGTCTATTATATCATACACTGCTTTAGATTTACCTTCGTTGTATTTTTTAATGTTTTAATGCACCATACCACACGATGTTGCTTTTGACCATCATTTAAATTATGAGGTATCCAACGGTAACAAACTTTCCTGCCTTTTAGATGATCGAACACAATTTTATTTATAGCGGTCATTCCAATGCCCAAAGTAGCCCGTATAATTCTGTATGTGACACGGTTGTATTCTTTAATCATTGTACGAATAGCAGCTATGTTTTCATCCGTAACTGCTGAAATTGGCCGATCTTCGCGTAAATCGTCATTGAGAGAAACTCGATGAAATTTAAATTCATTGTAGCAGCTATGAACAGACCTGATACTGGGTGCTTTATTTCCAAAAGCATCCCGAAGCTTTTCGTTGCATTGTTTTGGAGAGAGCGACCTTATAAAATTGTAAAATATCATGGCTAGGAAATTTTCTCTTGTTAACTGCATTTTCAGTACGACGTGCGTACTTTAAAACTGCATGGAAAATTACTGAAAACAGATAACGAATTGAAAACTGCCATGCTACCTAAGGATGTACGGGGGTACATCGAAAAGTGGAACATAGGAGTTTAAAATAGGAAATCAATTTTTCTTTGCGCAAACGTTACCTAATTATTTTATGCAAAAATACTTCAAATAAAAGTAATAGATACTAAAATGCAGCATCTAAGTAATATATAAACGTAAAAATTAATTACAAAGTTACAGTTTTTATGAGCTTTTTGTGTAAGCAGCCATGGATTTATGACAAAAAAATAAATGCGTTGTTTTTACTTCCTTGTACGAAGTAAAGGAAGTATTGTAATCGCGAAAAATTTCGGTTTTGAGATATCCATTTTGACCATCCCTGAATCCATTTTGACTAATTTCGTCGTGACGTCTGTACGTACGTACGTACGAACGTACGTGCGTATGTATCTCGCATAACTCAAAAACGGTAAGCCGTAGAAAGTTGAAATTTTGTATTTAGGACTGCTATAACATCTAGTTGTGCACCTCCCTTTTTGGTCATTACATAATTTCTAGAAATGGTACTTTATTTGAAGCCTATAATAGATTTTAATGAAAAACTATCCTAAAATATAATCTAACACATTTCAAATTTGGTATATAAGACTTTTATGTCAATTGGAATAACATAGTGGATTTTGGTTAAAACAGGCTAACCGGAAGTGATATATTACCTGAAGTTGTTAACAGTTTTTCTTCAATAAAATGGTTTCATTTAGATTTTAGAAATAAATGCTTCAAATAAAATTTTTAGAGAATTAAATTCTGTGCCTAGCACACCAAGTATTATTAAATTAGCCCTTTGTATAAGCGAGATATGTATATTTAAAATTTATATTTTTGGTTTTTGTAATGAAGCTTGCTATGGATTAGGACAAAAAATAACAAAAAAATAAAAAATAGATGCTAATGTCAAATTACGTCAAATACGTGCAATTTTATACTTGGGTCTATACTTCATATTGGTCTTGTATGCAAGGAAGTCGTGTGGTGTCCACATCAGATTTTTTTATCATAAATCCATGGCTGCTTAGACAAAAACCTCATCAAAACTGTTACTTTGTAATAATTACGTTTATATGAAGAGACAGAATAATCGTTTCACATGATTTAGATGCAGCGTTTAATTCTCTATAACTTTTATTTAAAGTATTTTTGCATAAAATAATTAGGTAACGTTTGCGCAAAGAAAAATTGATTTCCCATGTTAAACGCCTATGTTCCACTTTTCGATTTACACCCTGTACTTTTGTTTTGCCATACATTTCGGTGCTACCCTCGTATAACATTGTATTTATAATTAGTTAACAGTCCGTATATTTGAAATAAATTGTGAAAAGATCATCATGTTAGCCATCAGGATTTGAACCCGAGACCTTACTTTGCAATCTATTGATTTTTCTGGACTGTACTGTAAAATATAGACGACGTAATATTTTTTCGTAGAAGTAGATGTCAAGATGAATTTACTTATAACGACGCCACTTCGCTTTTTGATCAATTTCCTGTATTGAACTTTTACCGTCCCTACTCCCTTAAAGATTTCGGAAATCGACGCATCAGCGACCGATATTTGTACAGCAAGATCTCCGGGATCAAGCTCATAGGCGTACGCAGAACTTTATTTTTGTGGGTGCCAAAATGAATATATATACTTATTATTATAAATAAAGCAATAAATGTAAATGGAGTAAATACCGAGAAAAAATAATAAAGAAAATATATATTATAGCAACATGAACAAAATAATAATATAAAAACTTAATATTCTCAATATTACGACGGCTGTTCTCTTTCCGCTGAGCCTAGTAAAGTAATACACAAATTACTTGCAAAACACATTTATTTATAATTTTTCAAGGCATTCTGCTCCACAATCAAAACATTTTTGCATCCGTGAAAACCAATCTCCAAAGCGTTTTCTCCAATCTTCCCGCGTTTGTTTCTTTATTTCATTTTTAGGGGTATTGAATTCATGCTAAAAATCGCATATCCAGATTTTAGTTAATAAGCACGTTTTAAGATCCGATTATAACATTTTTACGACGATGTGTGTGGATGTATGTGTGTGTTTATGTGGATGTGTGTGTGTGTGTGTGTGTGTGTGTGTGTGTGTGTGTGTGTGTGTGTGTGTGTGTGTGTGTGTGTGTGTGTGTGTGTGTGTGTGTGTGTGTGTGTGTGTGTGTGTGTGTGTGTGTGTGTGTGTGTGTGTGTGTGTGTGTGTGTGTGTGTGTGTGTGTGTGTGTGTGTGTGTGTGTGTGTGTGTGTGTGTGTGTGTGTGTGTGTGTGTGTGTGTGTGTGTGTGTGTGTGTGTGTGTGTGTGTGTGTATGTATGTGTGTGTGTGTATGTGTGTGCGCGCGCGCGTGCGTGCTTGCGTGCGTGTGTGTGTGTGGATGTATGTGTGGATGTGTGTGGATGTATGTGTAGATGTGTGTGTGTGTGGATGTTGGATCCACGATTTCTCAAATACTATAAGACTTAAGACATTTTTAACTACAAATTCCTCAATCTAACAATAATGGGAAGAGTTGATTAAGTTTTGGTAACAATTGGACAACCGGAAGTAGTAGTTACAAGAAAAAAATCATCTAAATATTATTTATCGAAAATTTATGTAAATACTTATTACTAAAGAACGTTAAATTCTTTATTCGATAAATATAAATTCATTATTATATCTTCTATAGATTTAGAGATAAAGAAATGCATATAAAATAATTTGATGTAATAAATCTCAGATCAAACTACTTCAAGGCAAGAAATTTAAATGTTTGTAATTGACACATAAATGTCACTGTCAAAAATATTTGCATGCCACTGTCAACAGCTTCTTCGGCCGATGTAAAATGTAAACCCCGTAACTTATTCTTTACACGTGGAAATAAAAGAAATCATTAGGTGCCAGGTCTGGACTATACGGCGAATGACCCATTATTTCAATGTTTTGGGCATTACCTATGTTTCGTCATATCTAATGAAGTTGTACACCAAATGAAAAGATCCATTATCAAAGCGATCTAGTGTAGATCTGCACCATCTCAAACGGTTGTCTTTTTGATTGGAGTCAAATTGTGGGGAATCCAACGAGAACAAAGCTCACGTACCATAAAATGTTGGTCTAAAATGGTTTCAATTGCTTTCACACCAATTTTTAAAGTTGCTTGAACATTCATGACAGTAACATGCCGGTCCTCTTTAATCACGTTCTGAACAAGACCAATATTTTTTTTCGGTAACTGTCATTTTTGGCTTAGGAGCTCGAAAACTGTCATTTAAGGAAAGTCGGCCTCGCTGAAATTCATTGTACCCCCGCTTTGCGGCACCTAAGGAACACGGCTTGTCACCAAACACTAGGTGGATTTTCTCAAAATATTCTTGATGCTTAATCCACGCTTGAAATTGTAAAAATCACAGCTCAATAATGCTCTTTGCTCAATTCAATGATTTCTTGCGGAAAGGATTACTGAAAAATTATGTATTTAAACTACATTCAATTATATTTAACAACCGTTACTATAATGGACCTTTCCAATTTAAGGGCTATCTCTTTCTATCGCTGCAAATAGTAAGAAAATGGCGCGAACAACTGCCAGTTGGGCTGTCAAACGAAACGTCAAAAATATTGCAGTCATTAAAATACCTGTATACTCAGTGAAAATTTGCATCGTTAGACATTTTGCCTTCAATAAAAGCTTTTGTAACTTATTTCGATAAGATTTTTTAAAGTTATCTCACATTTTACGTCTAAATGTTTTAGAATCAAACGTCATAGATCTCAGTTGTTCTTACTATGCGCAGATCCACATTGCGCATATCTTCTATCTCTTTAAATTGGAAAGGTCCATTAATCGTGTAAACAACTAGATTAAAATGTCAAACAAAATTTGTTTCAAAATATCATAGCTTGCTAGATAGGCTCAGTGGAAAGAGAACTTCCGTCGTATTAATATACAGGCTGCGGCAGAACCAAATGAGCAGTTTTGAAGAGTTGTAAAAAAGAAACCAGGGTATATATGAAAAAAATGTTTTTATTTTTGAAATCAGTAGGACTTACCATTTTATACTCATTAATTTTTAAAAATAATGTCTTTAAGATGGCGGCCGTTAGCTGCAATACATTGCTTGAGCCGATTTCTGAAGTTTTGAACAGCCCGTTGACACATTTCGCGGAGTATCGCGTTTACTTCTTCAACAATCTGCTTCCTGAGCTCTAGCAGGTTTTGGGGGCGACGTTTAAACACTTTTTCCTTTAGATATCCCCAAAGACAGAAGTCGCATATGCTTAAATCGGGCGATCGTACAGGCCACCCCACGTCACCTCTCAAAGCCACTAGACGTCCAGGAAACATTTCTCTTAAAGCGTTTAGAGAATTTCGGGGTGTGTGAGCTGTAGGCCCATCCTGTTTGAACCAAAAGTCCCCTAATTCCTCTTCTTCAACAACCACTTCCAATCGGGGCTGCAGAAAATTTTGCAACATTGAAACATAACGCCCGGAATTCACGGTCACGCTCTTCAAAAAAGTACGAGCCTATAACGCCAAATTGTGATACGGCACACCACACCGTTAGTTTCGGAGAATGTAGCAGTCTTTCGTGAACAATTTGGGGGTTGTTCAGCCCAGTAGCGAAAATTTTGTTTATTCACAATCCCGCTTAGGTGAAAATGTGTCTCGTCGCTGCTGAAGAATGCTGCCTCAGGAGGGATCGCTGTAAGAATTTCCTCACACAGATTTTGGCGGTTGGCGTAGTCTGCTGGGTTCAATTCCTGAACCATCATTATTTTGAAGGGATGGAAATTCAAATCTAAATGCAAAATCCTCCTCAATCTGCGGTCTGAAACCCCCAATGCAATAGCGTGCCTTCGAGCAGAACGTCTTTGCGATTGTTCGACTGCTGCTCTCACTAGCTCCACATATTCTTCGTGTGCTACCAGTTTCCTCCAACTGCCGAATCCAGGACCGAATTGTGGTCGCAGTTGGAACAGCATTATTTCGCGGAATGTTGAACCGTCGCCGAAAAGCTCTTTGCGTCGCAATCACAGATCGGTTGTTTTCATAAAACGCACGCACGGCAAAGCCACGATTAGTGATGCACGCGAGGCGAGACGAGACGAGAAATATAAAATATCGATCTCGTCTCGTTTTCGGATCTGCAATCTCGATCTCGTTCTCGCACATTTTTTTGGGCTTCGTCTCGTTCTCGCGCGAGATTCTCGCTGTAAAAATAAGGGCTTGCGCACTACGTATTTACGTATCAGTTGAACTACAAAAGACAAGTTCGCACCAATCGTTTCGTCTTCCGTGTATTTACAGTCGTATAACTATAATAAAGAGATGAAACAGTAAATTCTAGTCACCAAATTATTTTAATACGAACATCTGTTAATACATTCTGTCATCAGCAAAACTAATTAAACATTTAAAAAAATCTTTTTTGTAACTAAAAGTTTCTACACTTTATCATTAACTATATGCCACTATTTAAGTAAGATTTACTCATAAAAAAGCGCTACACTGGGAATCCGCTGGCTACCAATCACTCCGCTTCACTCCGTGTTGGCTCCTATCGACGCTTAATATAAGATCCTTTACTTTTCAGGGACGACAGGAATTTTATTAACCGTAGTTTTAACTGGTATGAATTGGGGACTGAAATGTTGGAGAAAAACTAGTCCGATTTAGTCTTTATTTTGCATTTCCTCGCTCTGCGACCGATATCATTCGACTCTAGATAGACTCAAAAAAATATGTTAATTCATATAATTTTCACATTCACCGGTTCTATGCACGAATTACCGTTCACTCCACTCCTTGTACGGTGCATTTTTCATTGAATTTATGAATCAAAGCTATAAAGTTACAAATACTTTTTATTGCGAGAATCTCGCGAGATTTCTCGCTTCTCGCAGTTGTTATATCGATCTCGCCTCGAATTTTAAATTGCAATCTCGCTCTCGTTCTCGTCTCGCATAATGCAACGAGACGAGACGAGATGCGAGAGTACTCTCGCCTCGTCGTGCATTACTAGCCACGATGTACTCCGATCCAAACCATGTTGGGTACTAAAATGGAGATGCCGACAGAACAAAAGGAGACCTAGTGCAGCTACCTACCCCCGACACCGCCCGAACACCTGCCCCACCAAACTGCTCAATTGGTTCTGCCGCAGCCTGTATTAGGGGATGCCACATCCATGACACCCACCGTGCGCACGCCTATGATCAAGCTGTTGATTCTACTCGTACTACCAATTCACAATGTTTGGACTACATTATTGATAATTTATACAGTGTTGTGGTGCTCTCTCTCTAACAGCTTGAAAAGTCCATGAGGTGATGCTTGAAAAGCGCCTTCAATAGTAGAGACATTTCGTTAATTTTTGCGATGTTTTCGCGGAAAGATTTTCTTCTATATTATATTTAATGGAAGCTTTGTAATAATTGCATTTCAGTGCTTTATTTCAGGTACAATTCAGGGAAAACTTTTCAACTAAAAGCGAGCTTTATACCTTTGTTTCTTTGAGCTTTATTGTCTACATTTTTTACACTTTTTTAACATACAAACGTGTAGTGTCTTCACGATACACTCGGGAAATATTCTAACATTTTGAAAGCTTTAAAATGTTTCTCTAACTACGAATAAAAGAGCGATTTAATCTACAAAATGGGATGAAAATTCTTTAAGATATTTCACACTTTTAATAAATATGTAAGTATGCGTTTCATACATCTTTGGAAATGAATATATTTGAAACTTCTTTGAGATGGGTTTAGGCAATATTTCGAAAAGATATCACCAAACTTATAAAAGCTCAAAGCTTAAGTAGCTTTTAAGTTCAAGAGAAATGGGAAAGCATGGTAGTAAAATCTCCAAATATCCTTTTGTCCCTTAAAAGGGTCAAGAGCTTTTCGTGAACTTGATATCAAATAAACTTTGTGGATTCAAATAACATACCAACTGAATTATACAAAACAAATATATCACCAAGGCTTATTATCCATTTCTGGGCGTGCCAATCTGCTCTATTCTTTCATTTTTCTTCATTCCTTGTAGAATTAAGGTATTAAAAAATTAAAACCTGGAATAATTCTAGTTATTTATAAGTGTTATTAAAAGTCATAAGTTTGGAACGACGCGTAGCCGAGTGGTTCAAACTTTCGAACAAAATAAAATCACTTTTAGTTTTAACACCTATATCATACATTATTGTTTTCTACAAACACTTTTTTACCTCCCGCTACCCTTGGTAAGGGAGGTATAGTAATAATCGAGATTTTGGTAAATGACTACGTTTTAAGGCCCCTAGAATCCAATTTTAACATTTTCACGATGATGTATGTGTGTATGGATCCTCCACTCTATCTCAAATACTATCAATCAGAAAAATTTTAAACCTTGTATTTCGAACTTTTTCTGTACTGGAAAGAGTCCATTAGATTTTGGTGTAAATCGGATAACCGGAAATGGCACTTTACAAGAAGCTCAAAATAGTTTTTCTTCGAAAAATACCTTTAAATGTTGTTTTTTCGACAATAATGTTATTATAAAATTTAAAGATTATTAAATTTTCTACAGATTTGCATTAATACTTTTTCTATATATTTTAAAAAGAAAAAAGTAAATGAACAATAGGAAAGGAAATTAATACAACATATGTAAATATGTAGGTTAATAAAAATTAACGATTCGCAAAAAAGTTCAAGCTAATTCTCATTTTTGGATTAGAATTCTATTTTATCCCGGTATTTAATATTTAATCTTCGTTTTATTATCAAAAAAGGTAGTTACTTGGATTAGATTAAACTAAATTTTAAGAAATAAACTGTCAAAATTAGAGTAAAATTCGCTAATCCAAAAATAAGGATTAGCTTAATCTTTTTTGTCACACTATTGAATATAAAGAAAATGTATGTATTGTACATAATTTATATTAAAATAATTATTTTGAGTGTTTTATGCGTACAACCAGGTAAAATATCAGGCGAGAGGTTATGTGCTGATTTTTTTTATTGTATTTTGAGGTGTTATATTTAAGTTTTCTAATTAGGTCATTTCTGGTCATTACCTAGTGGTACTTTCTCAGTTAAATGTTTATACCAATGTGACCCGCTTGGAATTTATAATTTGTAGTTACTTTTTGAATCAGTCTCAATCAATCAAACATTGTTTATGAACAGAGCTGTCACATACAAATAGTTAATATATCTGCTCATGACTAACCAAGTACACACATTTGTCACTGACATATAAACCTAATTTATTTCATTGCAAATATATCAATATATCATTATCTTTTTATCAATTTACAGAAAAAAAAACTGCAGGAATCCAATTAGTTTTAAGTACGTTTAAAGTTTGAAAAGTACGGAAACAATAGAAGTTCAACAGTATAGGGTTTCTTTATCTCACTACAAATTACATTGTAACAGAAAATTTGTCCGAGAATATAGATAACAACTCTTTTAAATTAAACGATATATTTTGATAAAATTGACCATAAATTTTTGCATGTAATGTAATGTTATTTATAAATGTCATAAATTCTACAATTTAAACTGTCTATCGAACTAAAGCTCTTCAAGATTTTACTGATATACTATCATAGACTACGTTTATCTCGACGTTTGAAGCCGCTTGAATTTAGTAAATCCCTTTTCAATCTTCGAAATAAACGATCGAGATTAATATTTCAAGCCGATTGAAAATGTCAAGTCAAGCCTATAAAGTAACAGGCTTGGACTTACGAAGCGGCTTGAGTTCTGTCGAAATAAACAGTGAGGCTTCAAATAATGTAACTACGCATGCGCACATCCGCAATATGTTGCAGTGTTACTAAATTCATATCAGTTATTGGTCGTTTGCATTTTACCTCATTTTATAAAAGTCACGAAATAAAACTTAGTAAAATTGTCGAAAAGCGAAATATTTGGAGTGATGAAGAAATAAATGTTTTTTAATGTTTTTGAAAGAGAAGACAAATAACAACATGTCAATTTTTAGATTTTGGGGTTATATATCCAGGATGAAATTAGATCATATACTTCTTCCTGTCTGTCTGCATAATCAAGTATTTAACTATCTTTTTTTAGTCGATACGAATTTAAAGAAGATTGAAAATAACTCAATCCTATTTTCAATCCGCTGAGATAAACCAATAGGATTTTTCAAGTCATAATATACTTGAAGCCGCTTGAATTTTCGAGATAAACGTAGTCATAGATTTCTTATTACAGGCTGTCTCAAGATATATGCACATTCCATTATTTGTGAAGTAGCGGTCTGACCCTTCACAGCTGCATATTTTGTCGGGGATTTGACCAGGTTGGGATTAGGAAAATTCTAAAAGGATAATTATTTTGAAAGAAATATATTTTCGAAATATGATTATAATTTACCACTGATTAATATTAACTGTTTAACGCTATTTTCAAAGAAAATGACGTTAGGATTAGGTAAATTTTATATTTGTCTAATGACGTATTTAGTATAGATGGCTACCCGTTTTTGTATAAGTAGCGTAAACACGTATTTTGTATTATTACTTCTTCAAGTGTTTAGTAATAATGACAGCATAAAATTAGTGATAAAATGTGTGAAAACGTAGAATCTCAGACTTCAAGACAGCGAATTCATTTGATTACTTCAAAAAATAAATAAATACGTCCCAGTACTCTTTGCCTCTCTAATGTATTTAAACTGCCCCCCCCCCCCGCTGGGACGGGCGCAGGTACAAATGTGCATATATCTTGAGACTGGCTATACAATATAGTATTTTTTGGCCTCCTAAAGTGTAAACATAACAATCACACATCGTTGGCGTCCATGGTAGTTGCGATTTTACACATGCCATGACTTTACCGCACCGAATAAAGTAATACACACCCATATTTTTAAGTTTTAATAGGCCACTAATAAAGAAATCTACTTTGTAATAATAAAGAGTGCCTACAAAAACGCTAGCTACCGCAATTTTCGGACAATAATAGTAGATAAATAAATAAATAAATAAAACTGAATTTCTTTTAATTTAATCCGCCAGCGCCATCTTTTGGCATAAGTCTCAGTCGGCAATGTCAATATGTCAAAATTGTCAAATGATAAAATAAGTAGAATGATTGATGAGAATTATTTATTTTATTTCAAATGTTTGAAATTAATTTTAATGAAGAATGTCGAAAAGGGTAGATAACATTAGAATCATTCATGTAGTCTGTAGGAACTGCGTATGTAGGAACTAATCTACCTAACCTTAATTTCCTTCCAGCATAGTAGCATAGACAATAGACATCCCTAATAAATAAAATAATCAAAGTGCAAATTCTTGGTCTTGTCCCAACCCAACCTCTCAATTGTTGACTTTTTTTCGTCACATCACCGTATGAAAACTTGATAATATCTCTTGTAACGGGCATTTGATTTTTCAGGGAGTAATTCCGATGAAACATTTTTTGCTTGTTCACGTAACTCTGGCGGAGTAGATGTTATAGATTCGTCACTGTCTGACATTTTTCTCTTTGATAGATATGATTACAAATATAACAAGAAATACAATTTTTTGATTATTTTGACGTTTCGTTGGTTTTCAAAGCGCCTTGATGCTGAGCCTACAATAAATTGTTTTGATAGCAGCTCGCTTGATGACAACAATGGTTTAAGGTTAACAAGCAAAATTTATAGAAAATACATATTTTAGTAGATATCTCGGCCAAAAAATTTAATACATAATGTGTGCGTTAGGTATTTGTACAACGCTCGGTTTTATTGCAATATAAAACCTCGCGTTGTAAAATAACACCTACCGCACGTATAATGTAAATAACTATTACATTACAAACCAGGTAAAACGGTTTTACTGAAAAGAGGGAATGACTGGCGAGCCAACTAGGCGAGACTGTCACCTCCTTGAGGCAGTAAAATAGTTCCCTGGTGTGTATTGTACATTATTTTATTTGTTTCTCACTTGCACAGCAAATTTAAAATTATAACCTAAACCTGTCACTTGCAATTAACCAAGCAACAACGTTATTAACGTGGTAACTAACTTGTAATAGTAATTTATATTGCAAGACCGTTATTCAGAACTTTACAGGCGTGCACGGTACCTAACCGTGCGAGCCACTGAATTCAATATTATAGCGTTTTCAACTTACAAAAAGCAAGTGTGCACTGAGTGCAACATATCACGTGACCACACTGAACAAGTTTTGCTCTCATCCGGTGGCAGTGCAGTTTAAGCTGACAATGATTTTGTTTAGCCGCCATATTTGCACTGCCACTATTGCACTTGCCTAGGGAGTCAGTTCAGTGCACAAGTCGCACTGAGCCAGTGCACAGTGTAGCTTACAGAGTGCAAGTGCGCACTGAGTGCAACATATCACGTGACCACACTGAAATAGTTCTTCCCTCATCCGTTGGCAGTGCTAGTTTAGCCGCCATATTTGCACTGACACTTACTACGTTTACATGCAGTTTTGAAAATGGTTTCAGTTTTCAGTCAAAATTATGCAAAACTGTTTACATGCAATTTTCAAAACAACTTTAAAAATTGATTTGAAATCAGTTTCGGCGTATACGCATTTAGCTGATATAAGTGACATATCCTCTTCACTCCAAATACTTCGTTTTGCTATTATTCCAATTATTTTCTACATCTCGTACCACTACGCACTAAAACTACACAACTGTCAGCATATTTGAAGGTTAGTAACACAAAGCGACAGAAACGTTATGCTCTGTACGCATGCGCAGTATCGAAACTGAATTTTAAGTGTTTACATGAGTAGTTTTGAAACTAGTTTTCAAGTCCATCCCATGAATTTTAGTTTTGGTTTGAAATAATTCAAATCCGTTTTGACACTGTATACATGGCGTTTTCAAAACTAAAAACGTTTTAAAAACGGTTTCAAAACTGCATGTAAACTCAGTAAATATTTCTTAAGCTGAAAACGCTCAGTGTAAAAAAGTGCGCATCAGTTCGCACTCAACTTGTATATATATATATATATATATATATATATATATATATATATATATATATATATATATATATATATATATATATATATATATATATATATATATATATTGTTTGTAACACTCACACACACACTAGGAGGACGACGTGAGGGAGAAATAATGACTCTCACTATTTCTTTTCGAGCCTTAGGAACTCGGTATTTTAATTGATGTGGTGGCACTACTTGCCAAAAATACAGTTCTATTCGTTTACAATAATCTTGACAAATAGTTGCGCTTAATCGTAGTGATAGAATCGTAGTTCGAAAATTGTTATTGAATAGTTGAATACTTGGTTTAGAATTCTTACTAGACCGTAAGGGTTCAAGCTTTTAACCGCTGGCGTTCTACCCCCACCCTGAACCAGGGGTTCTCAACATTTTGCAGAGGATCGAACATATATATATATATATATATATATATATATATATATATATATATATATATATATATATATATATATAAGCTATTATTCACGAAAGATGTCTATTCAAGGTCATTTGTGCGCCGTCTGATATAATTTTACTTGCAGCTAACTTCATTGCATTTCGTTTGCATAAGCGTGCAACATGAAATATTTATGGACACATTTTAACTGAAAAATAAGAATAATTCATTTGAAAATTATGTTTCTTTCTAAATAATGCCTTTCTGAAAGATTTATGTTCTTCACTTATATTTTTGCAAAATACAAAAACATAGACTTAACTTATAAACTAAGGAATAATAATTTGATTTAAACAGCAACGCCACTGGGTAAATGTTACCATAGAGGGCAGTGTAGTAGAAAATTAGGTACCAGTAATTCTACGACATATATCATTATTATTTATAGTAAGTTAGAAAGTAATGCCACTATTTACGTATATCTGTCACACCACATAAATTAAATAGACATAGGTCAAATAATCTGTCTCTCTCTAATATAAAATGTTGCTAAGCTACTGCTATACAGTGATTTGTATTCTTTCTTCGAATAAATGACCTTGAATAGTCATCTTTCGTGAATAATAGTATATATATATATATATATATATATATATATATATATATATATATATATATATATATATATATATATATATATATATATATATATATATTGCTATTGTTTTAATAGTCTGTAATTTGTTTTACAGGCTAGTCCGTAAAAACTTTCTATACCACTAGAGACAGAGGACTGTAATAAGACGTTTACGATTCAGTATATAACAAGTTAGCAATCAATTTTAAAAGTTAGTAACTAGTACAGATTAATTTTCAAAAGTAGTATCAATATATAAAGTTTACCACCTTTATGAAAATAAAATAATATATTCCGCTCTGTTAAATGGGTAGAATATTTTCGCTATTCAAATAGACTTCCATTATCTAAATCCTTAGTTACAAGAAAATCTTTTCAAATAAAATTTTCTGAGTGGTCTCGACAATCCAATATACAAATCGAACAAAACGTCAAATCAGCGATTGGGAAACAGTTTTTCCTCCAATAGGATCAGTTTTCTTTCTTTCTGCAGAAATTATCTATCGAACTATCCAATTAAAGATTTGACATAACTCAGTTGTTTTTTTTTTTTTTTTTTTTTTGGAAAACAAGAAAGTTTGCCGGCAAATTAAAAAATGTTTGGATGTATATATTTTACAAAGAATTTTAATTAAGAAATGAATATTTTTTGTTGAGAACATCAGAGAAAAATTCATAAAGATATTTCCGTAAGAATAAATCGTTATGTACAGCGGCAATATTAATAAATGATTTTATTTTATACGCTTTTTTTGAGTGTTGTTTCAACCCCTAACAATACAGGGTAATACATCACGATTTTAAGGGTTGAATTTTATCCTTTTACTGAATTCTTTTTTATTCTTTCTTATTTATATGCTTTAGGCAGAATCACGTACTAAAGCACTCTCCAAATATTTTTCTTTTTAATGTTTCTTTCTCAAGGGAAGTACAGAAAAAATACTCATTAACACGGTTAAAATAAATAAAAATAAATAAATATATCATCACGGCTTATTACCCATTGCTGGGTGTACCAATCTGTTTTGTACACAGATACCGGTAATGATGAAATATTTGCACCGTGCGGGCGCTTACCAGGTGTCACTTCACGAGCACTCATTGCTGGCGTGGAGAGTGCACCATACGGGACAATTTTGTGCCATTAAAATAAAATACGGTTAAAAAAATAATTATTTAAGCTACAAGGAAACAAGGAATAAAAGTACGTCTTAACATTCGAATCCGAGGCTTAGTAACTTTGGAGGATGTTAAGATATGTATACATTCCGTGTTGATTCCGTATTTATAAAATACGGCCTGTTTGACATTATTCATATCTCGTTATATTCTTTCAATCTAAGTTACCTATGTTTGTTACTATGTTACTAAAAAAGTATGAACAGGGAAGTAAAAATATAACCAAACAATACTGTTGAGAAAGTTAACATTTATAAGCCTTTATTACACTATAGCGTTTACCATTTATATATTTAGTTTTGCATTCAGTGCAGGCAATCATGTCATGCCCGGCTCTAGTTCTTATTATAATATGACTAGCGAATGAAAGTTTACGTTTAAATTATTTAAAAAATTTGGTTTCTTTTGAATAATTTTCCCTATATTTTATTTGAAAGGAAACTGACCCTTATATGTACTCCCTTAGAGAAGATTAGAATTGTACTCACTATGCGTGGATAACTTCAGGCCAAATGGAGATTATATTTATAAAAATGAATAGAATGAAATATTAATATATTATAGCATTTCTATCAAATATTTGGATCGTAATTCTCAATTTATAATCTATATACAGGTTGGTGACTCGGATGACGCAGCATAGAGGTTTCAATGGTAAAATTTTAATTTGCAGTTATTTGCTTCCTTAATTATTTTAGAGCAAAATTGTATTTAGGTTTTTGCAACAGAAAAAAATACTGCATCCGAACATGCAATTGTTTATAATTTTTCAATTTCCGGAACCGTACAAATAGTCGAAAAAAAATAATAACATTTTTGCAAAAATCATTGATGCCATGGAACAAAAATTTAAACGAAAACGCAACATCTGTCGTAGATTCTTGACGTTTAAACTTATTTTCAAAACGAGGAAAATTAAAACACTGTTATTGTAGTTGATAACAACAATGTAATAGTTGATTACAAAAATGTAATTTGATGAGAACGAAATTTAAGATTTTTTTAAAGTTTAAAAGTGAAGAATCTGTGACAGATGTTTGCGTTTTTGTTTAAAATTTATTCCATGGCATCAATGATTTTTGCAAAAATGTTATTATTGTTTTCGACTATTTTTACGGTTTCGGAAATTGAAAAATTATAAACAATAGGATATTGGGATGCAATATTTTTTTCTGTAGCAAAAATATAAATATAATTTTGCTCTAAAATAATTAGGGAAGCAAATAACTGCACATTAAGGTTTTACCATTGAAAACCCTATGCTGCGTCGTCCAAGTCACCACCCTGTATTTTTCTCTTTTAGAAATTCTCTGTCGATATAAAAAGTCTGTATGAAATGAGTCTGAACTTGCAGTGTGAACGTCTTATGTCGCAACATATCTGGTTTTTGCAACTTTTTAAAAATGTCATACTTTAAAACGATTTTGATTTTATAAAACAAAATATGTAAATAAAAAATAATTTAATCATACATAACGATAAATAAACTACTTGTTCAATTTAAACAAAAAAAACGAACTATTATTTTTTTGCATGACCTCATTACAATAAATAAGATCAAGTAACACCTTATGTTATATTACGTAAAGAAAAATTGATATTGATGAAACTGCATGGGTTACTGCCTCGAATTTATTACTAATATTATTTACTTAATACCTTACTATTCCATTTACGATAGCAAGAGAATTTGGAAATAATTTTTGAACAGAGACAGCGAGACAAGTAAAGAGGATAATTTTGGAGCCGAGCCAATAGAATGCCTTATTTCTGTTCAAGAATGAGTTCCACATTCTCTCGCTATGCTGAATGGAGTGTCGTACTGTTAAGATTGTCCTAGAAATGTAAGTAAAATATTTAAGTTCCCTCGACAAAGAAAAATAGTAAACAAATGTTAAAGACCACTTACATGTCTGGTAACTATGGATGAAATACATAGTTAAAATTTTCTCATCTGTAAAGCACACAAATCTCTTTTAAATTATTAATTATAAACTGAAGAGCCCGGCAATAATTATTTTGCAAGCCACATCAATGGAAATTTTCTTTAGTGGCTGAGAGCTTCTTTAATAAAATTCCGACGGATGAAATGAAATACTCGAACTGCAATGGATCTTAAATGCATCTCAAAGAGGTTCTCATCTCACAAAGAATACCGTAGATCGCAATCCACGCTATTAATGGAATATAAATATTTTATTGCTTACGGTTCTCGCATTAAAATGAGAAAAGATAGAAATGAAATCGAAGAAAGAAAAACACATATATATATATATATATACAGGATGATGAGTCTTTGAAATGACAGTCTTCGATATCTCCCTTGTCGTTAGAAATAGAGCATAAATTTATTAACATAATTTATTCGTCTACCCAAGGAGTTTAACATAAAATTATTTTCACATATACAGAGCGGTGTCTTCGACGACGCAGCATAGGGGTTTCAATGATAAAATCTTAATATACAGTTATTTGCTCCCCTAATTATTTTAGAGCAAAATTGTATTTTGATTTTTGCTACAGAAAAAAATACAGCATCCGAATATGCTATTGTTTATAAATTTTTAATTTCCGGAACCGTTAAAATAATCGAAAACAATAATAACATTTTTCCAAAAATCATTGGTGCCATGCAACAAAAATTTTAACAAAAGCGCAAACAACTTTCAAAGATTCTTGTCGTTTGAACGAGGAAAATGAAAACACCTTTATTGTAGTTGATGACAACAATTTGACGAGAACGAAATTTAAAATTTCTTTAAGAAAAGACTGTAAATAAGACCCTTAATTTATAATATAAAAAAAAACATATCACAAACCACCATTTCCCATTAAACAATGCCCCAATCTGTTCTTGTCTGACATTTGCTAATTGTTTATTTGTTTAATTTTTTATTTCATGGCATCAATGATTTTGCAAAAATATTATTGTTTTCGACTATTTTTACGGTTATGAAAATTGAAAAATTATAAAAAATATCATATTCGGATGCAGTATTTTTTTCTGCAGCAAAAACTTAAATACAATTTTGCTCTAAAATAATTAGGGGAGCAAATATCTGCACATTAAGATTTTACCATTGAAACCCCTATGCTGCGTCTTCCAAGTCACCACCCTGTATATGGCGTTGTATTACGACTCGGCGAGAATTGTTTCTCTTTTTTAAAATGGAACATTCTATATATTTTCATATATTTTGAATTGTATTTTATTCACCTACACGCACATATAATTTTTTTTAAATTTTCCTCGGCGTTGTCAAGTTATTCCGTTTTTTCTCTAAAAATGACCTAATACACGCATTGCTTTATAAAGGCGCACTAAAGTTATTTTAATAGTAAAAATTAAGAATTTTTTTTCTGTACATCTATAACTATAATCTATATACTATAGTTACATTGGGAAGAATGGATAAAGCGTGTATCTTAAAACTCGAAATTGCATCTGCCATTTCTATAGAATTTAACTCACTTATATTTTAGAGCTAAAATAAGCAGTTGATTTTTGCAAATCACTCATAGCGGCTAGTTTCTCACTAGAAAGAAATTCAAAATCTGTTACTACGTTGTTAAGTTTTTCATACCTCCAGTTTAAATGAAATATAAGAGCATCCAATGATGGATTTATTTCAATTACAAAAAGTATATATATATATATATATATATATATATATATATATATATATATATATATATATATATATATATATATATATTTAAATATAATGATACAGGCTGTCCAATAAAGCCAATCAAATTTACTCAATTACAAATGACTATAACTCGTCATTTTCATATGGAACACCCTATATTTCATTATTTAGTTGGGTTTCTTTTTATGTTATCTTTCTATGTTATTAAGGGTATCTGGGTATCCTATGCCTAAAACCAATAATTTCGGAAGTATTCACCATTTTTGTCTAAATTTATTTAAATTAAATCTACTATACTATGGAAATTGTGTTTTTATTAAGAAACAATTGCAATAATGGACAGTAGTTTGCATTAGCCAATAAATAAAACTGTTTAAAATTAATATTAGTGCGATTAGGTAATAATAAGTTATTAATATAAATTTTCGCAAGAAGAACTATCAATACCTAATGTCTACCCTTAACTCTATTCAAATGTATGTAGCTGCCAGATAAATGTCACTGTCAAAGAAATAATTATTTCAAATTAATAATAATAACGTTTTAAAAAAATAAATAGAACAATAGGAAAGGAAATCAATACAGTTTCCAGTATAAGTAAATACCGTGTGTCTATCTTAAAGGTGTACATAGGAGATTAACATGGGAAATCAGTTTTTTGAAATTTCCTGCTCGTCTAATTATTTTAAGCAGAAACGCGTCAAATAAAAGTTTTAGGGCATAAAATTCTGCATCTAAATCAATAAACAGAATTACCTTTGCATGCTTTGTAACGACAGAAATTAAATATGAAAATGTCGAAAATTACGTTGAAAATATCAACAGCCATGGAATTGAACAAAAAATAAATAAATGCTTGACGTTTTATCAAATTGTCAGAAACGTCAAATGAGTTAACTTAAGTTGTGACAGATAAAACGTCAAGCATTTATTTATTTTTTGTTCAATTCCATGGCTATCGATATTTTCAACGTAATTTTCGAGATTTTCATAATTAATTTCTGTCGTTACAAAGCATGTAAAAGTAATTTTGTTTATTGATTTAGATGCAAAAATATATACCCTAAAACTTTTATTTGAAGCGTTTTTGCTTAAAATAATTAGGCGAGCAGGAAATTGCAAAGAACTGATTTCCCATGTTAATCTCCTATGTACACCTTTAAGATAGACACACG
The DNA here is from genome assembly GCA_963082715.1 of Harpalus rubripes. Classification (NCBI taxonomy): domain Eukaryota; kingdom Metazoa; phylum Arthropoda; class Insecta; order Coleoptera; family Carabidae; genus Harpalus; species Harpalus rubripes. The sequence continues at coordinate 35,724,352 of OY720461.1, read as the reverse complement.
GTATGTAGGTTTGTATTTAGATTAATAAAAATTTACGATTTACAAAAAAGTTTAAGTTAATACTTATTTTTGGATTAGTGAATTCTATTCTATCCCGGTATTTAAAATTTAATCGTCATTTAATTATCAAAAAAGGTAGTTGTTTGGATTAGATTTTAAGAAATAAACTGCCAAAATTAGAATAAAATTCGCGAATCCAAACATTAGGATTAGCTTAATCTTTCTTGTGACTCGGGCTGTACATGGCAACAGGTATTGTGTTGGCCACACCAGATTTTTTAGTAACATTATCAACCCCTAGATCCCACATGTGTAGCTCGAAGCATACAACCCCTAATTAATGTACTACCCTTGTCGAGTACTAAGAGATTACACTAGTCTTACCCTATTAGATAATGACGACTTGTCCTTTGATACAGACAATTAATTTTACCCCAGATCTCTGACGTCACAAAGGTTGAAGGGTCAAATAGATATCAATGGATAACCAGTCACCGTGTGATTAAATTAAGGGTAAAAATTAGCCACCATTTTTTGCATAAAAAACCAGCGATTGTAGATAGTTCAAATTGAAAAAATATTCCAGATTCTCCAAGAAAATGAGTATACCAGGAAAGAACAAATAAAATTGTTCTCCAATATTTACGAAATTCAAACATAAATCTCCATGCCTAATATAACGGGCAATAATTTAGTGTATGGTCAGCCATGCACGTCGTACACATATTTACAGTTTACTTTACGGAAACTCAAATATTAACAGTTTGTCCAACCCTGGAAAGCAGGCACGCACTCAAAGAATTTCAAGTATTCCGGAGATTTATAGACGCAGGGATGATAAAGTTCCTTTTAAAAAGATTTATGCGGAGAAAAAGTTTGAAATATTTAACTAATGGGGTAGTTACGCTGAATTTCCAAGAAATTGAAATATAAAAGTGTTCTGAAATAGCTACCATTTATTTTAAAATCCTTAAACTAATTTTGCATTTATGTACAGGGTGTAAATGAAATAAGTACATTAAATTTAACCAGTAAAGGCTGGTTCATGTATACTGTAAACTTAAGCATTAGCATTAGTCATCAAACTGTTATGTGTTAATTTCAGAAATTCCTTTTATATTGAAAGTGTATTGTCTTTTTCATTTAACTGTATAATTTAATGTTTCTTATTATTAATTACCTTACTTGTTCTAATTTTCTTTTAATACTGTCCATTGATGCATCTTGTAGTTTTATATTTATTATAGATTTTTCTAATAGTTGCTGACCTGGGTCGCTTATTAAAACTAGCAACAAATAAATCGGAAACTTGCCTTAGACTCATATTTCACTTATACGTTAAGATTTGTACTTTTTTTCATACATCATTTTGGAACAGTTTGATGACTTTGGCAACTCCCTATGTCCAGTTTTTTAAAAAACCGCGGTAATACATTACTATCAATCATTTTAAACGTAAGTATGGTAAGGACATACGCTCATGTCCACCGATAAAAAAAAACTCTCGGTTTACAGGATACGTAAGGCTTTTTGTCGAATTTTTGTTTCAATTCCATGGCTATTGCTATTTTTGAAGTGATTTTCAACATTTTCATCTAGTTTTTGCCGTTACAAACCAAAGTAAGCAAAATTAATTTTTCTTATTTATTAAGATTCAGAATTGTATCATCTACAACCGTTATTTTAAGCTTTTTTCACCTAAAATAATTAGGGCAACGCGATATTACGAAAGTCTGATTTTAATTTTAAATGTGTTCAGCTATGCCAGTCACCACCCTATTATCATAACTATACTTGTATATAAGGTGATTGAAAAAAATAGGGACATATACATAGCTATTTTCGCTATTATAATCAATGGTTTAAAAGTTGGTTACGAAATTAAATGCCACTTTTTTATGTGAAAAGATCCTGATCGATTAGTAACAAATAAAAATTCAGATGAATAAAATAATATAAATATGATGTACATGTTTTATTGGATTAAATTTTTGTCAGGTGCAAATCTATACTTTTGCACCCGACAAATTATTTTGTCGGCTGCATTTGACCCCATGCACCCTACAAGTCGGCGCCTATGAACCTTAGCATTACGCCATAACCCTAGAATACGCCAATTTCTAAATTCTTAAGTCATAATGCTAATGCCAACCAATCAGAAGCTTGCCGCTGGCGATATTCATGTCTTTGAATTTAAAAAATTCTGTCACATTTAAGTAAAAATGAACGATTTTGAAAAAGATATTCAACTAAATGAATTAGTGGAACAATACAAATATAAATCGGACACCCCAACGCCTTTACTTTCTTTTCATAAATTTATTTGCCAAAGCAATTATACTTATAAAAATTGTTGAAAATACGAAGTGTGTTTCACTATCCATATCTATATTTTATATGTCCTTATATGACAACATGAATGACGTGTCGCTGTTAGAAAAATCTGATGTGGCCAACACATAACCTCTCGCCAGATATTTTACCTGGTTGTACGCATAAAACGAAAAATATTTTTAAATACAAATACATATATTCATGTCGCCCTACAAAATAATTCGCACATATATTTGCAAAATCTATGGGATATTTTAAAATAAATTATGTACAATACATACATTTTCTTTATATTCAATATCCTGAAATTTTATTTTTCTGCTTTCCTTTTCTTTTTCTTTATATTCGTCATTTTTTCGCAAATTCCTTTTATATTCTTTTTTACATATATTCTTTTGCGTTGTTGACTTTTTTTTATTTTCATAATCTTCATAATAATGTACAAATATTTTTGACAGAGGTATACAAATATTTTTGACAGTGACATTTCTGTGACAAGTACAAACATTTGAATTTCTTGCCTTGTAGTAGTTTGATCTGAGATTTTTTACATCAAATTATTTTATATGCCTTTCTTTATCTCTAAATCTATATATAGATATAATAATGAATTTATATTTATCGAATAAAGAATTTAACATTCTTTAATATAAGTATTTACATAAGTTTTCGATAAATAATATTTAGATGATTTTTTTCTTGTAACTACTACTTCCGGTTGTCCAATTGTTACCAAAACTGACTGGACTCTTCCCATTATTGCTAGATTGAGGAATCCGTAGTTAAAATGTCTTAAGTCTTATAGTATTTGAGATATAGTGAATCCAACATCCACACACACACATCCACACACACATACGGACATCATCGTAAAAATGTTATAATCGGATTCTAGGGACCTTAAAACGTGCTTATTCATTAAAATCTGGAAATGCGATTTTTAGCATGAATACAATACCTCTCTTAGCGAGAGGTAAAAAATGACATTACCGGTAGTGATGCACGCGAGGCGAGACGAGACGAGAAATATAAAATATCGATCTCGTCTCGTTTTCGGATCTGCAATCTCGATCTCGCTCTCGTTCTCGCACAAAAGACAAGTTCGCACCAATGGTTCCGTCTTCCGTGTATTTACAGTCGTATAACTATAATAAAGAGACGAATCACTAAATTCTAGTCACCAAATTATTTCAATACGAACATTCTGTCATCAGTAAAACTAATTAAACATTAAAAAAATATTTTTTTGTAACTAAAAGTTTCCACATTTTATCATTAACTATATGCCACTATTTAAGTACGATTTACTCATAAAAAAGCGCTACACTAGGAACCCACTGGCAACCAATCACTCCGCTTCACTCCGTGTTGGGTCCTATCGACGCTTAATATAAGATTCTTTACTTTTCAGGGGCGACAAGAATTTTATTAACCGTGTTTTAACTGGGATGAATTAGGGGCTGAAATGTTGGAGAAAAACTAGTTATATTAGATGCAAAACCAATTTAGTCTTTATTTTGTATTTCCTCGCTCTGCGACCGATATCATTCGACTCTAGATAGACTCAAAAAAATATAGTCAATTCATATAAATTTCACATTCACGTGTTCTATGCACGAATTACCGTTGACTCCACTCCCTCTACATTTTTCATTGAATTTATGAATCAAAGCTATAAAGTTACAAATACTTTTTATTGCGAGACTCTCGCTTCTCGGAGTTTTTATATCGATCTCGCCTCGAATTTTAAATTGCAATCGTTCTCGTCTCGCATAATGCAACGAGATGCGAGAGTAAAAAAAAAAATGTTTTAGCAATTGACAGTCTTGTCAGTTGTTGCAATTAAATTTTAACATTAGTAATAAATTTGTTTATAAGGTAAAATTCTGGCGAAATGCTTATGTTTACGAATATCGGATACAAAGACATTGTAATTACCTATGGTGAAGTTCTCAAGATTTTTTTCGAAACAAAACTATTGTAACGTTTTTATTTATCTGGGTGAAGTGTAAATATTAGACAATTATTATTAATTAAAATTAAGTGTTTATTAAACTATAATGAAAGTTACTGTTACTAATATTAAACAATTATTAAAAACTAATTAAGACTAAAACTATAATTAACTAGATAGCACTAACACTATTTATTTAACCAATTAACACTACTATTTATTTCCACGATATTACAAGTTATTTCCTACGCGTTCCAATCTTAGACTGCCGGTCTGTTGCAGATTCTTGTAGACTGTTTACGCGATATTTATATCACTATATACTTATATCATGTTCAACTGTCCGCCTACCGACCTCCACAGCGTCTATATATTCAACTGACTCAACAGTGTCTGTATATTCAACTGCTCGGACAGAAGTCACACCTTTCACCTCACTGTCTGTTTATTTATGTAACTCTTTCACTCCTTCCACAGCCTCAGTATCACCAATTATCCGTATGCCATAATCTTCAACACCAATGCCGAGTATTAGCTTCCACTTGCCGTTACTGTCCCCATATACCTAGCTTCCCAATACTCTTCAACAGTACCGAGTATTCTCTTTAACAGCTATCCCGGTATACCAGTAACTTTCCGACTCGCCGTTACTGTCCTTGTACACTCTAGCTTCCCAATACTTGTCACCACTACCGAGTATTCACATCCACAGCTATCCCAATATATCAGTAACTTCCGAGTACTTACTCGACACCAACTGTATACGCTCACTACGATACTGCTGTGCTTCTCCTCACTAACACTCTATGTCAACATCTCTATGTCTCTCCATCTAACTAACTAACTAACTAACTGTCGAGCATAGCTACGTCCCTTATACACAGCTGCCATTATTTTCTAGAACAGTCTAGAATATTCGAACACATAATAACAATGAACACAAAAGGTTCAGGCGACCGGAAGTAATTAAACACGTCGCGACCAGTCTGTTTACATCGGCCGGCTACTAGCGCGATTACGTCACCGCTATAAATAGACACTCGCTTACAGTGGCGGCGACGGCGGCCGTCCCATATTACGCTATTTTGAGCCTCAAGTAATGTGTCAATTACAATTATCCGATTTACACCAAAAATCTAATGGGTTGTTTCTATATTAGAACAAGGTCGAAATACAAGGTTTCAAAATTTTCTGAATAATAGTACAGGCATCATCGGCAAAATCGAATTCTAGGGACCTTAAAACGGGGTCATTTACCAAAATCTCGTTATATTCAGTAAACTGTAATGTGTATGTTAAAATACAAGTAAATTTGTCAACAAACATTTAAAAATGGTAAATTATTAAATTTTACTGCATTATCAAGATTATATTTTATAAAATATCACTTAAACTTAAAGCATCCATTAGATGTTAGGTAATTAATTTTCTTGAGAAAAATAAACCACTTAGCATACATTTCATACATTTTTTTCTGCTTTATTTATTCGTCATATTATAACAGAAAATTTCCTTAATATTTTATTTGATATCGTAGGAAAGATCTTGAAAAATTTGCGGAGATAAAAATAAAATATTTTATTTGCAGTTTCGTGAAATAAAAATGCGATATATCTTCGTAAAAATCTCATAAATATAAAAGCTGAATTCGCAAAACAAATTCTACGGACAGGTCCTTCAAACCCTAAGGACACTTACTTGATATATATATTTGTCCTTATCTAACTCATACATGTATGTATGTAGCCACAACAACACCGGGCAGAATTATTTTAGCGCTACACAGAACTCTATTTGGAACTCAAGTGTTAAATAATACTATATGTTCATTTGCAAGGAAATTTACATAGTTCCGGAAAAAACTATTATAGCGCTATATAGAACTCTATTTGGAACTCTAAAATCATATGTAAAATAACACTTTAAGTTCATTTGTTTATTAAATTTATATATTTGGGCGCAGAACTGTAACACGCTATACAGAACTCCATTCGGAAATTTGAAATCCTTACTACGGGCTTAAAAGATCAGAACTATTGTTAATACTTTAAGGAACTCTAGAACTCTTTTATTTTAGTCAATTGACACAATCAGAACAACAGTTTTCAGCCAGCCGAGTGTGGAAATTCGGCCAATCTGGAGGAAACACTTCATAGCAGACTCCAGCCTAACCATTGAGACCCAAACACCCAGGACGCTCGACCCAGCCATTGGACCCAACCAGCCGTCCGTCAGTAATGTTCACACCCATAACACCAAATATAAAGCTCGTATGTTAAGGAATTAGTCAGTCGTGTCAGATCACCTAATAACGACAGCAGATTTTCGCTTTCGAAACGTTGTAAAATCGTTTTAATTCATCAGAACTATTGCTAATACTTTCAGGAACTCTAGAACTCTTCTATATCTACCCAGAACTCTAAATATTCTTTATTGCGTTAAAAATGTGGGAGCTAACTTCACAGGGGTCACTACAACAACCAAAGTCTAACTGTAAAAGGAGTCGGCATTTCTTGAATCAATGCCATGTTAATAAAACAAGAAAATACTATTTGCAATGTGTTACAATTATGTTGAATTGCGCGTTCTTTTGTGTATACGTTCCTTTGTTATTGAATTTGATTATGGAAACGCGTTACAATGTAAGCAAACAATGCACAAATATCATTTCTAATTTGCCAATTTTGTTATAGCATCGTAAATGCGAAGTAATATCGCCGTCATATTTCGAATGAATGAAATGAGAAAATGAAATTCGCCAGGCGTCGCAAAGTTATATTTTACTTTTGAGGATTCAAATATGTATTTGTTTACGTACTTGGTACCGTATCCAAAATATGGACAGATTTGTGAAACCAAACTTTGTCAATAATAAATATTTTTATCAGTAAAAATATACAAGACCTGAATATTAAAAATTACAACAAAATATGGTTAAACATGACTTAATTCTGTTGATTTTATTTGCTAATTGAAAGCTAACAGGTGATATTTTTTTCGTTTTTCTGAACTAGGTTTGCATTATGACCAGTCAAAGTGTAAAGTTCATATCCCCATCTAAATTTACTGTACCGTTTTATTACTTTTCGCACTCCCGAGACTAAAGAGCGATTCTAATCACTCATTTCAGGGACTAAAGTTCAAATTCAGTCCCAGAGGGATTAAATATGAAAAAAATCCCTGGGGGACTAAAGTAAAAATAAACAAGATGTTTCCAAAACATCATATAGTAACTATGATTTATTTATTCGTATCTGCACTACATTTTGAGCAGGCGTTGAGTTTAAATTTGAACAAAATTTTTGACATTTGTATTGTCAAGTTGTAAGATTAATTTCTTTTACACTAATATGGTTCCATTTGATACGGGAGTGCGAAAAATAGCGTTTATACCACAGGACTAAAGTGCATTCAATCCCTCAGGTGATTATTTCCCTCACCTTCGGCTCGGGAAATAAACTTCACCCGCAGGATTGAATATGCACTTCAGTCCCTGAGTATATAATATACTATTGAATGGGCCGACGAAAGGTTGTTTCAGAATCGGTCCGATTGTATTGTTTTTAACGAAAACTTATCAATAGTTAGAAAAAAAACTATATAATAACATTGAAATATTAGTCGCCTACTCTGTTCGTTCTTAACCAGGTCAAGGTGGCTACAGCTATCTCTTTATTTTCCGTAACAAAAGGAATGGTAGCTTCATTATTTTCTTGTGTAAATGAATTCAATGCGCAAATAAACTGGTGGTTGTTTCTGTGCAAAACAATAGTTTTTCATTAATTATTTAAAGATCATTGTTAACAAACACAAAATATGGAAATATTCTAAGCCTCGTGTCAATAATAGTTATAAACCTGGAAAGAAATTTATAGAGTAATTAAAGTTAAAACTTTACCTTTGTCTGAACTGTCAAAAATGACATACGTCGTCCATTCGACAAGGTTAGGTTTCGAAATTGATTTTACACTGATAAATACATGATGAATACTAAACAAAACCACACTGACACTGATACAAGCACAAGTACAAACAATGACAAAATGTTGATGCCTAAGCGATCAACGAACAACTGACAGCTGCTTTCAAATTGCCGCCAACGCAAAGTAACAGTCTCACCCCAAACATGGATTGGCTACAGACTAAAGGTCACGTGTGAGCCCGTGATATATGAATGTTCAGTTAAATTTAGATCCAAAGTAAATTTAATTAAATGAACAAATGCAACGCGAATTTTTGACAGCAATGATTTAAATGTCATAAGAATATGGAAAGTGATTCGAATTTGTTCATTTAATTAAATTTACTATGGAACTAAATTTAACTGGACGTTTATAATACCGGCCCTTAATATTTTTTTTTTAAATTATATTTACAACAACAATTTAATTCTCTTAATAATCCTAAACTATTAAATATTTAGATTATCTATTTTTACCTGTGTGTGTGTGTGTGTTTGTGTGTGTGTGTGTGTGTGTGTGTGTGTGTGTGTGTGTGTGTGTGTGTGTGCGCGCGCGCGCATGAGTGTGTGTGTGCGCGCGCATGAGTGTGTGTGTGCGCATGAGTGTGTGTGTGCGCATGAGTGTGTGTGTGCGCATGAGTGTCTGTGTGCGCATGAGTGTGTGTGTGTGTGCGCATGAGTGTGTGTGTGCGCATGAGTGTGTGTGTGTGTGACAAAAATTTCGTCTGCGATATCTCTAATACTACAATTCCAAAAAATATAATTCCTTCGTATTTATCTTCGTTGCATCCATATGAAGAGCTGGTTAGATTTTGGTTATAATTGGTTAACCGGAAGTATCGTTATTTGATTTTAACAGTTTTTCTTGACAAAACAATATTAAATATCATTTTTTTACATTTAATGTTATTAGAAATATTAAAGAATATTTTATTCTCTATACGATTTGACTCCATTTTATACTTCATATTAAATGGATATAGAGTTACAAATTATAAAGAAATTAGATTTCATAAATTAGCCATCTATGCTATAATAACTATGGAAACAGTTTCTATATTAAGAAAATTCTGATTGAAAGATGTCAGTGTTAAGTGCAATTGACATATACTGTATTTCAGATAAGAATAGACTTAGGAGTAAGATAGGGCTTACGATTCCAGCTTTCTGATTGGTCTAAACGCAAGCCAAGTTTACAATAGCAATATGTAAAACAGGTATATTATTTATTCCATTTCGACTTTATAATCTATTTAACAACTTTAAGTATTTAACTGTTTATTTACTAATCAATTAAAAATTATCAAATATTGACATTTCGAGCTGTCAAATATGTCATACACGAAACAAAACTAATTCACACGTTTTATGTGTGTAAAACAGACTGGCTCAGCAGCGCCATCAAGTCTATTCTTTTCAGAACAGTATAGTATGTTTGTGTTATAATTTTACTGGAAATATAGGATATTTTGTTATAGAAATTTTCTGTATGGAATTTGTATAAAATACATACAACTGCCGAAAGGTAATGTACAAGGAATAGAATCTTTTCTGCGTGAAATTTGTACAAAATACATAGAACTGACGGAAGGTGATGTGCTGGCCACATCAGATTTTTATGAATTATTTTATTTAATGAATCTTTTGTATGAGACTGCCATGATAGAACCACCTTCAATTTTGTCAAGCTTGCTTCAGAATGCAATACTCTCTATCTAGAACATTTCTAATCAAGTGTACACATTCCAGAATATTGCGGATACTTGTAGATAACGCTGAGAACCTCTCTCATAACTCTGTTCAACCTAATATACTCGTTTACATCTCCAGGGTGTTTAACTTACAACATAAACATAAATTTATTCACAATGAGTGCATTGTAACTTTGCTAATCCATTAATGCCCGATTTTATAAACATCGAATAAACTACTGAGTTATTACCTTGAAAGTAAATTTAATCGACAAGTAAATAAAAATGTCTGTTTTATAAAACAAGTTACAGATTAAAATAACTACTTGCAGAGTAAATATTTTATCCTAGTGATTTACCGACATGACATCTGTCATTATTTTGTGATTTTTGCATATAAATATTTTAATATTTTCTATAATTATATACATTTAATATTTGTTTTTCACTATGTTAAGAATCTATAGGCCAGAGTGGTAATAAAATTATATTTTTTATGAATTTGCAACTACAATTTTAACTGGGGACAAGGAAAAGTGCTTCCATAAAGAGTGTGTGAATACCGTAGTACACTCAGGCTATGGTTTCTTATACCGGCTAATCTTTCCACTACTAGAGCATAAGAGAAATTGATAAAACCAGGATATAACATTACTAGAAGGTATCCCTTAAAACCACTCCTGACGATAATGTTAATCTCCAACTGAAGAGGATCTATTCCAAGCAATGTTCCGCAGAATGTTTTAATAATATTGTATTCTGTATGTTCCTGATACGAAATAAATTCAAAAGTCAAAATAGAAAATAAAGTTTGTCATAAAATGCCAGGTGTCAACTAACATGGAAAAAATCTGATGTGGCCAGCACATTACCTTCCGTCAGTTCTATGTATTTTGTACAAATTTCATACGGAAAGTTCCTTGCTAAATTAAATATTCTGTTTCTTGTACATTACCTTCCGGCAGTTGCATGTATTTTATGCAAATTTCATACAGAAAATTATCATTTTGTGACGTTTTCTATATACAGTGTAATGTATCTGCAGAAATAAAAGATTTATTATTATTATTATTTCTTGTACATTACCTTAAAGCAGTTGTATGTATTTTATACAAATTCCATACAGAAAGCAAAAGATCCTATATTTACAGTAAAATTATAAGACAAACACACTATGTCAATTTCACTTGACACTGACATCTTTCAATCAAAATTTTCTTAATATAGTAGCTGTTTCCATAGCTATGGCTACTTTATGAAATTTTATTTCTTTATAATTTTTTAATTCTATATCCATTTAATATTAAGTATAAAATGTAGTCAAATCGTATAGAGAATAAAATATTCTTTATTTATAATAACATTAAATGTGAAAAAATGATATTTAACATAGTTTTTTCAAGAAAAACTGTTAAAATCTTCAAATGAAGGTACTTCCGGTTGTCCAATTCTAACCAAAATCTAATCAGCTCTTCACATGGATGTAACGAAGAGAAATACGAAAGAATTATAATTTTTAGAATTGTAGTATGCAAGTTATCGTAGACGAAAATTTTGTTACATACACACACACACACACACACACACACACACACACACACACACGCACGCACGCACGCACGCACGCACGCACGCACGCACGCACGCACACGCACGCACGCACACACACACGCACACACACACACACACACACACACACACACACACACACACACACACACACACACGGACACACACGGACACACATACATACACACACACGCGCGCGCGCACACACACACACACACACACACACACATACAGACATCATCGTAAAAATAGTAAAATAGTATTGTAGGGACCCTAAAACGTGCTTATTCATCAAAAACTCACCATCGAATTTTTTGACCAAAGACAATACCTTCCTTACCTAATGGTGACGAAAGGTAAAACGAGAGAACGGGGAAAAAATTACACAGAAATAGACAAAGCAAATATATTGGATATAAATAAATAAATGTAATAATAATGCAAGAGATGAAATTTATAATGAATTTAATTTAATTAATGTTGATGTGTCAAATTTATTCTACAGAATAAAATTTACTTCCTCGAAAATCGGTGGAGTAATTTATTCTGTAGATTTACTTAGCTAGTATCTTTATTCTTGCTTTATAAAACGAAAATCTCTGGAACAAACTATTTTACTTTAAGAGTAAATTTTACTTTGTTAGTAATTTACTTATCCATCTTTTATAAAACTGGGCATAATTCGAAAAGTAAATCATTTTGCAAGTATCTGTTGCTCTAAAGTAGAAATGATAATATATTGATTACATTCCGTTGCATGTTAACCACATTATTACAGGGAAGTTAACACGGAATTGCCAATTAATTCACCTGTAACATGTACTTGTGTGCGAGGATATAATAATTACTGTGCATACATATAGTATGTTCATAAATAAATTGTTGCAGTTTGGTAAAATCAGATAACATTGCCAACATAAGGTATGGTTTCGCTGACGCTGCCAGCGGCCGCGTTAGGCAGTAGCAATCAGCAGCTATTTTTTGACCGTACTGCCAGGGTTGTTTTGTTGACCGCAGTCGGCCGTCGTCAGATGCAATTTAAACTTCAGTGAAAATTGATTCTGATATACTTCTTTGCTTCATGTTCGAGGAAGAAGAAGACAATAACATTTTAGAAAATATTGCAAGAGCAGACTAAAATCGAATGTCTTAAAATTTAGACAATTTTTATCTCCCGCTACCCTTAGTAAAGGAGGTATAGGGATCGTGCTAAAAATCGAATATCGAGATTTTGGTAAATGACCACGTTTTAAGGTCCCTAGAATCCAATTTTAACATTTTCACGATGATGTCTGTGTGTATGTGTGGATCCTCCACTCTAACTCAAATACTATCATTCAGAAAATTTTGAAACCTTGTATTTCGAACTTTTTCTGTAATGGAAAGAGCCCATTAGATTTTGATGAAAATCAGATAACCGGCAATGGCACTTTACTAGAAGCTCAAAATAGTTTTTCTTCAAAAAATACCTTTAAATGTTATTTTTCGACATTAATGTTATAAAAATTAAAGATTACTAAATTTTCTATGGATTTGCATTAATACCTTTTCTATATATTTTATGAATAAATTTATAAAAATATCTATAAGTTTAATCCCAGAGCCTACGCTTTAACCAAACAAAACGCAGTTATTCAAATGTATGTAACTAACAGATAAATGTCACTATCAAAAAACTAATCATTTCAAAATAATATCAGTAACGTTTTAAAAAGAAAAAAGTAAATAGAACAATAGAAAAGGAATTCAATACAGTTTCCAGCATAACTAAATATGTAGGTATGTATTTAGATTAATAAATATTAACGATTCACAAAAATGTTTAAGCTAATCCTCATTTTTGAATTAGTGAATTCTATTCTATCCGGGTATTTAAAATTTAATCTTCATTTTATTATATCCCCGGTGTTGAGGGGTTAAAAAAATGTAATTACTTGGATTAGATTAGATTATATTTTAAGAAATAAACTGGCAAAATTAGAGTAAAATTCTCTAATCCAAAAATAAGGATTAACTTAAGCTGCAATTCTGAACAAATCTGTAAATCTTACAGATCTGTAAATTTCTAAACAATGAACAAAATCCTAACGAAAGTTGCCACTCTTATGAATAATTTTATATTAATCAACAAAAATAGATGTCTTTTTGTCAGTTTTTTACAGATCTACAGATCTGTAAGACTTACAGATTTGTTCAAAAATGCAGTATTAATCTTTTTCGTGACTCAGGCTGTAAATGGCGGGAGGTATTGTGTTGGCCACACCAGATTTTTAATTTATAATAATAAATAAGGGAGATTAAATATCGGTAGAAAATAAAAATAAAATTATTTCACTACGATTTCAGAATTGTATGTAAATTATAAAGCATTTGATTCTTCGCAAAATGTTAGTAGGTATTTAAATATTGGATTCATTGTGGGATTCATTCTTGTAATCAATGCTATAGAACTATAATCAATATATACTTTGTTGTAATCAACATTTTCACAGTTATTACTTCAATATAACAATGATAGAAAAATAACGAATCGATTAGTACGATAATTATTTTACTTGTAACTGGAGGACCAATGCAAGCAAATTAAAAAATATATTGTTCACTTGCATAACGTTAATTTGTATAGTTGTATAAGTAATTTTGTCTTTACGAATAAGAGCATTTTATAAAAATTTACTATTATTTACTATACAGTATTGAAACGGCGCCCCTCAAAGTCAGGCGCCTTTGTGCGGGGCTCAACCTGCCCACCCGCATGGGGCGGCTCTGAGAGTGTGAAACACTGTACAGTAGGTGTCCGCACAGTTTATAGACCGATTTGAACTACATATGAACGAAATATTATCGCGCAATGACATTCGTGTAAGATTCACTTTTCGACTGGGCGCCACTGGTTTAGAAGCGCTGGCTTAAGGCAAAAACACTTGACATTCTTAAACACAATAACAACCCCCGACCCTTGGCTGGTCAGGGCAGTTGCTGTGTGCTAGTAGTCAAATACGGATGTGTGTGAAACTGTGAATAGTGTCAACAAAGAAAAGGCGAGATGCTTGCAGTAATTATAGGTGAGTGGTTGAACTCGCTGTCATTCTAATTATTATACAGGTATAGTGTGGTGTGGATCACCAGATGCTTGATTGATATTATTGTTATACACTGCTTGTGTATTTGATATGCATGGTATATGTGAAGTATACATTTGTATTATTTGTTTGTGGCCGCAAACGTAGTAGTTTCCTAATTAATTATCCGAAGAGTTGTCTGGGACAACTCTGGGTCCATGGAGCTTTATGCTTCGAGGTGTGACGACACCAAAGGAGAGGCTGAGATCCACGAGAACGTCTGGGACGTTAAGGATAAACCTGGGGTTTATCATGATAGGTCTGGGACCTATAAACGTGTGATCGTAAGCTAAACTCTCATAACGGGTCTGGGACCCATTGACCTCTGGGAGGTCGAGTTCTGGGAACTCACATGTCTGGGACATGCAAATGAGGGGCTGAGACACACGATAACGTCTGGGATGTTAAGGATAAACCTGGGGTTTATCATGATAGGTCTGGGACCTACACTCGTGTGATCGTAAGCTAAACTCTCATTATGGGTCTGGGACCCATTGACCTCTGGGAGGTCAGAGCTCTGGGAGCTCAACATGTCTGGGACATGCGTATGTGGCTACGGTACCGCTAGTGGCTCAGAAATGATTATTCACGAGAGCCGTATTCCAGCAATTCGTCAATGCACTGGGTGTATACTTTTGCGGATAGGGGTATCGGAAACCACAAGGTGTTGGGCCGCATTTAATATGCGGGGCACCTGCCCAAGTCTGGGACTTGGGAGCAACCTTATTCCTGCCCCCCCTCCTGTCTATCTCATTAGATGATAATGCACGCCTGTGATAATTGTTGTAAATTGGAATGACAATGTGTATTTTATCCTACTTAGGGGAACGCGTCGTAGAGGGCCAGTCCGTCCCTGACGCGTGTAGAAGAGGACACCGATAACAGGTCAAAAAGGAATGTGAATTGTATATATTAGATTATTGCATGTATTATCGCCCATATATTCTAGTTAAGTAATAAATGAACAAGATTAATAAAAATTAGTAAAAACCATAGCTTTTATTCGTAAGAGAAGAATACTATAACATCTGTGCCACGTGTAAAATTTTAAGAGATTATAGCTTTTTGTAATTCAGTATCAAATTTCAACAAATAAGCGTCTTGTACTCGTGAGAGTTTATTCATACCTAATAAGATATGATAAAACATATAGTCATAACATTTTCTAATGACTATTATTATATTATCATTGTTTTCTTTAAATATATTTACTTATCTATGAAAATTCGTGTATTCAGCATTATTTTTATTATTTATAATACCTAGACTAAATATATTATGAATTTTATTATTAACAATGAGTTGTCTATAAACATAACTGATATAATCAAACTATGAATATAATTTGTGATTATATATATAACAGAAAAACCTGTGGTGATATACTGATTTGGTTTTAGAACAAATCCTTAAATAAACATTAGTGTATCATGTATACCAGTATAAATTTATCTGCAAACGCAAGATAACATGACGGAACATCCCAAAAGAATTGTACGGTGTTTACAAAACAAGAAAATTGTATTTCTTTTTGTTTTGATATGATATTCGTGTGCGGGCGTCTCTTCCCTTAAACAAACATTATATTCATAAACCTTTTCTTTCGGGGTCTCGTGGCCGCGTGCCTGAGTGTGAGGTCGCGAATCTGGGGAACCGGGTTCGATCCCGACCGACGCCAAATATTTCTAATTTTAAAAGACACAAAATTGACCACTGTGGTGCACTCTCCACGCCAGCAATAAGTGCCCG
This sequence comes from Harpalus rubripes, assembly GCA_963082715.1. NCBI lineage: Eukaryota > Metazoa > Arthropoda > Insecta > Coleoptera > Carabidae > Harpalus > Harpalus rubripes. The sequence continues at coordinate 35,707,972 of OY720461.1, read as the reverse complement.
TGAGGTGGCGCCTGCTAAACGCCCACACGGTACAAATATGTCATCATCATTACCGAAATCTGCGTACAAAGGAGATTGGCGCACCCAGCAATGGGTAATATGCCGTGATGATATATTTATTTATATTTACTTGTTTAAAGCCTAACATTTATTTTAGATTAGTTATTACCTACACATATTTACCTCCAACTAGCCTTGGTAAGGGAGGTATAGGGATCGTGCTAAAAATCGCATATCGAGATTTTGGTAAATGACCACGTTTTAAGGTCCATAGAATACAATTTTAACATTTTCACGATGATGTGTGTGTATGTGTGTGTGGATCCTCCACTCTAACTCAAATACTATCATTCAGAAAATTTTGGAACCTTGTATTTCGAACTTTTTTTTGTAATGGAAAGATCCCATTAGATTTTGGTGAAAATCGGATAACCGGAAATGGTACTTTACTGGAAGCTCAAAATAGTTTTTCTTTGAAAAATACCTTTAAGGACCACTTTTACAATCATTAGATAAACCTCGTATAACGCTATACCAGGTATAAAATTGAAAATTGTATTTTACAAACCTCGGATAAACCTCAGATAGAATAAACACCAGTATATCTTATCCCATGGAAATCGGTCGTATAAACGTCGGATAACTTTATCCCTAGTTCTTATGGTTACCACGTAAACACAAACGATGTGTTGTTATTCATACGTTTGACAGATGTCAATAAAGTATTACATCATCACTGTCAGAATCAAAAACATCGTTTATATCATCTAACGTTGTGAAAAATGCAAATTAGAACGCAGAAATAATAACAATATTGAAGAAACATGGTCTAACAAGAAGATAATTTTATTGTATCAATACCAACCTAAAGTGATTTAACGTAATTCCTGGTATAACTATCTGATAGATAAAAATGCATTGTAAAAGACAGTCTTGTTTATCGAAGGTATAGTTGCTAGGATAAAGTTATACCTCCGATAGCTATACCATAGTTTATCCATCAATTGTAAAAGTGGCCCTAAATGTTATTTTTTCGAGATTAATGTTATTATAAAAATTAAAGATTATTAAATTTTCTATAGATTTGCATTAATACTTTGTCTATATATTTTATGAATAAATTTATAAAATTATCTATAATTTAAATCCCAGAGTCTACGCTTTAAATAAACAAAACGCAGTTATTCAAATGTATGTAACTGACAGATAAATGTCACTATCATTTCAAAATCATATTAGTCACGTTTTAAAAAGAAAAGGTAAATAGAACAATAGAAAAGGAATTCAATACAATTTCTAGCATAAGTAAATATGTATAGGTATGTATTTAGAATAATAAAAATTAACGATTCACAAAAATGTTTAAGCTAATACTCATTTTTGGATTAGTGAATTCTATTCTATCCCGGTATTTAAAATTTAATCTTCATTTTATTACAGCTCCGGTGGCTCAATGGTTAGAGCAAGTGATGAGTGCGGTCGGGGCTCTGGGTTCAAATCCCACTAAGGCATGGATGTGTGTGAATGTGAACCCACTCTATAATTGGAATTTAATCCTGTTGAGGGGTTTTAAAAAAGGTAGTTACTTGGATTAGATTAGACTATATTTTACGAAATAAACTGTTAAAATTAGAGTAAAATTCGCTAATCCAAAAATAAGGATTAACTTAATCTTTTTTGTGACTCGGGCTGTAAATGGCGGGAGGTAATGTGTTGGCCACACCAGATTTTTTATCTTTGAATTGAATTTCGAACATACAATATTACATTTTCTTTCTTTAATATATCAAAATCTTTCAAAGTGACACCTACTGACAAGACATTGAATATACCTACCCGTCGCCTTAAATAAATTTCAAATTTACGCAGAATATTGAATGTCAACAGTGACATAGAAATTCTTGCAAGTTCAACATTATTAAAGAATGAATAGGGGCCGTAACAAAGACATTTCTTCGAAATGAATGCTGTATTATCAATATCGACCTTTGTACGAACTTTGACATTACTAAATGCAACTGGATATTTGTCTATTGATCTGCAAATGTGATTGAAACGTTTAATCAGTTCAGAAGGTTAGCGATGTACCTACAATACCAAGATTGTGGTAAGTATAGTTGAATAGCGTCTACTATTTTTATTTTTAGTTATTGTTATTCGTTCAGCCGTAATATTTTTTTTAATATTCTGTAACGTAGATATTGAGATGATTTTGTTCGCTAATAATTGGAGGCACATAAATTTATCTTTTTCAGCACTTATAAAAATATATAAATATGTTAAAATAACACTTGTGGTCAATAATTGAAAATATGCTTGGATAATATGCAATTTAATAAAATAATTAATAAAAAACTACGGATATTACTAGTATAGTCTAAATTTTGATTTCCACTACGTACCTATATCATTCACTTTCATACTAACGCATGTATTCGGACGTAGCATCATCATTATAAATTTAAAACAGGTGTTATTTGGTTTACTTCCGTTGTTTTTTTTTTGTTCTTACTTTCTGTATTGATCCAGAATGATTGAATATCACGTGACTTGAAAAAGTTTTGATTATGATCAAAATTATCTTTCACGGAAAAAAATTAGTATCAATCGGGGACTACAGCGCAATTGAATTTAGAGAAATTGGGAAAAAATATTGAATATTAATAAAGAAATAAAACGATATAATTGAAATACTACTACTAACAGCTCGTCACTCATATGAATATTATTTTAATAGGGGATTCCACCATGTTTTTTATAATTTCATTTGAGCGTATAAGTAAAAGTAAGACTGTCGGTGAAAATCCGGTGAAAAATTCCTATTAATAAGCGAGTTATAGTCCTCCGAAATTTGTTAAATATAGATGTGACGTCACATATATAAGTTTTTATATAAAACTTTTTTCTTCATGGACCTAAATGTTCTTGAAATATATGATATTTCTAAATTATATTTATATTTATAGGCCGTCTTTGAGTCGCCAATCAAAATAATATATATGGATTTCATATGAGTGACGAGCTGCTAAAACAAAAAACCCCTTATTTCCGAAGTATTTCAATTATATAATTTTATTTCTTTATTAATATTCATTATTAAGCATCTACTTTCACTATTTTTTACTAATTTCTCTTAATTCGATTGAGCTGTAATCCCCTATTGGTGACTCAAAGGCGGCCTATAAATATATAACGAATATCCAGTTAGAGAGAGGAGTCTACTACCAATGGAATTAGAGAAATTCAAATAGCCGAGGCGTATGCAATTCTCAAACAGTATTTATTTGAATATAAATGTTTTGCATTAAACTTAATAATTTAAATACACTTCCAATTATAAATAATGTAGACTTGTACATTATAATAATATTCATTTATTTTTATAAATTAATTTAGAAATAGCATATATTTCAAGAACATTTAGGTCCACGAAGAACACATTTTGATATAAAAACTTATATTCGTGACGTCACATATATTTTCAAACTTCGATGATTGTTTCTATACAGTTGGATAGTAAATTTCATGTCCTTTTCAAATTTGAAAAAATATATAGGGAGTCCCATTTGAAAATTAACAGTTGCTATCAATTTCTCCAAAACCGGAGGTAAAAATAATAATATTAATCTACTTCCGAAATTTTATAGAGGAGTTGACATACTATCGTTTATGTTATATAGTTGAAATCGCTAATAGTAATAATAAGCGAGATATTTGCTGGTTTATATATAGACGAACATCCTGTATATACTGAGTAATATGTACTGTTAAAAAATATTGGCTGGTAGAATGAACAACTGATTAACGGTGATTAGCGAGCAAATGACTAGCAGTGTTTTATCTCTGTTAAATGTCAACTGTTTATGGATTATCTTAATAGACGGAGATTGGCACACCCATAAATGGGTAATATAATATATAATAAGCAATGACGATATATATTTATGATTTATTCATTTCTATGAGTTTTACTTGCATTTTATTGTTATTGACCGCTGACAGCTCATAAACAAGATATAAAATCGTACAGGTATGCATTATAAAATACCGTCTTTATATTTTCCAAAAAATAAATAAATCAAATTATAAAGCATACAGATAAAGACATAAAATATTTATTTTTTAAATTCCTTGTTTTATTTTACATGTTCTTCGAAGCGTGAAACTGACTTTTCTTTTTATCTCTGTGAACGCTTAAATTTTTAATGAATGATTTATTTTTCCACGCTGTAATAGTTATTTGATAAATGTAACAATAATACAAAAGTATTGACGTTTGAAACAAATAATTTAAAATGTTATGCAGTCGAACTTCGATAACTCAAACCATGACTTGCCACAAAAAACGTTCGAGTTATCAAGACTTCGGGTTATTAAATAAAATGCCTATGTATAAATATTATTTATTTATGTATGTATTTATTCGAGTCAAAATCACTTACCTTATGATATATACAGATTGATATATGTATACAGATCAAAGTTATAAACATTATTTTAGTGTAAAAAAGTCAGTTATTTGTGACTGACGAGAGACTTTTTTATTTTTATTTTCAATAAAAAAAAGCTTCAATGTTATTTAAACCATTATACTGGGAATCGGTTGTATGTTCATTGGTTTTTAAATACGAACGCAAAACGCTCAACGAATTTTCAACCAGCTCGTTTGAAGGTGGTTGATGCAAATCACCACCCATCATATCACTTTCGCTGTCATCTGTATTGTCGAGCTCTACAGATTCGGATTCAGATTTGTAGAGCTCGACAATATCTTCATCTGTGGGAAACTCCGAAGTAACAGTATCATCATCCACATGTATAAAATCATTTAAGGTGACACCTTCTGGTGTAATTTTGACATTTTTCCAAGCTTCATATTCCAATTGCAATTGAATTTCTTCCTCACGTTTTTCATTCATACGATCACTTATGAAAATCAAAGGAATTTCATCCTCTTCGTCCCACTCAGAATACTCACCAAAGCCGGCTTTTTTAAAACAATTAGAAATTGTCTCAGGCTTAACGTCGATATTCCATGTATTGGTTATAACATCAACACAGTTCATTAATGTAATGTTAGTTTGATTGTTTTCTTCAAAACATTTGACAGCTTTTTTAAAAAATTCTGCGGCGATAATGACATTTTACATTTTGTATGACACCTTGATCAAGTGGTTGCAACTTAGACGTCATATTAGGGGGGAAAAAAGCAAGTTTAATAAATTTTAATTTTTTTGGATGTCTTTAATTAACAAAGCATATGTTTGAACTTCAGTAGTGCAGAAACCGAACTGCCTCCATCATCATGTTATAAAAACACCTGTTACAAAATCACGTAATTAGGGGATTTCCCCCATAATTCGACTTATTGAAGCTGGCGCCAAATATTCTGTTCGAATTATAAAGATATTCGAGTAATCGAAGTTCGAGTTATCAAGTAAAAATTACCCATAATTCTCACTCTTGGCGCTATAGACCAGAAAAGTGTAACGGTCAAATTTAGGCGCCAAATTCGAACTCAGTTCATAACGCTGAGAGCATAATTTTACTCTCCATGTATTTCTTACCAAGAAAATTTTTGCTCAACTTTAAAGGACGAAAAATCTCATAAAAGTAAATCTCTTATGCAAAACATTATATGTACCACCTAGATCGATCTTTTATCTCCTGATTCGTACAATAATATTCACATGAACTGTACACAGTTTATAATTATTTAAATATTAATACAACATTACAAAATCCAATGAACGTATATCCCGATAGGTCCTACAACTTCGGTACGCAGCCAATCGCAGCATAGCTTTTATTGCATTTGACCTATTTACGGGCGCGTGAGGGTCATCAACGACATACGGCATTTTAACTTATATGTAACATTTTAATTTCTAATAATTTTCTTACTCTACCTTTGCAAGGATTTTAAATAGTTGCAATCTGTTACTAAATAAACAAACTATAAAATACTTAACAAGAACTACTTAATTTCTTTAACAAAATATCTTTTTTCTGGCAGTAAAATCACACTTCCATAAGAAACCTATACTGGGAAATTCGAACTATGAACTCGCGCCAAAAGTAAATTCTAACCTTACTTTTCTGGTCTATTGCCAACCAGTTTGATTCGAGTTATCCAAAATACGAGATATCGAAGTTCGACTGTATTATTATAATTAAAATTAAAAGAAATGTAAGTGTATTTGTATTTGAAAAATAAACTGTAGATATATGGCTGCAATTTCAGTCAAATATAAGTAAAACTAATCTCTGAAAATAGGTTTTAAAGCAGGACAAAATAAAACTTAAATAAACTAGCTTACATCATAAGCGCATCCACCATTTTTCCCATATTTTTAATATATTTAAACTTCAAAGAAAAAGTGTTTGGAATTTTAATTAACTCGTGGTTTAAGAGGCTGCAATATGAATTTTTAAATACCTTTTTGATTAAATAGGAATTAATGTTGTACGCAATTTTTAATGGGACATACTTTGTCAAACGATTTTTGCTTGTTCGTTCGTTAAAATGTTTAATATAAATTAAAATAGGTATACGGTAATTATACTTTCAAGTCTTCTAATTATTTTTAATGAGAGCCCTAGTTATATTTTCTAAAGAGATATACTTGGGACTTGATGCAACAACAACCAAAGTCAACATTTGTAATTTAGTATATGGATGAAATATATATATATATATATATATATATATATATATATATATTCTAAATGTCTAAAAGCAATATGTTGAATTAATTGTCTGCAATCTTAGAAAAGCCGTCTTTGCAATATCAAATAGAGGGTTATGATTTTGACGTTACACACAAGAAAGAGATGGGTGAGGTAAAAGTTGAAAGAGAAGATTACATAATACGAGGGCAGCGCCAAAAATTTGCGGCCTGATATAGATCCAAATATTACAGCAAGTCAATATGTTGAGAAATATTCGATTTCCGGGAATGGACTGTGTCATATTTTGAGTCAGAGCTCAACGTTTCGCCTGCAGTCGTATGGGGCATCTTCAGGAGCAAGGGGGATAGTACTGTCTCAAACAAGGTTACCCGACGTGTCAACCACGCTAGAGGCCGAGTTTAAGCAACAAAGGGGGAGACTCAGTTTACAAGGTTACCCGACGTGTAAACCACGCTAGAGGCCAAATAAACCAAGTGACGAAAGGAAGGCCGAGAAGATAAATCTAAAGATACGGTAGATGAGCAAAGCTAATGAGGACCAATGGGAATCGAGTTCGTAATGGTAGATTGGGCATGTCGTGTTCCGAGAATCACCGGTTTCCACATGTGGCTCAAGAAATAGCCATCATCCCGATTGATGTTATTAGGATGTTTCCACACCATTACCATGGTATGGTATTAACATCTGCGATCGCAGAACACCAATATAACACAGGACATAACATCTTATTTGAAAATTCCCGCATTTTAGCTCCTGGCCCTGAGTTTTACAGACGTAAATACAGGGAAACTTTAGAAATATGGAAACATCCTAATAACATCAATCGGGATGATGGCTATTTCTTGAGCCACATGTGGAAACCGGTGATTCTCGGAACACGACACGCCCTATCTACCATTACGAACTCGATTCCCATTGGTCCTCATTAGCTTTGCTCATCTACCGTATCTTTAGATTAGTATATAACTGTCTTCTCGGCCTTCCTTTCGTCACATGGTTTATTTGGCCTCTAGCGTGGTTTACACGTCGGGTAACCTTGTAAACTGAGTCTCCCCCTCTTGTTGCTTAAACTCGGCCTCTAGCGTGGTTGACACGTCGGGTAACCTTGTTAGAGACAGTACTATCCCCCTTGCTCCTGAAGATGCCCCATACGACTGCGGGCGAAACGTTGAGCTCTGACTCAAAATATGACACAGTCCATACCCGGAAAACGACTTTTTCTCATGACTCAGACTATGGAAGCCTACGCAATTATTTCAAGTCAATATGTTGATAACACATCAGTTGAGTGGTGCTACTACGCCACATTGACATTGATATGTCCCCCTTACTGCACTTTACCCTTTCCATGGTCACTTGTCAGTCTCAATATTTTAAAACTACACGATATTGCTATTGTTTTATTTTTATTGATATGTAAAAATTATTGACTTGATAGAAAGTGACAATATAAAATTATTGCTTTAACCATACCGTGCAATATATTTTTGACAAAAAATACGAAATCAACCTTTGAAAAGGAAAACAGTTTACAGAATATTTTTCGTCATAGCGTTATCAGCGTTTTCTGCATTACGGTGTGCATGCTGTGTGAGAACCGGCTTTACAAATCAAAACATAACCTTAAAAGTGTTCAAAGTCATTTTGTAAATGTATTATTATTAGGTAAAACTTGAATGTACGTAGTATATTGAAAACTATAATAATAATGAATAATTTTCTTTAGATGAATAAACGAATGCATGTTCAACCTAGATATATTGTAACTTTGTCCAATTAATTTTTGATAAATATCAGTAGGATAAAAACTTAACGCGGCAAATATGTTTAAGCCAAGTGTAATAGATATTGGATTGTTTGAATTTGACATATATGGCAAAAGCTGATAACTAAAATTATGTATAAGTTCCTTTCTAAGGCGAAATAAACTAATAAAAAGGATATCATCTAAAGTAAATTGATTACTTTGAATCCTCATTATTCTGCGAATTAAATTGAAGTCTCGTAATAATCGTTTTCGGTTTTCGTTATTCAAATGATTGTATGCACTATGTTTTTGAAATGGGCATAAATTTATCAATCCAAGCCGAAGATATCCGAATCATTTATCAATTATTTATTGTCAATACGGTATAATACAATATTGCAATTGACTTGACTATGATTTGGTAGTTTAATATATCAAGTCAATATCAATTACAATATGGCATGGTTCCACCACAGGTCTTATTAGGCTGGGAAAAAACAAAAATGAATTTAAGTCAATTATTTTTCTAATAACTGTCACTCGTTTATCACAATGTCTGGTCACGAAAATTGAGTATCGAGCAGTTATCAAATTCTTTACCGGAGAAGGCCTTTCTCCTCAATGTATGAAAGATCGGCTGGATGGAGTTTATACGGTTTCGATTTGGGCAGGAATCCTTAAAAGATGACGTCAGAACAGGAAGGACGGCGGACGTGGTGACGGATGACAATATTGCTCTTATTGAAAATCGAGTATTAGGCGACCGACGCTTGAAGGTGAAAGAAATATCTCAAATGACTGGGCTTTCTGATACAAGCATTTGTCGAATCATCCACGATCATTTAGGCATGAATAAAGTTAGTGCGAGGTGGGCCCCCAAACATCTCTCAGCAGTTCAGCGCCACCGTCGTGTTGAATGTGCTCAAAACTGTTTGAAGTTATGTGATGTAAACCCAATGGAGGTGTTGATGACAATTGTCACAGGATATGAAACTATGGTTCTCTACTATCATCTTGTATCCAAAAGGGAGTCGATGGAATGGAGGCGAAAAGGAGAAACACCGCCAAGAAAGTACAGGGTCTGCCAGTCAACAAAATAGGTGATGGCTACGATCTTTTGGGACTGTGAGGGCATTCTTTTTATAGACTTTAAAGAACGTAACACGACAGTCCATGGAGCATATTATGCAGCACTTCTAAATAAATTGCGACAAAATATTCGGGAAATAAGACGTGGTAAACTAACCAGAGGCGTGCGTTTGCTACATGATTACAGTAGCTGAGTTCATCGTAGTTCAAAGAAAATATCAATAGATGGCAACACGAAAATATGTCTCTGTATCAAGGCCCATTCGGTATCAAAAAAATTAGCGGTAGTGTAAGAATTAGCGGCATCGTAGCGTAAGAAATTTATAGTAAAAATTATTTCCGTTCACAATGAAAAATGATTGAAATTATAGTTTCTAAGAATTTTTATTATATATTACTAGGGTGCAAGGTTGACAGTTATAGCTGTCATTTTGTTTTTGCGCAAAAAGAAATTGACATATTAATTACATTTATGCACAAGCACTCCATTGTGTGAGATAAGCGAAGAGATTAAGGGAATTTAAATTATTTCAAAAAAAGTAAATGCGTGGACACAAATTACCTTTGAAATAAGCGAAAATGGTAAGTTATGTGTTCACTTTTAATTGTACAAAGTTTATTAATAAGTCTGTTTATTTATATAGCGCAACATGTGAGGCACACCACAAAATGATCCATTTTACCTGATGAAATCAGATGTCAATAAACGTCAAAACTGTCAAAAAAATTAAGCGGTAGCGTAGTGGCAACGTAGAAGTTTGGTGTTTGCAAACTCCTACCGCTACCGTTGCCACTGCCCTACTACTAATTTTGTTAATTTTTTGATGTGAACGAATACGTTAGCTAAACGCATTCAATCTTTTACCCAGGCCCTACCACTGCCACTAATTCTACCGCTACCTTAATTATTTTGTTGTGAATGATACTTAACCCCCTATTGCACATTAAATATTCAAATGATTCAAATATTTGATATTGACATTCGTTACCGCGGTTACACTATCTTTTGTATTTCATTTTTCACCGTTGATTGGACGGAGATACAATATACCCCTCTGAAACCCGTACGATGAGATAGCGAATAAAATTCTCATATATGCCACATGTATACGACAAAGATGCTGAATAAAAGTTTAGTAATTCTTGCAGCAAAAATTTATGACGTGAATGTCAACTCGGGGAAATAAAGTGTAGGTACCCAAAATGAAAAGTCAAAACTTCAAAACCACATCAAACAATGTTAATTAAATAAAGTAATTTTTCTTGTTTAAATGTTTTGATGTTATACTCCTCATATGTATAATACTGTATAATCTTTGTAAGTAGGTACTCTAAACTCTCCGCTTCTAATATTCTCTAAACAATACAAGTTCCCATCATAGTTTATCAAAGTAAAATTAGATTTAGAAGTTTGTTGTAATAGGTTTACTCCGTGTAAAAGTTTGTTGAAACTTCGGTCTTAATATTTCATTCAAGAGATCGCAATTTCGCCCATTTATTGTGTTGGGAGAATTAACTAATTTACTTTTCAATTCTGTTGATTAACAGAATAAATTAATTATGATTCTGGAAAGACTTACTGTTAGAAGGACAATTGGATGCAGTAATTACCTGGAAAAGACAAAGAAATTAGTACGAAAAGAAAATATATTCATGAATGAGCCGGTTTCATATATATATATATATATATATATATATATATATATATATATATATATATATATATATATATATATATAATTAAACTGACCCCTGTGGTGCACTCTCCACGCCAGCAATGAGTGCCCGTGAGGTGACGCCTGGTAAGCGCCCGCACGGTGTAAATATTTCATCATTACCGCATCTGTGTACAAAGCAGATTGGCACACCCAGCAATGGGTAATAAGCCGTGATGATATATTTATTTATTTATATATATACAGGGTGTAAATGAAATAAGTGCATTAAATATAACCAGTAATGGAACTCGACGAGAGCAACAATATTTCTTAATAACTTTTTTTTCTAAGTCTTTTAGATTTTGAGTTAAAATTCTTTAAAGATTTGCTGCATATTTCGTTACCCGCTCATGTAGAACAAATGGCTGCTGCTGTATTCAAGTAGGATACAAACAGCTCAAAATTTGTCGGTTATCGGTTACACTTGCTGTCAGAATAGAGGAAGACAAGGAGGAACGAGGGGAGGAAGAGCAAAAGCATAGTTATTAGGTTATGAGATGATTATTTATCGTCGACAAATCATAATAGTTTAAATACGTTATTCAAAAATGTAAGTACAAACTTTTGTCCATTTAAAAGAGGAACATGAGTACCAATAATTAGTCGTCCATTTATTGTTCCCGCCCAAATATGTTTTAATGAAAATTTTTACAGCATTTTCATCTGTCGAGATGTGTATTGTGCATAATAAATACACCTTCCCAAATAAATGCAGTCTCATTAATGAACATTATGAGCCCTTCCCAAAATCGAAGTCTGCTGAAAACATTGATCTTTTTGCACATGATATGGATACAACTGTTGCTTTATTTAAAATTGTCATATGTGACACTTCGTACTGTAATAAAAATGTACAAGATTAACAAATGTGCGAATATTAGGAACAGTATGATTGCGTTGGCAACTTTATAATACTGTCTTTATATCAACCACAAATTAAAATGTAGTAAAGATACGAATAAATAAATAAACCATAGGTAAGTAATTACAATATCTGTGTACTCGCTATTTGTGAACGTAAGCATTTTGACAGAATTTTACCTGATAAACAAGTTTATTACTAATGCCAAAATATAATTGCAACAACTGACAAAACTGTCAATTGCTAAAACAAAAATTTTCAGAGCTATTGCTACTGCATTCAATTATTTTAAAAGTACGTAGAACGACTCGTCAATTTACGGGGTGGTAAAAATACTAAAAAAATATGCGATTTCGAGAAAAAGTTATTAAGAAATATTGTTGCTTTCGTCGAGTTACATTACTGGTTAAATTTAATGCACTTATTTCATTTACACCCTATATATATATATATATATATATATATATATATATATATATATATATATATATATATATATATATATATATATATATATATATATTTACATATTTTAAATGAAGGTTTAAGCAATATTTTACATTGTAATATAAAAATATTAATTTTTTGTTATTTTCGTAATTAAAGAAATAAAAAGATTGGCGCCAGAAATAATCATAAAAACAACCCCCCACTCTTGTAAGGACTTTATTGTATGAGTTGTTGTTCGATATATCTAAAGATAGGATTGTAAAGAAGCTATCTTAGAAAAGAAATAATAAATTTATCAAAACAATTAACTTATAATCTAATTTGTAACTAAACACGTCAATATCACCTGACAACTTAATGTTCGGACATCAAGTACCGGATACCGGGTGTAACACGAAAAGCATTTGCTGTGTATTGTTATGAAAAATCACCTATAAATAACTTTTGAAAAAATCGCTATTTGGCCCGCCTTATATCTTCGAAACTATTAATCCCACAAAAAAAAAATGAAAAAGACTATTTTATACGAAATTTTATCTACTTTAATTTTGTATATAAAGTATTTTTCGCTGGGACTTACACCCCTTAAAAAAATATTGAAAGTATATGCTTAATAATGAATATTAATAAAGAAATAAAACGATATAATTGAAATACTTCGGAAATAAGAAGGTTTTTCTTATAGCAGCTCGTCACTCATATGAATTACATATATATTATTTTGATTGGCGACTCAAAGACAATATAAATACACTGACCGGCACGAAAAACGGGCCATTTTTTTTTTTTTGTAACAAAAATGCTAATAACACTTAATTTCTATAAAATGTTGTTATTGATAGATGTCAACTGAACTTCCTCGACCTCACATCAATCATCAACTCCTAAAAACATCGCTAATTAACTCCAATATTCCTATTCTTAACTTGTCATAACGAAATCACGAAATTAACAAAATGTATTAGTAGGCTTATATTGGTTGCATTTATTTAATTGCTTGTTTCATTGTTTATTTGTCAATTCAATGAGTAGAAAATGTCACTGAATGCAGAAACTGTAGCTTCTATTGTTGCATTAATTGAAGACGGAAGAAGTCAACGTTATGTTGCAACCCGATACAATGTAATTATTAGCTATTTTAATCTTTCATTTAATAATACCAAATGGTCGTCTGTAAACCCATAATAAAAATATGTAATGATATTACAAAATAATAAAGCAGTAACAACATTTTTTATATAAAAAAAAATTGCCCGTTTTTCGTGCCGGTCAGTGTATATATCGAATACCTAATTAGACGGAGCAGCCTACTACAATGGAAGTAGAGAAATTCAAATAGCGGAGCCGTGGCTATCAGTCCAGTACAGCAATTCTCAAATAGTTTTTATTTGAATATAAATATTTTGCATTAAACTTAATAATTTAAATACACTTTCAATTATAAATAGTGTAGACTTGTACAGTATAATAATATTCATTTATTTTTTATAAACATAAATTAGAAATAGCATATATTTCAAGAACATTTAGATCCACGAAGAGAACAGTTTGATATAAAAACTTATATCCGTGGCGTCGCATCTATATTATCAAATTTCGGGGGACTATAACTCGCTTATTAATAGGAATTTTTTCACCGGATTTTCACCGGCAGTCTTAGTTTTACTTATACATTCAGATGAAATTATATTTAAAAAATGATGGAATTCCTTATTGTGTTAAGTTTCAAAAGTCCGATATTTTTTCCTTCGATCAACTTCTATTGATCTAATTGACTGGGCTATGAACTTAGGCTTGTATTAAATGGAAAACATTGCCTGTAATTTTAGGAGATAGAATTGCATATTTTAGTTTGTGAATATAAAATTTGTATACCCAGCTGTGGTATGACATAAAACTTTAGGTTTCATAAAACATTTATGTCTTGAATTAAAATGACGAAAGGTTATGGGTAGCTTAAATTTATTTACAGAAGGTTATAAAGATTTTTAATGTTCAAGAAGAGGAGTAGTACTCAGATAATTGGCTGTATATTCTAAAGATGTGTTGAGAAACTCCTATATGGAGACAGAACTGAAGGTCCTTTCATTTCACGAACGATTTTTTTTTTATAATGATGTTTGTATTTTCTGTTAATATTTTAACAATTTGTTGGTACGCTAATGAACCTTCTTATACCGCTTTTCAATTGAAGAGCTGTTGGCTAAAACAACCACAGTCTAATATATTGCAAATATGAGTTACATACATACACAACTCCACTCAAAAAGACCTGTAAGCAAATCTGTAAGGCCTGTAACATCGTACGATCAAATTGGAATTCTAGTCACAACTGTACCTTACAACAAATCTGTAAACGTTTACTGTTCTCGTAAATTTTTACGGTGAGAGATACCTTGGCCGTAAGCTTACAGATTATTATTAATAAAAGGGAATGAGCAACAACGGTTCATATTTTATTGGACATTTTGTTGGGAAATGATGAAAATAAGTAAATTCTTATAATAAAAGTCATTTCAGTAACCAAACAAAATGCCGCACTACTGTGAAAATAAAATAGGGCATTTATTTACAAAAACGAAAGTATAAAATGCTTAGATTAGATTGAAGCAAAAGCTCAAGAAGTATGGAAAATAAAGATAAATTAAAATTAAATATAAAATAAATTGTGTGAACAGTTGTGCTGCCACCTGCAAAAGTTCGTTTCCACTGAACTAGTTTAATATACTTGAAACAAATAAATTATACAAAAACTTATAATATTTATTACAAAATTGACATTAATTTTTTGTAAAAACGAAAGCCAAAACAATATCTTGAAGTCATATTTGAATACGTTCCTGTCTTCACTGCAAAACTATTGAGTAGTACTGTAAGTACAAAGTGCACATTTTATTACGTTTTTGGTGTGGTAGAGGACTGTAGAAAAAATTGTCGATTTCGAGAGAATACCGCGCTCCTGCGTCGCGCGTCAACAACCTCTCAATCGACAATGTCCCATTTTGCGCTCTTAATACACAAATAGCTATTTCCTGATGGTGTGTTTCCTCAATGTTCATCGATTGTCTGACTAAAGGATGACATATCCTAAGCTAGTATGTTCAATATAATGACAAATGAATGTAAACAGAGTATGATATAAGGGCTAATATAAATATATAGCATGCATGGACGTTATATTGTTTATTGTAAGTACCATGTTTGCAGGGTATTAATTTTCAATTAAGTAATAAATTCGAAAACAGGATAATAATAAATCTTTGCATTTTCCGTTCTTAAAGTGACATTTATTTAAATATCTGGTGTCCATATCTCTGGCAAAATACTTTGATTCTTACACGTAGATCCTGGACAAAATCTCACAAATCCTACGGGATCTGGAATCTGTCATTCGCGCCTGATTGGAAAACAGGACCCAGACACAACAAAAAATTATAAAAAAGACGAAATCTAGTATTTTTTTCTTAAATTATGTATGCATTCAAAACAGACCAAATTCTGTAAAATTGTTTGTCCATTTACATTATTTAATGATCATTTGACAATTAGTATCCGGTACAATACTTGTTCGTATATTTATAAATACGAAAATGTGATATTATTTCATATAATTAAACCATTTCCTTTTCAAAACATAAATACAAACATGATATCTTAGTATTCATAAACAAATTAAATATGTAATAGAGGAAATTCAAATTCAACAATGATACAATCCGATTTGGCGTCATTTCCTTGTCGCTGATTTCAGTTTCCTGCCTGATCCTTGTTCAGGATATTCCCTCAGGATTCCCAGACAGCTGACAGAGCCGCTCTGGTGGAAATTATAGAAACTAACCCCAAAACAACAAGGTATACGAAAAATTGTTTCGTTTACAGAACCACCTACCATTATGTATGCCCTATTGAAATAACATGCATTGAATGGATTCCCTGCCTACTCTGACTTTTTCTATATATTTTATAGATAAATTTATTAAAATATTTATAATTTAAATCCCAGAGTCTACGCTTTAAACAAACAAAACGCAGTTATTCAAATGTATGTAACTGACAGATAAATGTCACTATCAAAGAACTAATCATTTCAAAATAATATTAGTAACGTTTTAAAATAAAAAAAGTAAATAGAACAATAGAAAAGGAATTCAATACAGTTTGCATAAGCATAAGTAAATATGTAGGTATATGTCATGAGTGCCCTCGGAGCTCTGGGTTCGAATCCCACTAAGGCATGGATGTGTGGCGGATCGAGTAACCCGCCACGTTTCCACCCCAACCAAGATTATTATTTATATATTTAGTTCAGTTGTTTATACATTTTAATAAAATATACAACTTTACTCTCCATTTATTATTTTACGCTTTGTTCATATTTATTATTATAAATATTATTACACATTCATATAAAAGTAACGAGGAACCTCTTCGTTACAGATGTGTGTGAATGTGAACCCACTCTGTAATCGGGATTTAATCCTGTTGAGAAGTTTAAAAAATAGGTAGTTACTTGGATCAGATTAGACTAATATTTTAAGAAATAAACTGTCAAAATTAGAGTAAAATTCGCTAATCCAAAAATAAGGATAAACTTAATATTTTTTGTGACTCGAGCTGTAAATGGCGGGAGGTATTGTGTTGGCCACACCAGATTTTTAATAAAAATGAATCAATTCACACACGACGAAAAGATCTTTTTTAAATATACTCACTTTTTTCAGTCATGGCACTCTTATTAATATTATATTTTGGAGGAATTAATTCAAAACTTTATAAATTTTTTCACAAAAATTTTGGTATGCAAGATTATGAAAATTGTATATCGTTGGATTCAGAATTCTATTGAATGAGCAAATAAAAAGTATATGTTTCCATTTAAAATAAAAAAGTTGGTATCAATATTTTAAGAACCACTTGTTGATAAAAATTTCAATTGTAATACCTACCCATGTAAAATAGAGATTCTTCTCTAACTTAACCAACTTCGTATCTCTTATAGTTCTAGAGATCGCAATGGTAGCCACTTAAAAATATACACCCTGTATGTACATAATATTAATGAAAATTGCAACCTTTATATATAAACATGATAAAAATTAAAGTTCTTATTAGATATGCACATTTTAAATACATATCGACCTAAATATAAAATGTAGCAGTAATGTCCTTCCTTTTCTGTATTATCTGTAATATATGATCTACGTTTTTATCTAGTTAATATATTATGTATCAGGTATGCTAGATAAATATTCATAAATTTATAAATTGCATGTATTGTGAATATGTCTAATTTATTATAAATTGAATTAAAAGTTTTGTTTATTTTGTTGTATGCACTGATAATATAAATAAAACATACGCAAATATACATTATTAGTTTTGTCAACAGAAATAATACACGTATAGGTACTGTGAAATATAAATGAAATATTTAATTTATAGCAGCTGATACCCACGGGGTTTGCAACCGCAAGTCAATTTATATTTTAACCGCGTTAATTTGAAAATATTTCTAACAATTCAGGAGCCCCCAAAATGCATGCTTACATGTTTAGTCTCAACCAAAAATGTGAGGTAAAATGGTTCAATATCATGATTTCGGTTATTTTTACAAAAATGAACTTTAGAAGGTTGATTTGTATATTTCCGGTAAAAAAGTGGTTAAATTTGCAGTTAAAAACTCCTCAAACCTGGGTTCAAAAATTGTACATTTTTGGCTAAAAATGTGAGGTTAAAAATCTATCAATATCTCCATTTTGGTTAATGATAGTTAATTCTTGCTGCAAAAACAAATTCTGGAGGGTTGATTTAATATTTTTAAGTGTCAAAAAGGCCTAGGGATTGCGGAAAAAAGATTGAAATTTTGGAAAAAAAATTGGGGATAATTTCCCCCAAAAAATAAATTTTATTTTGCTCACAACTTGTCAACGTTTAAATTATTTTCACAATAACATTAAATTCGTGTTCTTCGGGGTTTAAAATATAAACTTAACTCAATCCCAAATCATAAAACCGTCTGGACAAAGTGATATTTAAATAATTCTATAATTGCGCTGTTGCGAATTTTTCGCAAATATTCCAAATCATTAAAACTTTTAAATTATTAAAAAATCTTTCAAAACACATAATACAAGAAGAATACAGCCTTTTACTTAATGTTCTGTATTTTTATGAAACACTCGACGTTTCGGTATTACATACTGCTACTGCTACCTTTTTCAGAGTTATGAATTAAATGAAAAGTATTTATTCATACTTAAAATTTGTTAAAAACGTTGATTTATTCAATGAAAATATTTGATTGACAGCAGAAAATGTGGTTTTTAGCAAATAAATATTCATAATTAAGGAGTACTTCATACATTCAATGATTGCAACTTTGCAACAAATACAATTTAATCTTTAATATGAAATGTATTTTATTCATTCTGTTATATTATCTATTTGACCGTCATTTATTTGATTTATTATTTATTATTATATTATACATTTATTTGTGACAAATAAATATTATTTGTGGCAACATATTTCCATTGAGTGACCAATGTTCTACAGTGTGTTTAAAAAAATTCCTAACTCGGAGTAAGCTATGTTCAAAGAAACATATGTCAAATAATTAAATGTAAATTTGATATAATATTGTCAAAAAACCTTCTTTATTGTCTTTTCTCTTTAAAATTATATTTCAAGATCAATTTTGACAACTTGGCTTTTGAATTGAATAATGATCAGACACACGTTTCTCTGTTCAGAGCCTACTCCAAGTTAGGAATTTTTTTGAACACACTGTATATGTCAAATGACGATTTTAAGTAAAAGTGACTTGTATGGACTCGTTCATTTGTTACACGTTTCATATTGCTTATTTGTTGCTTATGTTGGTGCTCATTTCTGACAGTATTCATTTCTGGCGATTTGTTTTTCATTCGAATGCTAAAAATTAGTGAATATGGGTGACGAAAATATACTACTTGAGTGGAGTTTTGGATATTTGCTCGTATATTTTGTATTTGAAGATTTATATTTATTCATATTACTTTAAAACACTCTTAATAATAAATCTACTTCAGTTTCAAGTATCAAGCCAGCCTTTCTCCATTACATTGAAACCATTTGAAACATAAAAGATATCTTTCTCCATAAATTGATTGAAAGTTTCAGATTAACCACCGGTTTCAGCTTTCAGGCGTTTTAAGTACGCAATATACGTTTTACAGCCTGAAACACTTGTAAATAAAATCTGAAATAATCGCTGTGTTCGCACTGAAAATGCTGCGTAGAAAATCGAAATCGTGCGAGACAGTTTTTCAAAGGGAAAATATTTTTATACGTGGAGATTACTGAAAGCATATGGCCATATTTTTCAGGGAGAAATTGAAATTTCTACTGAAAGAACGTGATGTTATTAAGAACTGAAATTTATGGCTCAATGCAAAAAGAACCAATGGCTCTTTTTGTGACCAAATAGTATATTAAAACATAGGTTACATTAGGCAACCTATTCAAGCAAGAGTTTGAATTTCGAACACGAACTTGAATAGCCTTTTGTAAAGAGTGTTTTATACTACTTTCTCTGTTTCGGTTTTCATTTACAATATTTCTATAGAAAAATAGTTGACAATAGTTAGGTTGATAGAAGTGATTTGTGTTTTTATTATGTCCGTTGCCAAGATATTTTGAAAATTTATTGCAGCCATACCTATACAAAAAATCTGGTGTGGCCAACACAATACCTCCCGCCATGTACCGCCCGAATCACAAAAAAGATTAAGCTAATCTTTATTTTTGAAACCCCATGGGTCTCGTAGCCACGTGCCTGAGGGAACCGGGTTCAAACCAACGCCAAATATTTCCAATTTTAAATGGAACAAAATTTACCCCTGTGGTGCACTCTCCACGCAGCAATGAGTGCCCATGAGGTGACGCCTGGTAAGCGCCCGCTCGCTGCAAATATTTCATCATTACCGATATCTGTGTACAAAGCACATTGGCATACTCAGCAATGGGTAATAAGCCGTGATGATATATTAAATAAAATAAATAAATATATCATCACGGCTTATTACCCATTGCTGGATATGCCAATCTGCTTTATACACAGATATCGGTAATGATGAAATATTTGTACCGTGCGGGCGCTTACCAGGCGTCACCTCACGGGCACTCATTGCTGGCGTGGAGATATATATGACATATTTATTTATTTACTTATTTATGGATTAACGAATTTTGCTCTAATTTTGGCTGCTTATTTCTTAAAATATAGTCTAATCTAATTCAAGTAACTACCTTTTTACCTCCCGCTATCCTTGGTAAGGGAGGTATAGGGATCGTGCTAAAAATCGCATTTCAAGATTGGTAAATGGCCACGTTTTAAGGTCCCTAGAATCCAATTTTAACATTTTCACAATGCTGTCTGTGTGTATGTGGATCGTCCACTCTAACTCAACCACTATCATTCAGAAATTTTTTAAACCTTTTATTCTGAACTTTTTCTGCAATGGAAAGAGCCCATTAGATTTTTGTGAAAATCGGATAACTGGAAATGGCACTTTACTAGAAGCTCAAAATAGTTTTTCTTCGAAAAATACCTTTAAATGTTATTTTTTCGAGATTAATGTTATAAAAATTAAAGATTATTAAATTTTCTATAGATTTGCATTAATACTTTTTCTATATATTTTATGGATAAATTTATATAACTATCTATAATTTAAATCCCAGAGCCTACGCTTTAAACAAACAAAACGCAGTTATTCAAATGTATGTACCTGACAGATAAAAGTCACTATCAAAGAACTAATCATTTCAAAATAATATTAATAACGTTTAAAAAAGAAAAAAATAAATAGAACAATAGAAAAAGAATTCAATACAGTTTCCAGCATAAGTAATGTATGTATTTAGATTAATAAAAATTAACTATTCACAATGACGCAATAAAATTATCTTCTATTTTTCTTCAATATTGTTATTATTTCGACTTCTAATTTGCATTTTTCACGATGTTAGATGGTATAAATGATATTTTTGATTCTGACAATGATGATTGACATCTGCCAAACGTATGAATAACAACACAACATTTGTTTACGTGGTATCCACAAGAACAAGGGATAAAGTTACTCGAGGTTTATACGACCGATTTTCATAGGATAAGAAATACTGGTGTTTATTCTATCTGTGGTTTATCCGAGGTTTGTAAAACACAATTTTCAATTTTATACTTGGTATAGCGTTATATGAGGTTTATCTAATGATTGTAAAAGTGGCACTTACACCAAAATCTAATGGGCTCCTTCCATTACAGAAAATGTTCGAAATACAAGGTTTCAAAATTTTCTGAATTATAGTATTTGAGTTAGGGTGGAGGATCCACACATACATACACACACATACACACAGACATCATCGTGAAAATGTTAAAATTGGATTCTAGGGACCTTAAAACGTGATCATTTACCAAAATCTCGATATGCGATGTTTAGCACGATCCCTATACCTCCCTTACCAAGGGTAGCGGGAGGTAATAATAAAATAACACCAAAAACTGTATAAGGATGAAGCTCCTTACAATAAACTAATAAGCGTACTAGAATATATGACATTCTAATTCCGAAACATAGAAATTCGTTTTAAATGGCTGAACCAGTACAAATACTAAAATATTTTAATTATATTCTGGTCCCCAGTGTTTATATTGCCTACCTTTTTTCCGCTTGTGGAATAAACTTTTTCCTCTTTTGTTTCTTTTGCGCAAAAACAGTAAAACCCTCCATTTTCGCACTATTGCCAACTGTTTAATAATTAATTAGACCCGTAGGGCTCAGCTACTCCAGCTACGACTGTTGCACGAATTGCGATTCATTAATTTTTTATTCAGACGCTGCTGTGCAACGATTGGATGTAAACGCAAAACAAATGACTAGTGGACGAATAATTACATTATTTTGTAATCAATTTATGACCGATGACAGCTTATTAAATAATTTGTAACAAAAATTTGGACTACGGAAATTAGTTTCAATTTAGTAAAATATAAATATAAATATTGAATAGTATAGTTATTACATTGTTTGGACTATTTCAGCACGTACGCATTTATTATGATTTATTATAATATAATATAATAAGGTTTTTGACCAGATTGGGATTTTCAAATAAGAAATCGCTAACTAGCGGTGAATATTAGAACTACAAACAGTGGTATACATTTGATATTTACATGAAACTACAAATATATGACTACAAAAACTATTATACATACTTGAATTATAAACAAAATAATCTGGTGTGGCCAACACAATACCTCCCGCCATTTACAGCCCGAGTCACAAAAAAGATTAAGTTAATGATTATTTTTGACAGTTTATTTCTTAAAATATAGTCTAATCTAATCCAAGTAACTTCCTTTTTTTAGGTTCATATTCACACACATCCATGCCTTAGTGGGATTCGAACCCAGAGCCCCGAGGGCACTCATGACATGCGGCGTTGCTCTAACCATTAGCCACCGGACCTATAATAAAATGAAAATTAAATTTTAAATGCCGGAGTAGAATAGAATTCACTAATCCAAAAATGAGGATTAGCTTAAACATTTTTGTGAATCGTTAGTTTTTATTAATCTAAATACATACCAACATATTTACTTATGGTGGAAACTGTACTGAATTCTTTTTCTGTTCTTCTATTTCTATTTTTCTTTTTATAACGTTTCTGATATTATTTTGAAATGATTAGTTCTTTGATAGTGACATTTATCTGTCTGGTTACATACATTTGTACAACTGCGTTTTGTTTGTTATCCATAAAATATATTTAAAAAACCATTAATGCAAATCTAAAGAATATTTAATAATCTTTAATTTTTATAATAACATTAATCTCGAAAAAAATATCATTTATAGGTGTTTTTCGAAGAAAAACTCTTTTGCGCTTCTGGTAAAGTGCCATTTCCGGTTATCCGATTTACACCAAAATCTAATGGGCTCTTTCCATTACAGAAAAACAATAAATACAAGGTTTCAAAATTTTCCGAATGATAGTATTTGAGTTAGAGTGGAAGATCCACACATATATACACACACACATATGTACATACACACAGACATCATCGTGAAAATGTTAAAATTGTATTCTAGGGACCTTAAAACGTTGTCATTTACCAAAATCTCGATATGCGATTTATAGCACGATCCCTATACCTCCCTTACCAAGGATAGCGGGAGGTAAAAATCTGATGTGACCAGCACATGGCCTCTCGCCAATTTCATGTTTATAATAGCAATGAGCATTAAGTAATGTATCACTACCGATTTGAGAAATTTGAGAAGTTTTGGATCATATTTTAATATATTTTTTTAGAAAATCTTTATATAGCTTTAAGTAAAGTACTATTTCCGGTTTATCAACTTTAGAAAAATGGAATATGTCGTTCTCATTAATTTGAAAATTTTCGGATTATATCATAATATTGTCTCTTTAAATAGCTTATATCTTATATCCATTGATTTTTTCTGCCCTGATCGATTGGAAATATGTAAAATCATTATGAGTTTCTAATCTGCTGTGAATATTTCTTGTAGAAAACTTACATAAGAAGTGTTAAATGTATTTTCTTTGAAGTCAAAACTCTTGGCACTTCGGCACAACATTAGCGATGAACCATGATAATTTATGAAATTCACGAAATGCACAAATCAAAATAAACTCCTCTAATCTTATTCGTCAATAGTCGCTTGACAGAACAAACAAATAGAATGTAAATATGAAAACTAGGCATCACGCATTACCAAATGGGGTTTCCCTCCGTTCCCCACCGACCCTGCACCCTAGGGAGTAACTACTTCTCAACAACTATGTATCTGCAGTATACGTCATGCGGGGTCTAACGGATTTATTAAAAGCCTTTGACTGGCCCTACATAGGCGTGCGCAGAATTTTACTTTTGTGGGTGCCAAAATGAATATATATAATTATTATTATAAATAAAGTAATAAATGTAAATGGAGTCATTTATTTTACCATTATTACTTCAAAATATCGACAAAAAATAATAAAGAAAATATATATTATAGTAACATGAATAAAATAATAATATAAAAACTTAATATTTTCAATATTACGACGGCTGTTCTCTTTCCGCTGAGCCTAGTAAAGTAATACACAATTTACTTGCAAAACACATTTATTTATAATTTTTCAAGGCATTCCCCTCCACAGTCAAAACATTTTTGCATCCGTGAAAACCAATATCCAAAGCATTTTCTCCAATCTTCCCGCGTTTGTTTCTTTATTTCATTTTTAAATGTGTCAACAGCTTCTTCGGCCGATGTAAAATGTAAACCCCGTAACTTATCCTTTACACATGGAAATAAAAGAAACCACTGTAGATCTGCACCATCTCAATCGGTTATCTTTTTGACTGGAGTCAAATTGTGGGGATCCAACGAGAACAAAGCTTACGTACCATCAAATGTTGGTCTAAAATGGTTTCAATTGCTTTCACACCAATCTTTAAAGTTGCTTGAACATTTTTGACAGTAACATGCCAGTCCTCTTTAATCATGTTCTGAACAAGACCAATATTCTTTTCGGTAACTGCCGTTTTTGGCTTAGGAGCTCGAAAACTGTCATTTAAAGAAAGTCGGCCACGGTGAAATTCATTATACCCCAGCTTTGCGGTACCTAAGGAACACGGCTTGTCACCAAACTCGATGGATTTTCTCAAAATATTCTTGATGGCTTAATCCACGCTTGAAATTGTAAAAATCACAGCTCAATAATGCTCTTTGCTCAATTCAATGATTTTTTGGGGAAAGATTGCTTAAAAATTATGTACATATTTAAACAACATTAAGTTATATTTAACAACCGTCACTATAATTAACCTTGTAAACAACTAAATTAAAATGTCAAACAAAATTTGTTTGAAAATATCATAGCCTGCTAGATAGGCTCAGTGGAAAGAGAACAGCCCTCGTATTAATATATTAGGGCATGGCACCCACCGTGCGCACGCCTATGTGCCCTAATACCACTTCTCCAAATTTTTAATAAATTATTTTTCATAAACTAAATACTGTTATTTTATTTTTCGTTTCAGAGGCCTACAGTTCTTACTCAGACTATAGTATATCGTCCTATTATCCTTCAGGTTAAATATGTATGCGCACATCTGTGGCTTGCAATTTCACACCACCGCTGGAATTCTGAATATTCATATTCCGGTCACATACCTGATTTGCAATTATTATTTCAGTCCGGGTCTGGATACGAGGACAAATGGAGGGTTTATTACCGTGGAATTAACTGATAGGGTTGTATTAGTCATATTTACAAGGGGATTACCTTTTCGCCGGAATTAAATTTGTTGGTATTAACCCTTTACATTCCGAGTGCTATTTTTCAATAAAGCCTAAACACTCGCAACCCCTTTGACAATGAGGCAATAGTATATTACTAACCGAGGTGGAAAGTGTTTCATTGTCGAGGGCGAATATAGTTAACCAAGGCGCGAAGCGCCGAGGTTAACTATAGCCTGAGACAATGAAACTTTTCACCGAGGTTTGTATACTATTTTATTCACAATCTGAAATAAAAAATTAATATTTGATATTTAAATAATAATAACCTAACATAAATAAACGAATGGTCTGAGATTGTTCATTTGTCACATGAACTGTCACTTTGATTTCTAACCTTAAATATTGATTTCATTCATTACTTGTATTATTTACAAGTTTATTCCATATTTTTATCATATAAATTGTAGAGATGCTTTGTTTATATGTAAATACCCACCATTGATACGCATTGATCTCTCAAACCGGGGGGCAGCTATTTCCCGCCTCGAGGTTGGAAAGTATAGCGTGAGTATAGCTGAGGTTGGAAAGTGTCAACTTTCCAACCCCAGCATCCTTCACGTTATACTTTCCAACCTCTTGGAATATGCGGTTAACCATAACTAACTTCCCAACTTTTTAAAAGTCAGAAATCGTCATATTACTAACCGATTGTGAATAAAATATTTTATTATTTTTTTACAATCGATGAACAAGCAAGTACACTTGTCTGATACTCTTTGAGGAACATCCCACTTATAGCTCAGATTTGGCCCCGTGCGATTTGTTTGGGAAGGCAACGGTTCGAAAAACTGTAATATACAAACTTATTAGGTTTGTTCGTTCCGCTACTCTGCGTCTATCGCAAACCGCGGCGGTGAAATTTGCTGTTCTTTTCGATTCGCGGTTCACTGTAAAGTCACTAGATTCTGTTCGTTCCGTTTTTCTAGTTTCTTGCGGTAAAACGCCGCGGTAGCTGGCGGTGATAATTTTTACAGTGACTCATGACACGGTGGTAAAAAAATAATCGGCGGTAATGTTCGCGTCTACATATGAAGTGCCAGTATGACAGTGTTTGACAAATAAATATTAGGAAAAAATTGTTATTTTTCAATAAGTATGCTATGTAGTGTTTCAGTTTTAGAAATTGAAATACATTTGTAAAATATATAAATGTCAATGTCATGAATTATGATTTGTAACAAGTTAAATTTAAATGATAACAATAGTAAACAATTAAAATAATGGAAAATGGAATAATATATTTTTACAACAATAGTAAACAATTAAAATAATGGAAAATGGAATAATTTATTTTTACTGAGTATCCTTTATAATTATAATAGTCTGAAGTATCTTCGAAAATAATTAAACGCAAACGGATCGAACAGAAATATAATGTTTTAGTAAATTAAATTATTACCTCGGCGATTGGCAGTGAATCGCAAAACGCAGCAACAATTACCGCCGCGTTTTGCGGTAAAACGCAGCATAGCGGAACGAACAAACCTATTATTTATTAATACATAATAAATTAGCGACTTTCATCGCTCGAGCCCTGGGGTCGTGGCTTCGATTCCCATCAATAGTGCAATGTATACGAGGAAGTTATAAAAAAATATTAGTTCATATAAATCACCCCCATTAAACCAATTGTAATAAATTTGTAAACTTGAAAACAATAAAGAATTTATAATTATTTATTTTATTAATAAAATAATAAATTTTGTACTTAGTGACATATGTATCTATGTTAATAATTTAATCTGCATAATCTATATTTAATAACATCACGTAAAGATAACAAATTTATTGAACTTTTAGATCAAATATGTCCACTCTTAAAATCACACATTGTTGAAACAGATAATGATGTACTAATGTATTTATGAGATAAAAATCATGTATTATTATAACGTCAATTGTCACTAACTGATTAAAGTGATTAATTTTTTTGGGTTACCCATAATTTTCTTTTGTTCTTTGTGTTATTTATATTTATTAGCGAATTCTTTCCCTCAATTGTTTTTTGATTGATGATGTTTTCGTCCTTGTTCTATTTGTTTTTGAACAAAAGAGTCACCCGTATAAAAAATGAATCGATGTACAGTAAATATGTTTTAATATTCAACGCGCAATTTGATAAATTTTGATTAATGTGGGTAACTGCAGATACAATTAAGCAAAAGTTGACATGCCCCATCGGTAGTTACTGTGGGTTGTGGAAACTTCTTGATGTTGATGGAGCACTTGTACGAGAAAAAATTGTAGACTTTCCGTCAATCACAAAAACGGTATTCTTTTTCGACAATTTGGTGGGAACAAGCTTCACCGTAGCTTCGCCACATTTTGAAGAAATTTCATTCGACAAATCACAAATTAAACTGCATCTATCAATTAAATGCAGCTGTCATTTTTGACAATCAAGAAAAACAATACATATAAAAGAAATACACACACAAATGTCACAAATTCAAAGATGATGTGATCTAACTTAAAATAACATAAATTTTTAAAACACCTAGACAGGATGAAATAAAATGTTGTACGCCATAAGGCCATGAAGTAGTATTACTTACTGTACACATGTCCTTCGTCGCCTCGTCCGTAAACTTCTCATTCGTACCGTAATAACTCATTTCCCAGACTTACAACGTAACTAACTATTACCTACAACCGTGCGTGAAAAGTACTTTTCACGCACTCATTACAGTGTGTAAAGTGCCACTTTTCAAGCACTAGTGCGTGAAAAGTACTTTTCACGTACTAGTGCTTGAAAAGTAAATAAGCATTGCTAGGCAACATTACAATTCGGTTAATTTACCTGTCAAGTATATAATTAGGTAGTAAATAATAATAAAAGTAATAAAATTTATTAAGAAATATGAATATACACTGTAAATAAAACAAACCTAATATTTTTATTAACAGATTGAGTACTGATCTAATTTTTAAGAACATTAACATTTTTTTGACATGTATTCCAACCTAACCTAATTTTTAATATTAATATTAAATATACAATTTGTATATTATAAAAGACTAATCTGCTCGTCTGTCTGAGATTCTTCCAAGTGTTTAAGTTACATTTTGTACAGTGTTATGAGAAAGAGTACTAACAGTATTTGAAACTGCTGGATGCCTGTACACTCAGTATTATGAGAAACATCAATACCATTTCGGTTGTAGGAAAAATGTTGTATGCAACACGTGTAAAATAGTATTTTTTGTCTCGTGTTACAATTTCCGCATTCGGCTGCGCATCATGCGTAAAACATAGCACTCGACCAAAAAAGTACTATTTACACACTTGTTACATAAATAACTATTTCGTATTCTTGCTGAAATGTTTGTTTCGCGTCGCCTAAACAACGTCCGAACCGTCAATTTCCCAGGTCTCCACCAAATAGGCAAACGAGAAATTAAAAAAAATCTGGTGTGGCCAATACAATATCTCCCGCCATTTACAGCCCGAGTCACAAAAAAGATTAAAAAAAAAGATTAAATTAATTAGCGAATTTTACTCTAATTTTGACAGTTTATTTCTTAAAATATAGTCTAATCTAATCCAAGTAACTACCCTTTTTTAAACCCCTCAACATGATTAAATCCCAATTACAGAGTGGGTTCACATTCACACACATCCATGCCTTAGTGGGATTCGAACTCAGAGCCCCGAGCGCACTCATGACTTATGAGGCGCTGCTCTAAAAATTGAGCCACCGGAACTATAATAAAATGAAGATTAAATTTTAAATACCGGGATAGAATAAAATTCACTAATCCAAAAATGAGGATTAAGCTTAAATATTTTTGTGTATCGTTAATTTTTATTAATCTAAATACATACCTACATATTTACTTAAGCTGGAAACTGTATTGAATTCCTTTTCTATTGTTCTATTTACTTTTTCCTTTTTAAAACGTTACTAATATTATTTTGAAATGATTAGTTCTTTGATAGTGACATTTATCTGTCAGTTACATACATTTAAATAACTGCATTTTGTTTGTTTAAAGCGTAGACTCTGGGATTTAAATTATAGATAATTTTATAAATTTATCCATAAAATATATTTAAAAGACCATTAATGCAAATCTATAGAAAATTTAATAATCTTTCATTTTATAATAACATCAATCTCGAAAAAATTACATTTAAAGGTAATTTTCGAAGAAAAACTATTTTGAGCTTATAGTAAAGTGCCATTTTCGGTTATCCTATTTACACCAAAATCTAATGAGCTCTATGCATTACAGAAAAAGTTCGAAATACAAGGTTTCAAAATTTTCTGAATGGTAGTATTTGAGTTAGAGTGGAGGATCCACACACGCATACACACAGACATCATCGTGAAAATGTTAAAATTGGATTCTAGGGACCTTAAAACGTGGTCATTTACCAAAATCTCGATATGCGATTTTTAGCACGATCCCCATACCTCCCTTACCAAGGGTAGTGTGAGGTAAAAATTAAGAAAATTTGTAGAATTTGTAGGATTATTATTGTTCGTATACCGGTTACTAAGTAATAGTACAAATAGTATAGTGGTAGCGTGTGCGCTTGATAATAAACAAAGCTCACAGGGCGTGGGTTCGGAACTAATCAGCAGTAAAATTTAATTTTTAGTTTTTACTATTCAAAATAATTTTTATTATTTATATATTTTTATTGACTTTAATAAAATATAAACATTATTTAAAGCATAAATTGATTTCGTGTAATTGTACATGCTTCAAGGACGTGAGAATTTTATGTAGATTTCAAATTTTCACTGCTCATTTTGCATCTTTAATCATTTATTCCTAATCCTCATTTGAAGTACAGTGAATTCACTCCTCTTCCAACTAGGAACGCAGGATGTAGGAACGAGTATAATAGATTATTTATCTTCCTTATTCTTTCTTTTTCTGCCCCATCTGTTCCTGTATTTATGAGGAATCGAAATTCTTCCGATATGAGGTTTCTGGCGCGACTCTGGATCGATCTGGAAGTCAGCAGGAAGAGCTTTCATCCAGGATTAGACTTACGCATTCCAGAGAATATCCAGCGATATTATACTTTATTATTTTAGCAGTTTCCTCCACCATACAAACGTAGAGAGAAAAACGCAATGGTTGCAGAGGCATGAGGGATTTTCATTGGGAAAATAAATTGAAATTATTTGGAAAATTGATAATACGAATAAATGTATAAGCGCGAAAAAGTGTTAAGAAATAAAAATCAAAGCAAATTAGGGTGAAGTGGGGTAAATGTGAGTATAGCTAAACTCCAAAGTGCAGCTTCATGCTATTTGTAAGATTGTAAAACGATGACTTTATAGGCGGTGTGCACAAAAGTAGTCAGCGACGACACCGGACATAGCAAGGTTATGTTTTATCTCAGAATAATTTTTTTGTCAGAATAATTTTGCAATTTCCATTTTATAAAATATTTGCAATGAATGCGAATGATAGGACGTCAAATATTATGTGATACAGTGGGGAATGTAATAATTCTTACAAAATTACCGATGAAGATTATACGAGGAATAGATGTACAAGAAAATAACATTTCAACAGATGTCTTCCACTAACATGAAAAATTATTTTAGGTATACATATTTTCTCATTGTAAAAGATACTTATCCTATGAATAAAATTCCAACAATGGTCGTCTGATTGCAATAATGAATTATATAAAAATGTGTTTCTTAATTTGATATTTGAACAAAATATAATCCAAGAAGCAGAAAATTGTCTTAAAATTGTATAATATTTATTGTAGTTGTATGAAATAGAAGTCTATTTTTGACATAATTCGTCTATTTATTATAGATTTTGTACATGTAATGTTAATGTTAAAGATAGAAATTCACATGGTTCGTATTTTTCGTGTATTTTCTTTTCCGAGCTTGTGCAACTGATTCCACTTGGAGCCAATGAAGAATCTTCATTTATTGCGAATATAAAGAAAGATGCTAACATCATACACTGATATCGTGATATGTAGAAATTTTCTTCTTTCCAATCATTCAAGTTTTCCAACTTTTTAATCCCAATTTCCATGTCTTGTGCATCTTGTAACATTTAACTAATATTATAAATTATAACATAAACTTAAATATAATAAAATGGTTTGCAGAAATCACATATATTATCAGAAAAATTAAATTATCTGCCACAGTACCTTCGCTGGTATTTTGACTTTATTGATTGTCACATCACATATATAACATTTTAAATATTTTCTTTTTTCATTTCAATATACTATGATGTATAATATTCATACACAATAGCAACAACTCAAAATAAAATTGTAAATTGTATCACTTTATCGAAATGTCAAAATTGATTCGGTAATCAAAAATGCCAATGTAGCCGTAGCTGACGCTCAAAATGTGCACATCGCCTATAGCTTAAATTTTTTCTGGTTTAAGACAAGCGTGTGTCAAAATTTCTTATTGTATATAAAAATATTTTAAAATTTCATATCTATTGGATATATTACATAGACCAGTTTAAAAAATCTGATGTGGTCAACGCAACACCTCCCGCTATTTAATTTTCATTAATTTAAATATACATACTTACATATTTAGTTATACTAGAAACTGTATTAAAATCCATTCCATATAACTATGGTTCTATTTACTATTTTCTTTTTAAAACGTTACTATTATTAATTTGAAATGATTACTTCTTTGACAGTGACATTTTTCTGTCAGCTACATACATTTGAGGTATGAACTGTCTAATAAATAGTATGTTCCGTAACGCAACCGGTTCGATCAGGTTTACGGTTTTAGTTCCGTAAGTACTGAAATTATTTTCCGGTTTCTATTTAGAACGCGGTTCTAAAAAAAGTTGGAAAAAAGTCGGACCACGGCAACCACGAAATAATCCTGGTTTCTCTGGTATTTTTACTCCCACCGCTAATTATTATGAAGACATTATTTATATTTGACATATTGTTGATTGTGTTATTTTTATTAGCATAAAGTGTAATAGAATGTTCAATTTCGTTGTCATATTGAACGTTATCATTCATTTGGTTAATTTTTATTTTTGTTAGGTTGTGTTAATTTTAAATGTCATATGATTTAATGTCAATCTGTCCCGAAATAGATGAAAAATATTCAGGAACAATGGTATACCGATACCGGAATCAAGATACTGGTTTTTGGTTGACTTACGGAACATATTATTTTAAATAATTTAACTGCCAGTTAAAACAAAGAAAGCTTTTATCAAACAAAAGTTAATGTAAACTGTCAGATAAAATCGGCCAAATATATCCGTCACTTCAACTGACAGATAAGTGTATTATCTGGCAGTTAAATCTTAAGTAGAAAATTTTGCCCTCCAAAATTAATAAATACAATAAACAATTAAATAATTAAAATATGATAAGTTTATTATTAATTTAGAGCAAATATACTACTGATATTTTGTATTAATTCCATTCATTAAAATATTACAATTTTTGTAACCTAAAATATATAGTTATTGAAGTGACCAATATATAATTAAATGAAAGTTTTTTAACTGGCAGAACTTTATATTAATAAACAATAATGTAAAGTGGCACTTTTATCCTTGCATTGAAAAACCAGCCCTAAAAGAGTCTTAGTTTTGTTTTTATTAAAAAAATATGCTTAGGTAAAATTAATGTTTTCTTTTTACATAATAACCTATGTGAGACGCGTCACTAAAATCTTGATTCTTGAAGTGCTTTAATGCTGTAAACAATAATAAATCACTAAATTAGTGACTACAAGTAAATTTATGTACCCCATTGTATTTGTCTTTTAATTGCAGCAATTATACTGTCATTCCCTCTTTAGAATTTGTTCTATTTAGTAGAGTAATTAATTTATTCAAAAAAAAAACGTTCCATTAACACAATGTTCCGTACAAATAACAACCCTTGTCATGAACAGATTCACACGCGACAACTAAACAATTTACCCTAGTGTTTTTGAGTATGCGGACAGGGTAATTTTATTTCTTGCTCTATACAGAACACGGTTTTTGTACAGAGCAATAATTTCGTAAAACGAATCAGGAAAATTAGAAAATTTTGTATAGATTCCATATTTTCAACGCCTAAATACTTATTTTTAACGAGTACACTCTCACAATTTGAGAGATAAATACTCAACGCTAACATTGCGCAGTAAATATTATATTATTGTGAACTTTAAGCCGTCACACACACGTAAAATAATTATTTGAGATCCAACCTAAATGTTTACATCGTAGAAATGGGCTTTAGGATCCAGGACAATGGCAATGTTAGCGTTGAGTATTTATCTCTCAAATTGTGAGAGTGTACTCGTTACGATTTGTAAAAAGGCTTGTGGAAGATTCATAGATTTCGACGGGAACTTGTGGCTCAATTGGTAGAGCGCCCGGCTAGAGATTGGGAGGCTCTGGGTTCGAATCCCAGCGAGGTCCATGAATTTTTCACAATTCTTTCTTCGTTTAAATAAATTTGTCCTGGATCCTAAAGCCCATTTCTACGATATAAACCTTTAGGTTGGATCTCAAATAATTATTCTATAAGAATTTTACACAAAGAATTGACACTATAAAGGGACCAATTGGAGCCGATGGTGATGTATGTGCTGTGACGTCACATTCTGTTTCAGATCACGTGCCTTTTTCAAAATATCCAAATTTCAAAAATTAATTGTAAAATATCTAATGGATATTTGGTGATATTTTCAAATTTGAGGCTATTTAAATAATGATATCTTTTTAGATTTAATACTTAGCAGGCAAAAAAAATATGCGATTTCGAGAAAAAGTTATTAGGAAATATTGTTACTCTCAACGAGTTATATTACTCGTTAAATTTAATGTACTTATTTCATTAACACCTTGTATATAAATATATCAAATATGAGTCTATTATTTCAACAAATTTAAGTGATTCTAACTAATGAATCACTCACCGGAAAAAATCTTTTGTTGTATCTTTTGATAGAGAATTTCATGTAGATTCTGTAACGCTTTTAATGAAATACTTTATGAAACTCATTTTGGCTATAATGGTTTACACAATGCTGAAAGTATGTATTCAATAAGTCTGAATACTGAAACGGCTGAAAGCTGAACAAAATTAATTTTGGTTAAATTTAGACAGTTTCGTGTTTGGTAATTTAATTTTAGCTTGACAAGTGGTTTATGTGTACTTCATTATTTACACAGAATCTTGGATTAACTCTTCGGATTCATATTTTATACAAATATTTGTAACTGTATACAAGAGGTTTGAAATGATTTATTTTGTAAATAAGGCGACCTTACGAGGCGCACTAGAAAAGTAATCTACCTAGCTATGAAAAAAACAATTGAAACGCACAAGCATAATTTATCAAATAGTGGCATGTATTCTAACCTTATCTGCAAAATTTGTGTTTATTGTGATAATTAGTTTCCAATTTATAAAGTGAATTGTGAGGATAAATGAGTAACTTAAAATTTGAGTATTGCAGTGTTATAAATTTTTTGACTAAAGAGGGCCATCGGCCGAAAACAATCCGTGAGAGAATGGTGGCCGCCTATGGGGATGATACACCATCATATTACACAATAAAATTTTGGTCTAAACAGTTTGGATGGGGACGTGAATCCATCGAAGACGATCCCCGAAGTGGAAGACCCAAAACGGCAACAAATGACGAAATGACTCAAAAAGTTGAAGCCATGGTCCTCGAAGATCGTCGTGTGAATGTCTCTACCATGAGTATGGCATTGGATATATCTGAACCCAGCGTAATAACCATCTTGCACAATTTGAACATGAGTAAGGTGTCAGCAAGGTGGTATCCACGACTGTTGACACCTGAACAAAAATTGCGCAGGTTGGAAATTTCGGAGTCATTTGAAAACTTTGACCAACGATTCTGACTTTTTGGCACAAATTGTGGCGGGCGACGAGACTTGGGTGCACCATTGGGATCCTGAGACAAAAACAGAATCCAAGCAGTGGGTTCATAAAGGGGCCCCACTCCCCCAAAAAGGCACGGACGCAATCCTCTGCTGGGAAATTGATGGCAACAGTTTTTTGGGACCTCAGGGGTATTCTTCTCATTTAATATGTGGCAAAAGGGACAACAATAAATGCCGACGTGTATGCGAACACGTTGAAAAATTTACGGAAAGCAATTAACCAGAAAAGACCCGATTTTTCCAATCGGGAAGTGTTTCTGCTGCATGACAATGCAACCGTGTATAAGGCTGCCAAAATTAGGCCTATTGTGCAAGAGTGCAGCTTCGTTGAGATAGACCATTCTCCCTATAGTCCGGACTTGGCTCCGTCTGACTTTTGTCTTTTTCGACTATTAAAGAAAAATCTTAGAGGACGCCGTTTTGACTCTGATGATGGCCTAAAAGCCGCCGTCGACAACTTTTTTGAGAGTCAAGAAGAAACAGTTTTTTATAAAGGTATAAGTTCACTGGAGGAGAAATGGCGCAAGTGCATTGATGTAGGGGGAGATTATATTAAAAAATAAAATTATCAAAAAAATCGTATGTCTCTTGTTTCATTGCTAGGTAGATTACTTTTCTAGTGCCCCTCGTATGTTTGTGGAAATCTTGTATAACATTTGTAACCGTAAAAATATTTTTTCAAAAATTAATATATATATATATATATATATATATATATATATATATATATATATATATATATATATATATATATATATATACAGAGAATTTATTTTAAAATGCAACATATAGTTTATCACTTCCATGGTTACACACTACTGTCAAAAAATGACAGCAATGTAATATTTGTCCATTTTAAAATGCAACATTATAAATAGTATTGCAGCACAGGAGATACCTCCAGAACACATCACAAATGGTGTCAATTCTTTCTACGAGCGACTAGGATATTGCCTCAGTGTGAATGGAGGTATTTTGAACATTTATTACATTAAAATTTTGAATTTTTGTAAGACAAAGTTTGTTAAGATGTGCTATATTAAAATTTTGATTTTTTGTTAATAGTAAAGGCTAATTTATTGGAAATTTGTATTGATAATACATAACTACAAATTTTTGTATGTTGCATTTTAAAATGGACAAATATTACATT